>CM050524.1:11460789-11873289 GCA_027563665.1 Antrozous pallidus | reverse complement strand
TTTGCTCAGTGTCCTGTGCGGGGGGGGGGGGTGGTGGACGTGGAGGGGGGTCCTAACAGCCGTTAGTGCAGAAGGAGGTGCAGATAAACGGAGTCATCTATCTGTGATGAGGAGGGAGGAGCCCAGTCTAGATGGTGGCTACCAAGAGGCCCCAGCTGGTCTGTGTTTCCCAAGAACTCTACTCCGTCCCCAGCAGTGCAGCTCAGAGTGCCTCCCTGGACCCCCTGGTTTCAGTGGGAAGGCTCCCTGCTTCCTGGGCGGGAAGTGATCGTGCCCTAGAATTCCAGGCGATTCGGATTTCGGGGCGGGGGGAGGGCGTGTGCGTCAGCCAGAGGCCAGCCAGCTTTTCCTGCAAAGGGCCAGGCGGTAACTACCATTTTCGGGTGTGTGGGCCACGGGTCCGGGTCGCACCTACTCCACGCCCCCGCGCGGCCCAGAAGTAACCAAGCAGCACTGAGCAGGGTGCTCAGTTCCACCCGGACTGTTTACAGAAACAGACGGCGGCCGTCCATTGCTGACTCACACACACACACACACACACACACACACACACCCGCCCACACACCCCTGTTTAAGCAGCAATGTCTGTGCCTGTTTGTCAGGAAAGGATGTAAATTGAGGGGAAAACTCACAAATCCCCCCCAGCTTGCTTCCATCCATCCCACCCTCTTCCCTGTCTGCCTCCTCCTGCTTGGAATTTATTTTTGAAATGAAATCTCTGTCATTCTTACCTTAGTTGTGACTTATTCCAAAGACCTTTTGCAAGTACATTTTTAAAAATCTCTTCCACATGTTTTTCTTCACATTAAGTAAAAACAACTGTTTGATCAATATTTACTATGTAGGGAAAAAAAGTGTTAACATTTAAAGTTACAAACTACGTTTTTACCAGAGTCTCCAAGAGACTTATTTAAATTCACTCGATGTTTGGTGACATCTTTTCAAGGCCTGTGAGTAGTGACTTTAGTATGTCAATTCACAAGGAAAGAGGGGAGGAGGAACAGGCGCTGCAGAAATCAGACAGGTGATATCCATGAGAGAAGAGGGCCAGGTGCTAGGCATTAGGGAGTGGTGAGGACTGTGGCAAACTAGAGAGCACGTGCCCTTCTTAAAGAGGGCCACCTCACTCAGTTCCAACTGGCCGTAGTCAGTGAAAATGCCCAGTGAGCCAGAAACCCAGGTCTTCGTGCAGCATCTCCCAGTTTTTCAGTGAGTTCAAATTTTTAAAACCATTTCATTTTTGTCTTTCTTATTTCTTTCCCCTTCATATGTGCCAACAAGTAGGAACCGTGGTGGTTGGCCTCTGCTGTAGCGTTGATTGCGATAGTTGCACCTGCCCTGGAAGCTGATCAGACGCATTGGAGGCCCCCATGCAGTCACACTGCCACTCACCAAGCTCAGCGTCTGTTCAGTGTGATGCCTTCAGTAGGATGTGTCTGCATGGAAATCCAACATGGTCCCTCTGTCTGCAGCCGCAGCCTGAATGCGGTAGAGGCAGCCTCGAAATTCACTAAACATAGGAAAACTTTCTTGGGTTGGGGTGCCCTGCAGAAGCCGTCTGCACACCTACCACTTAGTGCCAGGGTTTTCTTTCTGGTCTCCACAAATGAAGACAACCTTTTTTACCCAGACTGAATCCTGCTCAGAACCCCAGTTTCAACACCCCCTCACCGAAATTTCCTCCAGACCGTCCCTGAGTCAGTGCTGAGGGAGCGGTTCGGTTCAGGGGTCAGCAAACAGTCTCCAGGGCACGCCTGGCCCTGGGAGATGTAGTCCCGCTCAGGAGCTAAGACCGGACAGAGCTGGTCAGAGCCTGAGGTTGCTCTGCTGCTCTCAACCTGAGTGGGGGGCCCCGAGCCCCAGCCACCCCTCTGCTCTGCTGAGCAAAGCCTGAGTACCTCTGGAACTCTCCAGCTCTGAGGCACCCCACTGAGAACCTCTGATTATGAAAAAAATGACACCTGGGTAGCATTTGTTTCGGGCTGTGCCAGTTACCCTACAGCGCCCCCGCAAGGGCTGTGCTGGCGTTGCTGCTCTTGGGCCAGTGAGGAGAGGCCCAGAGGCTAAGGAAGGTGCCTTGGACGATGCAGCCCGTGGCAGACGGGGCTCAAGCAGGCCAAGTCCACGGGTTGGGGAGGCCACATGGTGCCCCTTCCCGGTGCTTCAGGCTCATTCCCCAAGGGGGCAACACGGGATGATTGCAGATGAAATGCTCGTTATTTAGTGAACATTTGAATGTGTGCTTTACAAATGATGGCAGTTTCCCATTTATGGCAGAGGTTCTCAACCATCTATGATCCCCGCCCACCCCCTCAGGACATGTGGCAAGAGCTGGGAACGTTTTGGGGTCCTGAGGGGAGGGGCCGCTGCACCCTGCAGTGCGCAGGGCACTCCCCACAGCACAGACTTCCTTGTCCTGAATGTTGGCAGGTCCATGGTTGAGAGCCTGCCTCGGGATTAAAGAAAATTTCCCTTGCCAAGAAGTTGATGTGAGGGTAGAGTAGGACAAAGACAAGTAGTGGTCCAGGTCCCTGGAGATGGTGGAGAAATCAACAGCCTCCTTTACTTAAACCCCCACAAGCCCTTGCGTGATCACCGCCTGGAGCAGTTCCAGCCGGGCTAGTGCTGTTGGCCGACTCCCTTTGTGGGAGATGCTTCCTGGGAGCACAGTGCGAGGAGCCAGCTTGGAGCGTTTTGGGGGCCACTCGGGCCAGTGCGGCTCAGTTTCCGCCCGGAAAGTAGCTGGGCCCTTGGAAGTTCGCACCCTTGCTGGGGACTCTTCGACGGAGGGCAGATCGTACGTCTCAGAGTGGGAGCCCAGGCGCGTGCAGGCGGCAGGGTCTCGGAGCTCAGGCAGGAGCACAGGATGAAGGGGTGTTGGACCTGCGGCGTTAGGCACGCAGCTCCCGGCAGACCGATGGCAGCGCTTCTGCGTCTGCGTGCCGAGTGGGCTGGACCAGCCTGGGAGTTACGGGACACCCTCGTTTTCCAGCACCTCGTTGACGTAGACATCACAGACTGCGGTTGATCGTCTGAGTGTGATGAGGTGGCTCTGTGGGATGTCAGGAGTGGGGTTCACGAGAACTCCAGGGACGGTGGAGATGGGAACGTGGGGCTTCGATCCCGCTCACATGGTGGGAACCTGGAACCAGGGCCCCGTCGCAGGGGAGTGTGTGCATTTGTCACCGACAGTCGTGTCTCTGCAGCAGTGGTTTAGAGAATGCCAGGGCCCAGGAGCAATCAAGACAAATGCCACGGCCCCTTAAAGAAGCAGCTGCCTTTTCACCTCACACCTGTCCGGGGGCTGCTGTCAAAATGCAAAACAGGAAGTAACAAGTGAGAAACGGAGGGGATGCAGGGTGGTGCAGTCACTGTGGAAAACACTGGCGGTTCCTCAAATAACCAAAACTAAACTACCTGTGATCCAGCTTCAGGCGCCCACCCAAAAGAACAGCAGGTGGGGTCCTGGAGAGACACTGGTGCCCACGTTCCGAGCTGCAGTCTTCCCAGTAGCCGAGGGGTAGGAGCGGCCCAGAGGCCGCCCGACAGATGAATGGTCAGACACAGTGTGACCATGGTCAGGCACGTCTAGTGACGATTACTCGGCCTTAAAAAGGCACCCGCCGCAGTGCGGGTGAGCCGTGGGGAATCTCGCTGATGACACGAGCCAGCCACAAAAAGACGCGCGTGTGGGATTCCATTTACCCGCGGCTCCCAGAGCGGACGGTCACAGGGCAGGAGGCAGAGCGGTGGCTGGGGCGGGGGGAGAGGAGAGGGGGGGAGCGGGGTAGGCAATGGGGACCGACCTTCAGTTTTTCGATCAAATAGATTCTGGAGATTGGTCACACCACAGTGTGGCTATAATGCACACCTCTAAGCTGGACTCTCAGAAAGGGCTCGAACGGGAACGGCTGTGTTTTTGCCACAGCTGTTGTGAAAAGCAGCCGCCGCGACTCATGGGCGAGGTGGTTTCCCTCAGAACGAATGCAGTCCAGTTGCTGCGGTCGCACCAGGCTAGAGAGGTGACTCGTGGGAGCTGGTCCGTCTCTGGATCTTTCTGGAAAGGGGCGGAATCCTGTGTCCTCCACCGGGTCAGCGGCCCGGGGGCGCCAAGCTCCCTTGGCCCTGCCGACATGGGGGTGCTGTCCTGCCGCAGAGCCCGCCCCCGCGGCCGCGGCGAGTCCGAGTCGGAGGACCCATCTGACGCCTGCTGCCCGCAGCACCCACAGTGCAGCGCACTCGCTTTCGCTTGCTGCTACTGGGCCGGCAGCCAAGCCAGGAAAAGGCAAGCAGCATTAATTCAGCGATGACATATGCCACTGAAAACTGTTTTTCTTTTCTTTTTTTTTTTTTAATTTTTTTAAAAGGCAGAGTGGAGCCACTTGACTGGGTTCTGAAATGGAACCCGGAGGAAGGAAGCTGTCTGCAAGGGGGTGGCCGCTTACCTCGCCCCCTGCAGGTGCCCCTTCCTCAGGGTCTCACTGGGAAGGTGTTTCGGAGGCAGGCTCTCTGAGTCCCGGCCCCACTGGCCACCAGCAGCCTTTCATGTGCACCCCACAGAGATGTGCACCCCACACAGAGAGATGTCCGTGTGAAGGGACTGTTCGGGCCAAGAGCCCTTTTCAGTGGTAAGATGAGTAGGACGTGGGGTTTGCATTCGGCCCCCTGCCCACCGTCTACCCTGTAGTGTCAGGAGGTGGGGAGGAGATGTGACACTGGGGGTCCCTCCGGGACACCAGCGCCCCCCCCCCCCCCCCCCCGGGTAGAGTCTGAGGTCACTGGATGCGTGGCCTGTGGCGTCAGCCTCCTGCCCTATTTTCCTCGCACAGGAGCTCTGTCTTTGAGAGACTTGCCTGTCTCGCTGGCTCCCCCTGCTGGAGCCACGCAAATTCTTCTCATTTGCAGCTGATGGTCTAGAGTCTGCCCCATCCCCAGAGCTTTGCTATCAGAGGGTTACCTGGAGGGAGAGTGGATGTTTCCGTTGTCCTGGGACTAAACCCTGTTCTTAATCCAGCCAGCAAAGTCCTGGCTGACATGGCCTCCGACTCTCCAGCTGGTCCCCTCTCCTTGTTCTCATACTCCCACCCCTGTAGTTCTCTGTCCAGGCCCCACCCCTCCTGCCCTGGGCCTGGCTCATGCCCAGATCTCATCCTCACATCAGGAGCCCCCTCCAGAGTCCCTGGGCTAGCACAGCTGTTCCCGCTTCCCTTTATTCTAACTGCTCGCTCCTGTGTCTGCTTCTCCCCCTTTAAATTATTTGTATTCCTCCCCCCGGGTCTTTCTGCTGCTCCCGCAGCCCTGAGCACCAGGCCCTGCACACAGTAGGGCGTGGCAAACAAAGGCCAGCCTCATTTTGTGCGACTAGCTTCATTGCTCTGCAAGGTGACTGTGTTTTTACAAACTGAAGGCCAGCCACCCCACCAGCAGGAAGACTGGGACTCGCGCTATTGTGATGCTCCCTTAGTCTGGGGTCTGGACCGAGCCCCAGTGCCTCCGAGAGGTGCCTGCAGCTGTCTAACAAAACGTGTGCAGCTGTGGGCCCGAGAAGTGGCTGCCCCTCTAGGAAGGCAGGTAGGAATGTGGAGGGCGCTCTGTGGTTTAATGGGGTGTGCCCACCTGCCTGGCCTCCTCCCCGCGAGCTGGGCAGAAATGGGGCGCTGCCTGCGCACAGGGCCCTGCAGGAGACGAAGGAGGAGACCCGGACCAGCCGCGCTCCCAGAAACCGGAGGAGGCGCTGGCACGCTCCTGTACTCGCTGTCCTCCTTACAACTGCTCCCAAGACCACTGCCCCTCTCTGCTCGGCCCGCCTTCTCGCGTTCGGAAACCGGCCTGATGAGCCCCCTCCAGCCCATCCTGAGAGGGACTCTGATGGCGGAGTGGCCTCGCTTTCCCAGCGCACGCAGCCTAGCGGCTGTGGGTCTGTCCAGTGGCTTCTCCGCGGCCACCGTTAACCTTTGCTTTCTCTCCACCCCCACCCGCCTCCCACCATTGCCTCCCTGTGCTCCCCCAGCCCCGCTCCACACCTGCGCTCTGTTTGGGCCACCTGGGGGCTTCCAGGCATCTGCCCTGCCACCAGAGAGCCGGCTCTGCCCCGAGGCTCCTGGGCCTGAGACAGGCAGGCGCTGCGCTGCCCGGGAGGAGCCGGCTCTGCTCCCCTGTGAACCCCTCACCGGGCTGCTGCTCAGAGGCAGGCTTGCTGGACAGTGTGGGCAGGGCGTCCTCCGGGTTAGAGCTTTCGAGAGGTGAGGGAGGGGTGATGCAATCGGAGCGAACACTGGAGAACCTGGTTTGAGGAGAGACGGGAGCTCCAAGGCTCTGGGTGCTGAGGACCCAGGCCCACCTGGGGTGGGGGCGCCTGCTGGGCTGGGCACTGTGCAGGCCCAGCGGCTGAGGCTCCAGGGCGGGAGCACCCTTGTCCTTGCTGCAGCCACGCTCGCCTCGGCTGGGACACGGGCCTCTCCATGGCTGTCAGGGAGAATCTGCTCCCCAATGCAGACCTGGGGTGCTCTTATCAGGGGAAGGGTAATGGCTGCTGCGCTCCCAGAGAATATCCATAACCATTGTCATCAGAGCCATTTCTCCTGCCCTGCGCCAGTGCGCCCCGGGCCGCCGGCCCGTCCAGAGCTGAGGGGGGTGCTGCCTGCAGGCCCAGGCCTCCTCAGGGTCCAGGCCGCTCTGGCTCGGCCGCACCCTTGCAGCATGGTGGGTGCCTGTCTCCACAGCTCCCTTTACAGCCAGCCACCTGGAACTCCACCTGCACACCCATCCCACTGGTGCAGGGGCCCCTGCAGGAAAGGCCTGGTTTGGTTGGATTTGGTGGGATGTGGTATGGGCTGCAGGTGCCCCTTCTGTCACCGGGCCACCCACGCGGGAGCTGGGGTCTGTGTGGGCACCCACCCGGAGGAGAACTCGCCACACGGCGGCCCTCCCTGCCAGCCTGTCCTCTAACTGGCATGGTCTCTCTCCTGCAGCAGAAAAGAACACCTCTGGGATGATAAGCCGCCCTTCTCCGGGGAGGATGGAGTGGATCATCCCCCTGATCGTGGTGTCAGCCTTGACCTTTGTGTGCCTCATCCTGCTCATCGCTGTGCTGGTTTACTGGAGGTGAGTGGCCCAGGCAGCCCCCATGGTGGGGGGGGGGGCGCCTGCTGGAAGCCCCCTGCCCTGGGGTGAGGGAGGAGCAGAAGCCCGTGGCCCCTTCATTCTGAAGGGACAGGCAGCTGGAGAGCTGCCCCCATTAACACAAGCAGGAGGAAGCCGGGGCTAGAGCCGCTCTGAGGTCGGGGCACTTAGGAGGAGCTTCTGGGATTTAGTGCCCAAGCGGCTGTGCTTGGGACCCAGCGGGGTGCGGCCCAGATCCCAGCCCTGCTACTTGCTGGTGCTCCCGTCCCCACGCGGAGCCTTCGTGTCTAACCCGGGGACCCGAGCTAATAAGCTCCATGGCGGTTCTGGTTCCTCTGCGGCTGTGACTCGCTGGCATGTCTGCAGAAGACCTCTGCGCCTTGATTCTCCGATAGCTTGTTGCTGAGAATTGAGCGATAGGAACATGTGGACCATATTCTGTGGCACTTACGACGTGTAAGGTAAAAATGGCGGATGGTAAGCCATCCTTGTACAGCATTGTCCTGGACCAGTTCTCACTGCTTCCTTGGGGGAGCCTGCTGGCAGCTTCCATTTGGAAGACGGGTGTTTCTCAGCTCCCCCCTCAGCCAGGCGCGGCTGTGGGAGAGGCAGCCCTCGTGGTTCCTGGCTGCTTTCACCTCTCAGACAAGCATGGAGGCTCCTGGCCTTTGTCTAACAGCTTCCTCAGTGAGGAGCAGGTGTCTCTCCCTCTCTCCTTCCTCCCCTACATTCATCCACTGTGAGCCCCCGCTGTGTGCCAGGTGCTCTTCCGGGCCCTGGTGACACCAAATGCGGCAAGCTAGACAAAAATCCCTGCTCCCGTGGAGCTCACATTCCAGAGAGGGAGACAGGCTAGACAACACTAGTGAGTAAAGTAGGTAACACCCAGGATGGTGTGGCACGTGGTGGAGAAAATGAAACTGGAGATGGAGGGGCATGTGGACCTTGGGGACGAGTATTCAGAGTAGATAGGGCGGGTGTAACTGGTATTTGAACAGAGACCTAAAGGAGGAGGGAAATGTGCTCCATCTGGGACAAGTTCCCAGTGGGGAAATGGCATGTGCAAAGGGCCTGAGGCAGGAGCGTGCCTGGCATGTTCTAGGAAGAGCAAGGGACCTTCTGCCACTCTCCCATACTCCCTGTGGCAGGAGAGAGTGGCAGGAAGAAAAAGGAGAGGGGCGACAGGTTGAGTGTGACCTTGTGGGCCATTGTAAATGCCAATGCCTTTCGCTCCAAGATAAGTAGGGTTTGGTACCCAAGAACGTTGCAATCTTGGCTTCAGGGTTCCTTGGTTGCTGTGTTGCGAAGAGACTGAATTGAATCAAGGGCGGGAGTGAAGAGGCCAGCGAGGAGACCACTACACTAGTCCAAGACGGAAGTGATGGCGGCTTAGATGAGAGTCACAGTGCAGGTGATGGAGACTCATTAAAGGTCAACAGAAGCTGCTGGCAGACTGACGGTGGATCCTTGGTCTGCTCTCAGTTGGGTAGAACAAGGGCTTCAGAGCGTCCAGCAGTAGCCACAGCACAGTGAATGCTACAGACCAGCCAGGTTAGGCGTGACTCTGTTTCGGGGTGAGCCTGGGAACACTCGGTTCACCTCTGGATCATCCTCCTCTGGAACAAAGCAGTTGGCAGACCGGCACGGGGAGCCTGTTGGTGAACGAGAGGCTGCTGAGCACACGCAGCGGCGGCGGGTCTCAGGAGCAGCCTGGCTCTGTGCCGCCGCGTGGCTTTGTCTCCGACCCACGCAGGACGGAGAGGCCCCAACTGCCACGGCATGAAAAACTCAGGGCCCAAGCAATTTTAGCCAAAACCTCAGGGTTGGTTCTGATTGGCCCACCCTGGTCCTCTGTGCACCCCAGAACAGATCTCTGTGGCTGAGCAGGCGAAACCAGGCTGCCCCGGCATGCGTGCTGACTGCAGGCTGCTCGTGGGGAAGGCTGCGAAATGGAGTCAGAGAGGTTTAGAGCCGTCCATTCACGATGTGCTTTTCTCATTAGAAAGTGACAACTGTTTGTATTTTGTTTCATACACACACACACACACACACACACACACACACACGTGTCAGTCTGTTCGTATGTTCAGAGCTTGGTTTCAAGGACCAGAGCTTTAAACATCATCCAACAGACGCGGCCTCTGAGCTTTTCCCGAATTCCTCAGGCCAGGGCACACGTGAGAACGTTCTCAGAGGACGGGAAGCAAAGCTGAGCTGGCATCGGGCCTGGCATTGGGCCGGACGAGGGGCTTAGCGTGAGAATGGCCTCAGGGGACAGGGACCTGTTTCCGTCCCTTTTTTTCATTGATGTGAAGGAAGGGAGCGTTGGGGGCTCGCATGTAGGAAATTGGTAAACGTGGGAGAGCCAGGCACTTCCGCTTGGCGGTGCAGTTCCGAAGGGACAGCGACAGCATGTCTCTCCGCCGTGGGAGGCCCAGTGAGGGCGGGTGACCCACAAACAGACTTGCCAGAGCAGGGCACTGAGGCGGCTCACAGCCTCCCGGCGTGTCCTTGGTGGGCAGGCCTGGCACCTGGGGTTGAGACCAGCTCCCTGCAGTGCCCGTCTCTGCAACCAAGGCCTGACCCTGTGCAGCTCTTGTCCTGGTTCCTGCGTGTGTTGGCGTAGAGCTGTCCACACTGCCGTTTCACGGGGTCAGGAAAGAGGAAAATGGAACCCAGTGCTGCCGAGTTCTGCGCCTCCGCTGGGCCTCCACGGCACGTGGTGCTGGCGCTGGTGAGCGTCCATCCGGCTCTCCGTCAGGGCCAGGCACCGAGCCACGCCTCTGGGTGCACGTGTTCGTGTGGCTCTTCCCACAGGCCTGTGTGGAGGGACGGTGGCTGTCCCCCCTGTGCAATGTGGGGAGGATGCGGGAGAAGCGCCGTGTGCAGGGGATCCAACCCACACGGCAGGACACGCAGCTCGTTGGCGTGGTGCCCTGTCCCGGAGACGGCGGAGCGAGGGGCGTGGGGTCCACCCATGTAAAGTGTGAGCGCCGCAGGGGCGTTTGTAAGCAGGTGGGCTTCTCTGTCATCTGGAGGAACAGGCTTTGAATGTCGCGCTCTCTCTGGCTGCAGTCTCACCCCTGAAGAGGTTTTGTGTCCCCAAAGACCTACCAGCCAGGACTCTTTTATTGGAGATCTGTCATACGAGGCACGTGCTCAGCCGACTGCATTCCTACCTGACCCGCATTCAGGTTCCAGGGGTCTGGTCTCCCTTGGGCAGGTCAGAAAACTGAGGGTGACGTGCCCACGCCAGAAGGCTGCTCTTCGGTGGGTCCCGGTTTGAAGGCAGCCAGTTCAACACCAGAGCCCCCTCGCCTCCCCCTCCTCCTGACGCTGCTCTGCCGGGATGAGGAGTGGCCTGCCCAAAGGCATGTCACTCCTCCCACAGCCTGTGTTTATGGCGCACGTGTTTGCATGTCTCAAGCTCCAGTAGTTTGGAATTTCTGGAAGAAAACTCAGAGAACCAACTCTATGTCCGGGTTTTCTAGAAGCTGAGTAGATTTTTTTAAGTATGTTTTATTTTGATTTTTTACAGAGAGGAAGGGAAAAGGAGAGAGAGAGAAACATCAGTGAGAGAAAAAACATCAATCAGCTGCTTCCTGCACACTCTCTGCTGGGGATGTGCCCACAGCTGAGGTACACGTCCTTGACCAGAATCGAACCTGGGATCCTTGAGTCCGCAGGCCGACACTGTCCCCTGAGCCAAACCGGTTAGGGCGAAGCTGAGTAGGTTTTGATGTCGAAAAATATAACCTGTTTGTTTTATCTTAGTCCCAGCTATTCCATGCTGGTTCCTTGGGTGACAGATTGAGCGTCTCATAGACAATAATGCTAGCCTAGGAAAGAACTTTCTGGAAGAGGAGAGACTCGATAGGGCTGATCGAACTGCACAGGCTCAGGAACAGGAAACTAGAAAGCTCCTACCTGGGAACTGTAACATCTGGCCTAGGTTTGTTGAAGTTTGGAGCTAGAGGAAGCTCGGACTGATAAATTCATGTCCCCGCTCAGCGCGTGGCTGAGCCCCTGTAAATTCTGGGGTAAGTTGGTTGATACCAATTTAGCTTCAGAGGCAGAGAGAAAAAGGTGTCTCTTTACTCCCATCTTCAGACGCTCAGAAATGCTGCCATGTGTTGGTGTTGCCTCATTAAGGATGCTGTTCATGGAAACACGTGGGTTCTGTTGACGTTGCCATTTTTTTCTCCCTTGGATGTTCAGTGGGGACGATAGCATAAATATGAAGGTGCTGACTGCGAATGTGGGCGGGGCTTGTGTCCTCGTGGAGGCTTCAGCCAACAGACGGATGTGTGTGGAGTGTGGACACATGCTCACACCCCTCTTGCTCACAGAATGACTGACCACGCGTGCCCCCGGGGAGCACGGGGCCCGCCTGGATTCCCAGGGTGGCAGGACTGCCCGGAGCTGCTGAGGGGGCAGGGGCCCGCTCTCCCTTCACTCGGGGAGAAACTAGCTCCTCCTCCCCCAGCAAAACCACAGAGGAGACAAGTGCAGCAGGAAGGGCTTCTCCATGCAGGTGACTGTGGACAGTCAGCCCAGGGGACACGTCACTAATCACAGCAACCCACAGGGTAGAATTAATACAAAGCATGGGTCTCACACACACACACGATAACACAAAACCTGTGCGCACGCACACACATAATTTTAACAGCCGGGTGTGAGAGCCGAGGTGGCGGGGCCGCGTCACTTCGTCCCCACAGAGGAAGGTCCCAGCGAGGACGTGGCATGTGCAGGTCACACGACTGGTGCTTTGGCGGTGCTCACACCCAGAGTTTTGTTGTGTTTGTTGACCTGAGACCCTTCCTGGCTGCCCATGTGCTCCTCCTTTGCGCAGTCATTCATCCAGAGACATTTCTTGGCCATCAGTGTGTGGCAGACACTCGGGGTCAGTGAGGAGAGGGACCTCCTGTCTTCAGGGAGCTTGTAGCTCCTCGTGGGATGAGCAGGTGACAAAGGTTATCCCAAATGGGGGTGACACTCTGGTGGCCTCCAGACCTGTTTTCTTTAGCTGGCATTGTCTTTAAAAAGTCTGGATTGATTTAAACAGGAGGATTTTACACAGAACCTCAGCTGGCTGGGTGTGATAAAGTGGGAGAGCTGGCAGCATTGTTCTCCCATCCTGTGCCCCGTGGTGGCCCTTTTCTGGGCACCCCCTCTGTGGACAGTCTGCCTCCTCGCCCCCCTCCCCCCCACCTACACACACACACACACACACACACACACACACACAGACCCCGGCCTGGCCTCCCTCTGTGGGTAGCTAAGTGACCGACCAGACACTGCTCTGGGAGGGACTCTGGCACCACTGGGATGGGGTGGGAGAAGATGGAGCCAGGAAAGGCTTGGGGGAGGGAAAGGTTTGGCTGGGATTTTCACAGGACAAAGGACAGATGCTCTGGGCAGAGGGCACTGTGCCAGAACTGACCAAGAGGTGCACAGTCGTGGTGTTCAGGATGGTCAGAGAAAACACCCTCAAACTGCCCTTCTCTGTGGGAAATAAAGTCCCGTCCTGGGCAGAACCAGACCCTCTCCAGGGATTCCGCCTGCGCTGGCTCAGTCCCAGTGGCTCCTGCGAGGGCAGGAATAGGAAACGGAAGTCAAGCTCATATGCAACTTTTCTCAAGTCTAGCAAAGTCCGAATTTTCAATCATACTTTTTGTGGTTTTAGGTGATCACCTTTATCTTTTCTGCAAACTGACTATTCACAGAACCACAGGTATCCGGCACCATTTTTTCTGTTCAAGCTGGTGGGGGACCCTACACTCCTCTCTTTAGGGAACCCTCTTCCTGTGGCCGCATTTCAGTAATTTATTCATTATTAGGAGTAATTTTTATAATCCAGCTCTTCCAAACCTGACAGTGTGTGAAGCCCGTCGGGAGAGCTGCAGGGCCTTTCATGATGCCAGAGCCTGGCTTGTCTGGGGTTTGAGTTCAGCACTGTTACCCTGCCTTCCTCTGAGGCCTGGCGGCTTGGGGGCGGGGCCTGGCGGCTTGGGGGCGGGGTCTGGCGGCTTGGGGGCGGGGCCTGGGTTTCCCCAGCGCTGCCTGGAGGTGGGCGCCTCTTCTCTTTCAATCCGGCCACGTGGCAGCTCCTGCAGCCGATCCCGGCAACTTTTTGTTCAATAACAGCCTCACAAATGGCTACTCGGGGGCCTTTCAGATTTCCAGAGAACTGCCCGTTGTTATAGTAACCGGCCCCCTGCTGCTGCCCGGGCCTGAGATACAGTCCCAGCTCTTGGAGCCGCTACCACGTGGTCATTAGACAAAAGCAGGGAGAGAGTCGCCGGAAGGTTTCCACTTGAACCTACCGGTGAAGTTTGAAAGAGGACTGGTCCTGGGCAGGAGAAGCGGACGGGCACGTGTTTAATCTAACCCTGGCCCGCTCTCCCGGAGAGGCGAGCCCCATGCGTGCTCGCTCGATGCACAGACCCAACACCTCTCCTGGGATGTGAGTGGCACGTCCGTCTCCCGGGGCTGACTGTGTCTGCGGCCCGTTGGCTCAGGTAGCCCCCGCGATTGTTCGAGGCATTAGTTATCGGTTTGCTGGCATTTGCTTTGCAGCGAAGTGTTGTCAGTCGCCGGTGGGAGTTTCGAGCCTGCGATTGTGTGTGAGGGAAACTGCGGGGATGCCGGCGCCGCTCCAAACTCCCGCTGCAGTGAGTCTGGCAGGATTCGGAGGAGGCTAAGGGTTGCGAAAAAGTCTAAATATTTTAGAAAGCTGCAAATTTCAAGTTTTTATGAAAATTTGCAAAAACACTTCAACAACACACTCGTGATTCCTTCAGATCAGTGCTGTAGCCACAGGAGTGGAGTGTGGTCCTGGTGTTTGGGACAACTGTAGTTCCAGAATGTGCTCGGTAGAGGGAGACAGGGGTTCTGAATTATACCCCCTCCGCCCCGCTCTCCCCACCCCCCACCCCCAATTCATCAAATTCCAAGTTTTTATTTTCCCCAACTTGGGTTTCTTTGCCAAGCACTTCTATCCAACATGGAGCCTAATAATTATCCAAATACAGGAACGCTGTGTTAAGGGAGAATAAACTCCCAACCCTTGAGAATTAGAGGACCCTCATTCCAGAAGTGAAAAGCCACAGTCTGTCAAAGCTAGCGTGTTCTCTGGAATTGACACCTGAACTCAGAGCTGTGCCGGAGATTCCCTAGAGCAGCCCAAAAGGAGAGCCTGCAGAGGTCCCAGTTGGTCTTTGCCGGTCTTTGACAGAGATTAGAAGTCACAAGAATGATAGCAGTGTGACATCCTAGAGCCCAGGTGGTTAGGGGTTCAAATGTAATTAAAGAAGTGCTTTCCAGTGCTCTTGCGACAAAGGAGCATCTCCAACGCTAGAGCCGAGTCTCAGGGGCCACGGTTAGTGCATCATCCTGATAAGGTAGCAGCTGCTTACCCTCTTCCCTGAGTGCCCCCAGGCCTTCTGGCCGGTGTTGTGAGTCAGGAATGACTCTGTCCAGCAGGAGAAGGCTATCTGGGGAAAAGACATCAAACCCAGGGAAATCTGTGCCAGCAGGGAGGTCAGATGGTGCCCACTGGATGCCTGCTAAGTGCTGTTCATTCCCGGGGTATTTTACTCCACCCCCTTTGCCAGGACAGCATGTCTAAGGTGGAGAGACAGGTGTATGAGTTAGAAAGAGCATTATTGGGTTTGTGATGTTCTAACCTTCCTTTAACATGGGAGGATGCAGGTTTTTAACATGTGAAGATGGCTTTTTAAGAGCAAAGCTCCCATTTAATGTTTCTTAACCTCAGCATAAAAAAAAAACTAAAATAAAACCAGCCCGCTTTGTGTTTGCTTTCTTTAGACAGGAAGCCTGATGAGGGGAGGGTGGTGCTCGTGTTAGAAGGTGGGAGGGCATTTGTGTGGGAATCTTGGTGCTCAGTTGAAAATGCTGTCTTCTACACCTGTTCTTTTTTTTCTTTTTTTTTTTTTTTTTTTTTTTGTCCATTTAGAGGGTGTAACAAAATAATGTCGAAGGGCTTTCCCAGACGCTTCCGTGAAGTGCCTTCTTCTGGGGAGAGAGGAGAAAAGGGGAGCAGGTGAGGGGCAGTCGAGCTTCCGGGGGCTCTCTGTGCTGGGACTGGCTTGCTGGATTTTTGTTTTGTTGCCATGGCAATTAAAGTCCTCTTGACAGCACATGCTCAAACTCACCTGTTTCTAACCCACCCAGCCCCCAAAATAAGACTTGCAAACATCATTGCAGCTTTGTGGGCAACTGGTATCAATTCAAGTGTGTGCTGTGGGGGCTTGCTTTGTTTTATTGTGCTAGTTTATGGGGTGGTTTTTTTTGTTTCTAAGATGGTACATAATGGGGGTGTTCTTTGTTTGTGTGTCTGTGTGTCTGTTGCATCCATTTTCTTTCCAAAATTTCAGATGTTTGCATGTTTGCAAGTTAAAAAAATAACCCAATGCATGCATTTAGGTGTACAAGTGAAAAATACCTTTTAGAAACCTAAATGTATAGATAAGTTAGGAAAGAAGAGTAGGAAGGGGAGAGAGAGTAAAGTGAGCAAATGGGGACATATCATGTGTTTTTCCATAAGGGTGAAGTGTAAAAATGAAATAAAGGCTTAAATAACTGAGGAAATGCGTGTCCTGCAAAATTTATAGGAAAACCTTTAGAAGTGGTGATTATGCAATCTTAGTCACCACACATGAGCCTCTTGAGGGGATTTCTGTAGGGCTTATCACTTACTGTTAATACTGCAATTAATACTTTCGTTATCTTGGCATTTTAATATTAATCAATATTGTGAGCAATCCCTTACTGGTTCAATGTCCATGAACCAGTTGGTGGAGTTTATATTAGAATTCTGACATGCACTGATTTGTCTCCATGTAAAATGTGTAGGTAAGTCGGATTGTTGGTGAAATGTTTACTGTCCACACTGTAATCGGGTGTGCCTCTGGGGTCTGAGGGGCTCCGTACCGAACTGTGGAAGGTGGACGGAAACTCGGCTCTGCCTTCCGTTAAGCTGCATGGTGCCTGCCGGCCTTGCGGGGAGAGGCGGCCGCCGCTGCCACTGTGCCACCGCTCTCTTTCTAGGACCTCTTTTTGCTTATTGAAGTCTTCAATGTCTAATCCATTTTCAAAGCTCTAAGGGTGAAAACAGAAATAGAAACCCCTCAGTATAGCTATAGAGTCAGAGATCTGATCTTAACAGAGAGAACCTTGGACAGCTCGTCGATGCCTAACTTTCATGCTTAATCCGTTAGGAGTATAATGAGGTTTTTACTGCACAGCACAAGGATAAACGCACGCCCGGTTTCTGCGTCCTCTCGGAAATGATGCCATGGCAGGGACTGTGTTCACTCCCTGTACGCGCTGGCCCAGGAGTACGAGTGCGCTTGCTGTAGCGGCTGTGTTTGTTACAGCCGCTCAGTCCCGCTGGCATTGTTCCTCAGGGCCTTGGAGGAAGCACCTTTCTTGTGGGTCTAGCAATTGAGAATCCTCTTGGGAACCAGAGTGTCTCTAGAACCCACCCGGGTGTGAATCACGTAACTCCCTTCTTTAATGTAATAGCTCCAGAGACATGGGATCTAACTGCAGTTCTTCCTGGCTCTGTGACCTTGAGCAGCTTACCAAAGCCCTCCCGGCCTCAATTTTCTCATCTCGAAAATGGGTCTAATGGTAGTTCCTTCTCTGAGTGAGGTCATGAACCTAAAATGCTTTGTGTGTGGAATAGATGACCCCCTGAGGGAAGCTGGGGCTCTGAGAAGTCCTCGGCTGGGCCTCCCTGCTTAGGTGGCCTGTCCTGAGCCGTACCCCTCCGCACAGTGCCATGCTCTGTGACCACTCCAGATCCTGCCCTCTATCTCTGCTCTTCCTTATGCTGCTACCCAGCCATGCTGTCTTCCTCCAGAGCCACAGCCCAGTTCCTCCTGAGGGCTTTGTGCTCTGAGCACCACCCACCTCCCCCTGGCTGTGCCCACTGTGCCCAGGAGCTTCCGCGGCAGCCTCCTGACCAGCTCCATTCTCCACTGCTCTGGGAGGAGTCTTCAGACGCCGTTTCCTCCTCCACCAGGTGGTGCAGGAGGCTGGGGTGCCAGAGGGAGGCATCCCTGTGTCCACTCGTGTCTACTCCCCCTTCCTCTCCAGGCCTGTGTCTCCCCCCACAATGTGGCAGGGAACCAGGAGAAGAGCCTCAAAAGACGCCTAAATGACAACCCTGCAAACATTTAAAATAGCTGTTGCCAGAATGTTGAAGATGGCAGCTTAGGTAAACACCTATCTTTTTCCCCCCTTTTTTTTATGTCTTTTATTTACAGTATAACTTATATTTAATAGTAGTGCAAGGTAAACACCTATCTTGCTGCCCCACACAGCAATTTCAAAACTACAACTTAACGACAGAACAAATATCATCCAGAATCACCGGAAAGCTGGCTGAGTGAAAAGTCCACAAATAAAAGTAAAGATAGGACACTGTGACTCAGAGGAGTGGCGGAGGGCAGCGTTAAAGATACATGCGGAGTCAGAGGTTTGGAGCCGTGCGCGTGCACCAGCGGAGAGGGCAGGCGGCTGCAAACACAAAGGCGTCCCACTGCACTGATTCCCCAGTTCTGGGAAAGGTCCGGGGAACCCACACTCAAACGGTGTGAAACTGGATAGTAGGGAAGCACGCTGAAACTCGGGCGCTGCAAAGGTCTGCGAGCTTGTGGAGAGGGCGAGCTTGTAGAGAGTGCGCGTAAACTTGGGAACAGCAGAGTTGCGCGAGCACGCAGAGAGGACTCGTGAATTGCTGTCTCGTTCAGGAACCACTGGACTGCATTGTTTTACAACCCTGGGTGAGACTTTGGGTGTGCAGACTCATTTGGGGAGAGGCTGAATTGTCCAGCAGCAGGTAGAACTTGGTGGCAGCTTTCTCTCAGAGGTGCTTGCAGCCATTACCACTGAGCAGAGACCCAGGTGCCGCATAGGGTGGAACTGACGCTGCCTGCTCAGCCCGGAGACACTGCCCATCCAACCTGAGCACAGCTGACCCTCACAGCCAATTGGCCTGGAGGTCAAACCCTCCTAGTGCTAACAACAATAAGTTAGGCTTAACTTCAACAAGACTGTGCAAACCATAAAGGACTGCAGCAAGAGTATCCACCTCAGGTAACTGGGGAGGCTGAGCCACTGTTCCTTAGAGGACATCTACCACACAAAGCTAATTGACCAACTCAGGAAAGCAGCCATCATGCAGAGAAATGGAAAGAAATCAGATGTGAAAAAAATGGAGGAAAAAAAATGACTGGACATGGAATTCAAAACCACGGTTATAGGGCTTTTCAAGAGGCTCCTAGAAAAGGCCAAGACCTACAAGGAAATGAACAAGACCTACGAGGAAATGAACAAGACCTACGAGGATATGAAAAAGGACTAACTAGAAATTAAGCATACACTGACTGAAATAAAAAATTATTACACAAAGGCTAAAAACAGTCTAGACTGCAAGAACCAAGTCAAAGATTTGAAATACAAAGAGGCAAAATCCACTCAACTGGAAAAGCAAGAAGCCAAAAGAATCCAAAAAATTGAAGATAGTGTGAGAGGCCTCTGGGACAACCTCAAGCATACCAACATCTGAATTATAAGGGTGCCAGAAAAAGAGAGAGAGCAAGATAATGAAAACCTATTTGAAGAAATAGTGACCAAAAACTTCCTCCACCTGGTGAAAGAAATTAAAAGTCCAAGAAGTGCACAGAACCCCAAACTATAGGAATCTAAAGAGGACCACACCAAGACACATCATAATTAAAATGCCAAGAGCAAAAGATAAAGAGAGAATATTAAAAGCAGCAAGAGAAAAATAGTTACCTATAAGGGAGCACCCATATGATTGTCAGCGGATTTCTCAACAGAAACGATGCAGGCCAGATGGGAGTGGCAAGAAATATTCAAAGTGATGAATAGCAAGAATCTACAACCAAGGTTACTCTACCCAGCAAAGCTATCATTCAGAATTGAAGGTCAGATAAAGTGCTTCGCAGATGAGAAAAAGCTAAAGGAATTCATCTCCGCCAAATCAATATTATATGAAATGCTGAATGGTATTCTTTAAGAAGAGGAAGAAGAAAAAGGTAAAAAGAAAAATTATGAACAACAAATATACATCTATCAACAAATGAATGTAAAAATCAAGTGAATTAAAAATCTGATGAAGAGGATAAACTGATGAATATAACAGAATCATGGACATAGAGAGGGAATGAACTGACAATTCTTGGGGAGAAAAGGGGTATGGGAGGTGCAGCAAGAGAGGACAAAAATCATGCACCTGTGGGAGAGGACAGTGTGGGGGAGGTGAGGGCGGAGGGTGGGATGGGTACTGGGTGAAGAGGAGCTATAGGGGAAAAAAGAGGGGGAACAATGTAATTAATAAACTGAACAATAAAGATTAAATTTTTTTAAAAAAAGCTGTTGCCAAGCCCAGGCCCATGTCCCCAAGGGCAGTTCCCACTTGCCCCTTTGTCAAACCTCACGTGCCTAATCTTCTCCCATACGGGAGGACGGGGCTGAAGAAAGCAGACCTAAATATTTAATTTTTCAGAAAGTTGTTACATTTTGAATAGTTAGTCTTAGACACAGCTTAAAAGGAAGAAGTTTAAATTATAAATATGTCCCTGGATCTCCACCCGTCACCCACCGCCCTGCCCCCACCTCCTGGCAGACAGGTGGCCTCTCCTAGTTTTCTGTCTGCTCTTCCAGCCATTAAGTGTGCGCCCAATCAGGGTGGGGCAGAAGTTGGCTTACAGTTGAGAGTGCTCAAAACAGTATATTCTTATATTATTACTAGGGCCCAGTGCACGAAATTCGTGCACTGGGGGTGGGTGGTCCCTCAACCCACCCTGCCTCCTCTCACATACTGGGAGCCCTCAGGAGATGTCCAACTGATGGCTCACCCCCAGCCTGCCCATGGCCCAGTCATTGCCCTGCTCAGCTCAGACCCAGCTGCCTGCGACCACCCAGCCCTGGGGCCCAGCGCTCGTGCCACTTGGCCCCGCCCCTGCTCCTGACTGGCTGGTAACATGGCCAATCAGGAGCCAAGGTACGGTCAAATTTGCATGTTTCTCTTATTATATAGGATTATTGTTTTTAAATATATTTTTATTGATTTCAGAGAGGAAGGGAGAGAGAGAGAGAGAGAGAGAAACATCAATGATGAGAATCATACAGGTACCCCATGTATCCCTGTATGTCCCCCACTGGGGATCAAGCCTGCAACCCAGGCACGTATCCTTGATCAGAATCAAACCTGGGATGCCTCAGTCTGCAGGCTGGCGCTCTATCCACTGAGCCAAAACAGCTAGGGCTCTTGATTTATTATTTATTAATTATTGTATTACTTTCTACCGAACAACAGTAAACCTATTGTGCCCCGCTCTGTATGAACCCGTATCCTCTTTACCCAGCACAGCACTCACGGCCACAGACCTTTCCCGTCCACATGGAGTTCTTCTCTGGGCGAGGATAGTTTTGCATTCGTTTCTACAGAAGCATACTCTCCTTCTGCACAGAGGTGCGGTGACTCCACCCGTCCCCTGTGGCTGTCACTGTGTTGTTGGCAGTCGTTTATCGTTTAAGACAATACTCTGGCGAATAACTTTAGGTGTCATTCTCAAATAGGTAAGTCCAACCTTCGGATAAATTCAAGACATCGGTGGTGTCACGAGCCACACGCATTTTACTTCTCTTTTTTCTTTGATTAAGCATTTTTAATACTTTTTAAATTTTATTTCAGAGAGGAAGGGAGCAGGAGAGAAAGATAGAAACATCAATGATGAGAGAGAATGATTGTTTGGCTGCCTCCTACACACCCCACTACTGAGAATTGACCCCCAAAACCCAGACGTGTGCCCTTGACTGGAATCGGACCTGAGACCCATTAGCCTGCAGGCGGACGCTCTGTCCACTGAGTCAAACCAGCTAGGGCCGTTTACTTTGGATGGATGATGCCACTCTGCCCCCGGGGTGGGTTACTGCGGTGGCCTCTGCCAGAGACGCAGGAGCCTGCCTGTTTCCATGCAGCTTCCCCAGCGCCGTGCATTGTCCAGCTTTGGTGTTCTCGCTCACCTCGGCGGTGAAGAAAAGGGGTGTCTCAGGGTAGTTTCAATGTGTTTGCTCTTAGTGACGAGTGAGATAGAGCGGCTCAGGTGTGGGTCATGTGTCTTTCTTTTGCTGAAAACCCTTTGTCTTTTGCTTATTCTTCGTTTGCATTGTTGGTCTTTTCTAATCGAGAGAGATATCCGTCGTCAGCAGTATGGCTGCAAAAGTTCTTTCCTAGTCTGTGCTTTTAACTGTGTTTATGCTGCTGCTTTTTTAAAAATATATTTTATTGATTTTTTACAGAGCAGAAGGGAGAGGGATAAAAAGTCAGAAACATCGATGAGAGAGAAACATCTATCAGCTGCCTCTTGCACACCCCCCTACTGGGGAGGTGCCCGCAGCCAAGGTACATGCCCTCGACCGGAATCGAACCCGGGACCCTTCAGTCCGCAGTCCGACGCTCTATCCACTGAGCCAAACCGGTATCGGCTATGCTGCTGCTTTTATGGAGTCGGTTGTCTCCATGAGTTTCTTTTCTGGTTTCTGAGTCATCATTGGAAAGTTAGAGGTTACTTTTTGTTTTAGGTACTTTTATGGTTTCAAATGTTAATATTAACTTTTTAAATCATTTGGAATTTAACCTGGTTGATGTTGTGGTGTCTGAATCAACTTTTTCCCCCAGATGGTCCCAAGTATTTAAAAAGTACTACAATCTGGGGCTGCCGAGGGAGGAGGCCCGTAAACCCTCCTCAAAATAGCACTCCGCGCGCACGTCTGACTGACTTATCTCAGTCAGTATGCTAATGAAACATGTAGTTGCCAACGGTTTTTTACCAGGCCATTCTCAGCTATAGATACGGAGTCATCTGCGCAGCACAGAAAACGTGCATTTCCATCTCCCTCCGCCTGCCTGAAAGGAGTGGGACCATCAGGCCCCCATTTACCTCCCCAGTTAGTGCAGGATTGTGTCTGTGCCCTCAAATAGTGGCAGGATGAGCTGGAGGAACCTTCAGTCCTCAGTCAGAAAGGCAGAGCACTCCAGGATCCTGACTGAGTGTGGGAGACTCCCAGAGGTCCCCCACGCCCCCAAAGCCCCTCCTGCAAACCGCCTTTTCTGCTGACAGCTGTCCAGAGCTCACTGCTCAAAGCCAGCTGTCACGTCAGAACTTCCTGCTTGGGTACTTGTCTTAGAACCCCTGGAAAGTATAACCAGTACCTCAGTCTCTCCCAGGTGCCTGCAAGGACCTCTTGGCAGGCTCAATGCTTAGCAAGAATGTTGCCCAAGACTGTATGTGATTTGTTCATTTTCTCCCACTTTCCTGAGATGTTCATTGCAGACAGTTTATATCCTCCTATCAGACTGTTGTCACTTCCAGGGGTAACACAATTGACTGGGGCGTCTCTCCTCCCCATGTGAGATCCATGTTTTCTCCTCATCTGGTATCTGTGTCCTCTCACACCCTATGCATCTCATTTTGTTCGCTCCTCCTTCCCTTCCCCCTCATCTCCTCACATCTGACGAGCCCGGTGTGACCAAGGTTTGGCAACCAGATGTCCCAGGGTCTCCAGCGCAGCCCTCCCAAGAAATATGTCATTTTAGTATCCCCAAACGCACACTCATAGTTGTCAGCTCACCTGTCCCTTGAATGGCTTGGGCGGTATGCAGATGCAAAGAGCAGCTCTGGTTTCTCTTTGTGGATGATTCCTTCCGGAAGAGACACTGCAAGTGCACACTGCGCCCACAGAGTCATTTAACCAGCAGGAAGGGGACTGCGCAGCACACACATGGAGCTGCACGTGAAAAATCTCCACTCAGAACTCACCTTCCAAGCAGGACCCATTATTTCGGGCAGTTGCTCCTCTTTGAGGAAAAGCCCACCAAGCCCCGGGCAGGGGGCTCGGTTGGTTGGTGGATTGGTTTTGTGCGCTACAAGGTGGCGGGTTCCATTCCGGGTCAGGGCACATCCCCAAGGGATAGGTTCATTCCTGGGAGGCAACCTGTCGATGTGTCTCTCCCTTCCTCGCTCTAAAGTCAGTTGCAAGAGAGGAAAGAAAAGCCAACAACACCCACTGCCTTTTCCTCCTTTTGTTGTCTGGGCACTTCAGCTTCGGGAAACGTTTTGCCCTAATAAGTAATCTACGTCTTCCCAACTCAGCACAGTCGTCTTCCCTGAAGGAGGCATGGGGGCAGTTTCAGCAAGTGGCCCTTGTTCAACCGTGGCTTCCTACAACAGATCCAGTGAGAAAAGTAAATATTAATGTGATTCCGTGCCCCACAGCCTGAGAGTCAATGGAGGTGTTAGCGGGTGTGCCACAGCACGTTTAAATGAGGGCAGTCTATAAATCCTTTAGGATGGCTTAATTAAGATTCAGCAGCCGCTCAGCCAACTGCCCGTCCTCGTCTGCAATTAGCATTTTGAGCTGCACAGCCCTGACAAACACTTTGTCACCCTGATGTGACTCCAGACCCACTGAGCTTAATGTGAAGACGGTGACTTGGTTTCTAATCCTTCCATCCACACTTGAGTCTTTTGTCGCCATGGGCTTCCATAGGAGCCTGGGGATTGTGTTGGAATCCACCTCTCATTACGCCCAGCAGTCACGGTGACGTCGAGGGCGGTGCTGTTAAGCCGTGTTCCCTGCCAGAGGACACTGGCCTCTCAGGCGCGCCAGGGGGGTGTGCGTGTTGACCTGCACGTCTGCCGACCTCGGACCCCCCTCCTGTGCGCAGGATGGGATGTCCCCACTGGAGGAGCCCAGTGGCAGTCCAGGCTTCTAATACTGGTTTCTGGACTCAAGATCAGCTCTTTCTGATTTTGAAAAGTATCAGCCACCTGAACTGTCCCCAGATTCTTGTTGGAGGGGCAGGAAGGGATAGAAGGAGGAAAATCGTTAGGACATTCCAGGGGGCATCTGAACAGTTACCTGGAAAACAGGAGCAGCAGCAGGAAAAGTCTGCAGAAGCTTGTTCATTCCTAGGGTGTGCCGGGTTCCTGGGGACACAGGGAGGCTGCAGGTCTGGAGGTTCCCCGCTTGTCTTTGCACTTTGCTGTTATTTCGGGAGACTCGGAAGCTTCTGTATCTAGAGTATTTATGATGCTTAGAAAGCACTGTCAGCAGCTGCAGGGCGTGTGTGTGTGTGTGTGTGTGTGTGTGTGAGAGTGAGAGTGAGAGAGAGAGAGAGAGAGAGAGAGAGAGAGAGAGAGAGAGAGAGAGGAGAGAGAGAGAGAGAGAGATTACTCATCAAGGCCTGTCACATGCTGGCAGAGTGTGTGTCCTGGTGTGGAGCCGGGGGAATTGACACTGACGGCTTTACTGGTTTGGGCCAGTGCAGACTGCATCCTGACTAGAGGATGCACTCTGGCGTGTGCTGTGCTTTCTCAAGTGCAGAATTTCTTATTTTTGAGAAAGGATCTCTCTCCAGAATACCACCCTAAGGAAAGGATGAAAAATTACTTTTAGAAATTTCAGTCGAAGACCAAACACTCACGACTGTCAGCATAAAGCGTCCGTGGGCTTTGTAGAAGCCAGACTGATCCCTGGGCCACCCCTGCCCTCCAGGCCCTCGGACACCTTGTGGTCTGGGCCTTCGGTCGTGGGGTGTAGACTGGCGACGGGGGCGCTGCGAGCACAGAGCACGGTGCCTTGCTCAGCTACTGGAGAGGATATCACACATGACCCCCCCGACTCCCAGCAGGCTGTCTTAGACATCAGAAGACACGGGGCCCGTGAGGTTTTCTGAGAAGGGCTGAATGGATGGGGAATAACACAGAAAGCTGGTTTTTTGTCTTGCTGCTTAGAACGTTCTGTGGGACGCACATAGACTTAATATGTTGGCCAAATGTGGTCAAGCACCAGAAGCATTTGACCCATGCAAGTTACCATATTATGAGCTGCAGTCTACAGTGGGTGATTATTCTGTAACTACCAATGGTACTGCTTGGTCCCTTCACATCTGTATTTTTAAAGCTACCCAAACCAAAGAGTTAAGCACTGCTGGTCGAAAACCACAACTTAACTGAAACTTTGTGTGTGTGTGTGTGTGTGTGTGTGTGTGAGAGAGAGAGAGAGAGAGAGAGAGAGAGAGAGAGAGAGAGAGAGAGAGAAGGAATGCACATATTCACCATGTGGGCAGGGACCTTTTGCATCTCATTGTAAGTGATCAAGAAATAGTCAATAAATAAGAAAAAGGGTGGAGCAATAAATCCCAAAATGTTAATATGATGATTACAGTGAGGAGGATTTAGTACAATTTCAATAGACCTTTTTCTTTATGTTCATCTGTATTTCTTAGTTTCTCTGCACAGATCATGTGTGATGTAGAGAACTCGTTCTAAATGGCTTGTTTTTGGAAGTGGCTTAAAGGCTCCTTGGCAGCTGCTGTACAGTGGGCGCCGAATGAATGTTTCCCGAGTCTGTGGACACCTTTTTCTGAGGTAGAACACTTCCCTGAGGCTGTGGAGTTAGTGCCCACACCAGCCTGCTGGGTCCGGGAGGCAGGTGTGTGCTGGCGTGAGGTGCAGTTGTGGAGAGCCGGCGGCCTCTGCCCTCATCCCCAGGCCGTGCTCCTCCCCGCAAGCAGTTCTGCTGCAGGAAAACCCGGGACTGGCAGCACCTGGGGCACAGGAGTGGGCCTGGCTTTTGTACACACAGGCTTTTTCCAAAGAGGAGTGGAGCCTGTGGCTTCAGGAGTGACAGCAACCCGGGGGACTGCCTGCCGTCCTCCTCCGGAAAGAGCTGGACGTGGCACAGCAGCCTTCCTGAGCCACATGACACCCACAGTTCCCTGGCCAGGAACGGTTCTTTTGACTTCTCGCTTTATGTTTTAGAAATTTAGGTCCTGAAATGGAAGACTTATTTTTTGTGTTTGTTTTTTTTTTTTTTTTTTTTTTTCAGTTGTTGAAGTGTGACCTGGTAAACTGGGAGGTGTTCATTTCAGGGGCGTCGAACATTTCTTTGGGTTAATAAATACTTTTGCGTGGTCCATTAGCTCAACAAGAGCAGGTTTTCCTTAGCTCTGAGTCTGAATTGTTAAAGGTCTAGTTCGTTTGCGAAGTCCACAATCTGTGCTGTACTAACTCTGATGTCACATACTGCAAACTGGTGCAAATTGGGTTGCGAGGGAGTACTCAGGATTAGAAAACTTCCTTACTAATGTAGAAACAAGATATACCTCAAACATCGAAATGATAGGATTTTTTTGTGGTTTTCTATTTGGTCTTTGACTTTCACATTCAGCAGATTACCAGTGGAAACTTTACGTATTTTGTGCATTTCATATACTGGAGCTTAAGTTAGCCTGACGGATTTTCCAAATTTAGGTAAAGGCAGCTAAACAAGTGATGAACACTTGTTATTTATATCACCAATTCCAGGTAACTCATAGAAATGTATTATTGTTCAGTGCTATGCAAGAGCAGTCCTCTGAGACATGGGCCAAGACTGGGAGGGGGTATGTTAGAGTCCCTGTGGCGTGGACCAGGGTCCAGGTGCTTCCAGAGCAGGGCTGAGGGGAGTGGCCCAGGGTCCAGCTGCTTCCAGAGCAGGGCTGAGGGGAGTGGACCAGCATCCAGCTGCTTCCAGAGCAGGGCTGAGGGGAGTAGACCAGGGTCCAGCTGCTTCCAGAGCAGGGCTGAGGGGAGTGGACCAGCATCCAGGTGCTTCTAGAGCAGGGCTGAGGGGAGTGGATCAAGGTTCAGATGCCTCTAGAGCAGGGCCTGATGTATAGCCGCTCAGAGCTTTCTTCCATCTGAGACGAGGCATCACTCACAGAAAACCACTGCACATTGAGATGTCATTCCTTCTGATGGCCATAGAATGACAGCTAAGGCATGACACCTGTGTGGCTGGAGGCTCCCCTCCCACCTTTGCAGCACAGAGGTGTTGGATTTTCCAGCTCCCTGAACCCCACCCTCCCTGGCATTGTAGAAACACAATGTGCCCAACAGAAGCATCCCAGGCCCTTTGGTTAGATGAGCAGAGACAACTCGGGAGACAAGTGGACGTAGCCCCTTGGCTGGAGCACAGGAGGCGACGCTCGGGTGCTGTGAGCGTGGGCTGGGTGTGTGATGCTGGGGTGGCCGCGTCCCCGTGACAGACCACCAGACGGACCGCCTGCTGGGCTGAAAGGCCCGGCAGTAGGCCAGCTATTGTGCCGCCCCTCCGCCAGATGAACGGGGGACCCTTCCCTGGTCACAATAGCCATTCACGCTGAGCAGCCTCATTAAATATTCAGCCTGTGCTTCCGGCAGCTCATTAGGGCCCCAGCGAGCAGTGACGCGGTGCTGGGAAGCCCAGGCCGGCCTCAGAGCAGAGGCGGAGTGAGCGGCCGCAGCTTCTCCGTGCGCAGCAGCCTGTCCCATGATGACCGGTGTGTGCTCCCTCCTGTGCCTCAAGTACAGGTAAACAGAGCCGACCCCGCCACGCAGGTGACATTCGGGGGCTGGGTCCTCATCTCTGATCTGTCTCAGTGGCCTTGAATTTTGAGCATTTGCTCCCCGCCCCCCCCCCCCCAAGCCCTCTGACCCCTTAGGGAACCCTCGCAGCTCTGGGGGTCTGCAGAGCCCTGACAGTGTGGTGCTGTTGTGTCCTCAGTTGTGTGATGGCTGTGTTCAGAGTGTGGTTTTGAACTTGGTGCTGGGGGTTTCGAATAGCAAATTAGTCCTCGGTAACGTGTCAGATTTAGGCATGTGGTGGGGTATAAATCCTAGCAGTCTGTGGAGCAAGTTGACTCCATCCGAGCCAAGTTTTCCTGCAGCTGAGGGCTTCCTTACCAAGCCTCTCCCTTTTGACAATCGGGAGAGGTAGGCATCCTACAAAGTAAATATTCATCAGCTGTCCGGGGCTCTTCCAATGGGTGAGTGTTGTCCTTCTGTGCGGCCGTTACTTTGTTGCCCGGCGCTGTGTGGCATTGAAGGCTGGAAGGCCTGCGAGGGGAGCGCCGCACAATGACGAACTCGGACAAAGTGCATTTCTTTGGTCTCACTGTGGGCATGTGTTTCTCTTTCCTGCACAGAAAATTCTTCCAGACGGCTCACTTCTACGTGGAAGACAGCAGCTCCCCTCGGGTGGTCCCCAATGAGAGCATCCCCATTATCCCCATCCCGGGTGAGTGAGGCCTGCGCTTCTGTCCGGGGGCCGATCCTCTCTTTTGTCCTCCGCCGTGTGTGACAGCTGTGACCAGTTATTATTTGCACAGCCTTGTGACGCTTGCCCAGTTCCAGAGATCTTAACTCAGGGCAAGTTCATGACATCTGTGCTGCTTTCCATATCTGCTAAGTAATGAAATCCTCCTTCCGAGGAGCAAGGGACTGACCAGGGGCGTAGGAGGGAGGGAGGCAACGGCCGGAAGGGGAGAAACGCGTACTTTCGCAGTCCACTTGGACCGCATCTCACTTTCATAGGTGGTTGTGTTTAGATTTCTTTTTTAAATCATAATGCGCAATACATTTTTAAGGTTGAGTTTCCTCCTCTGATTCCTTACTCGGAAACTCGTTTGTGTTAGAGTTGGAAGTTTCGGTTCTTCAGGTGTTCGTGGGGAGGTCGAGGGCTGTGTGCTTGGTCTGGAATGTATTTCACTTGTCCTCCGGTAGAAAGATGGAACACTCGGTCAGGGCGAGGGTGGGGGTGAGCCCTGTGGTAAATGGGTGGCCCTTCAGGAGTTCGGCAGTGGCTGAGTCAGGACCATCAGCCTGTGGGATTTGAAGGTGTCCCCATTCTAGGAGACCTTCATAAAGGCACGTGGGTTCTCCCTAGTGTAGAAGAATACCTGGCACATAGTAGGCATTCTTTATCTCTGTGAGAGAGGGGAGAGAAGAGAGAGGAGAGAGGAGAGAGAGAGGAGAGAGAGAGAGAGAGAGAGAGAGAGAGAGAGAGAGAGAGAGAGAGAGAGAGAATGTTAGAAAACCTTCTGAAAGGCCACAGCTGCGAAGCTCCAGGGCAGTCAGCCGTTCTCTGAGAGCCAGGGAGGAGGCTGCTATTGTCTGCAAACCCTCAGCAGGTGCAGTTACGGCGGGGCCTTCCCTGCCCTGTATGTGTCTGTGTGTGTTTACTCGTTAGATGTTGTTGGACTTGGCCATGTGCTCCCCATCCAATCAGCCTCTCTCACTAAAGCCTGTCCCCCAGAAACAAGTGGGGAGCAGAAAGTCTCTGATTAGCTTCTCCATGGACCATTTGTGGCCTCAGGATCTGTCTTGTGTTAGCCCGGGACTTCTCTGCTCACCCTGCCCCTCCCTCGTGGTTGAGGGAGCTGCACTCTGGCACTGAGAGGAGAAGGAGTGGGCGGGGGGCACCAGGCCCCCACGCGGTAGGGGAAGTCGTTCTGTTGGGTCTGCGAGTCTGTGCAGTCATGTGTGGATAAGCCTTTTCCTCCTGCATCCCCTAGGATATCTGTTGACCTCGAGAAATTGCCCGGGAGCCTCTATCCCCTGAACTAATTCATGTGACAAGCAGCTGTTGCGTAGCTGTGCAGGTGAAATCTGTTTTCAAAGGTTCAGTGGTGAGATACGTCCTGTGTCTTCATTTTTATTTTTTTCTCCCACGGGGTTAGGAATTACAAAACCGAGGATCTCGCTCTGTGTCCTTGGGTCAGTGACCTCACCTCCCTGGGCTTCTGTCTCAGGATCTGTGAAGTGAGCAGGCTGCCTGCCTGACGCCCTGGGGCAGCGTTAAAGCTCAGCTGGGTGATGGCGAGAGCACTGGGCGCAGAGTGAGCCGTGTCTGCTGGACCCTGTGCTGTTGGTCCCGCAGCCCTGGAGAGCCGCTCTCACGGGTTCTCAGGTTGGGATCCCCCTCACACTGGCCACCCCCACTGGGTGTGCCCACCATGCCACGCTCTTTGGCTTGGGCTTTAGACTTCCGAACCCCCAGGATCCTAGGACATGCCGTCAGTCAGGCCTGCCTTGCCACCCACACCTCGGTGGATTTTTAGACCAGAGACACTTTTGCATCTTTCCTGATTCAAGTCCCAGCTTCCTATTTCATGACCAAGTAAAGTTTAACCCAAAGGCCTTCCTGAACATGACTTTCTGCCAGTTCCTACTCATGGTAGCACATGGGAATACAGTGTCTTCAAATTCTCCATGGCTGAGGAATCCACGTGCCTGGCCGTCCCTCAGTTGGCATTATGTAGATGCATCCTTGACAAGTTGTTGTCTGTTTGTGAAACTGAACGACCTTAGCTTTAATGCATGTGGTTTTCAAGGACTTGTCTAGTGAAACCAAGAGAGATTCCCTTCTCTGTTTTCCTGCTAGGATAGCCTTCCTTACTATAAGAGATGCCTGGGTAAACTCATTTCACCCTCGACTGGGAAGGAGTTACCCTTTATGACCTTTCTTTAAAGAGTTTTCAACTTGATCCCCATTTCTTATTTTCTTAAATAAAACCCCACCATCCTATGTAATGGTTAAATTTGTAGGCCAGTTGGTGTGGTACAGAGGGGGAGTGTTGGCCTGTGAACCTGGAGGTCACAGGTTCCATTCCCTGTCAGGGCACAAGCCCGGGTTGTGAGCTCGATCCCCAGTAGAGGGACGTGCAGAAGGCAGCCGACCAGTGATCCTCTCTCATCTTTGATGATTCTATCTCTGACTCCCTCTCGCGTCCCATCTGAAATCAATATATTAAATAATAATAACAAATTTGTAAAATGTAATTTATGAAGCACGTTAACCATCATTATTCTCTTTATTCTTGTGGTTTCTTCTAGTTATTACAGTATAAACTCTCTTACATGAGGAAATTAATTATAAGAAAATCACAATTTAAATAAATTTCTAGTTATTTTCATTCTGTTTAAACCCTTGGTCCAACTTTTTTCTGCTGGAGACCTCCTTGGGATGATTTTTTAAGTCATTTACCTTGGGAATTTTCTAATTGTTCTTATTTCCAAAAAGCAATAGGATATTTATAGAGATCATAAAGAATATTTATTTTGCCCATTGGATCTCAGTTATATCTCATCCTTATCCAAAACCTAATAATGGGTCTATGGGCCCAGATTTATCAACTTATTTTATCACTGGAATGCCTCATATTTATAATTGACTTTAAAAAATATATTTCTAGGCAACTACTTGGACACTGAATCACCGTGCTGGTTAAAAATGTGTGCAACAGGATAAGATGGAAAATTCAGGTGCCAAATTGTTACAAAATGGAGTTCCTGAGCCAACAGTGTGGAATGTGGAGCATACAGGACTTTGTCCCCAGAACTTATTTTACATTTAACCTTTTTTAGAAAAACATCATCACCATCTAATGTTTGAGCATTTACCAACTTCATGCTTTGTGTTTATTTTCACTGTATTCCTGTAGAGACTGGTACAGTTGATCCCCATTTTACAGGTGAAGAAACTGAGGCTCAGAGCTGTTATTTAATTTACCCACATAGATAAATGGTGGGGAGAGCATTACAATTCTGTGAGACTTCAGGGCACAGATGCTTAGAAATGGCCCTGCCACCTCTTGGGGTGCTGTTTTGCCAGTTCTCAGATCTCCGGTCTTGGGGCTCCTCATTTGGATATTGCTTCATTCAGTCAAGGCCTCTTCAAATTCAAAATGTGAATATTCTCTACGTTTTTCTTCTGAGTTGTTCTTTGTCATTGCTTTCACTAACACTGTTAGCTTCTGCACTAAATTCTCCTTCGTCGTCTAGGAATTCATCATCCTTCTGTTAACCATTTGTACACCATAAGTGTCTATAGACACAAGGGCGGACCTTTTTTAGTTAAATTCAAAATATCCTGGCAGTTAACTGGTTAAAGTTTCCTCCACATCAGAGACCCTCTCCCCTTACCTTTGTTCTCTGGTCATTTTTATTCTCTTCCCTTCTGAGGAAGAGACTCACCCCACTTTTACTCCCTGTGTGACTTAAATGACTCCAGGAGGACTCGTAAACGTGTTGAATGTTGACTAAATTTATACATTAAATCGGCAATTTTGAGATGATTCTGCTGTGGTTAAAACTCATAAATAAAGAGCTCTGATCTTTCTATTCCAAAGCATAAGGAGAATCAGTAAGTTATGCCGACTTCAGAGAAGTAATATAAAATAGACAAATTGTTAAGGAAAACTTTGCTAACCTTTCTAGAGTCAGTCCTTACAGACAGCAGTTTATGGGTTGTTTTTTTAAATATATTTTTATTGATTTCAGAGAGGAAGAGGGGGGGGGAGAGAGAGAGAGAGAGAGAGAGAGAGAGAGAGAGAGAGAGAGAGAAATATCAATGATGAGAGAGAATCATTGATTGGCTGCCTCCTGCAAGCCCTCCCCCCCTGCCACTGGGGATTAAGCCTGCAACCCGGGCATATGCCCATGACTAGAATCGAACCCGGGACCCATCAGCCCCCAGACTGACACTCTATCCACTGAGCTAAACTGGCTAGGGCTATGAGTATTTTTGAGAATTTTAAGTTGATCAGTTATAGAAAGTTGAACATATTTAGGGATTTAGACTCTGCAGTGTACACAGTCTTATAAGAGTATAGATAGTTTTTCCTGGTCTCACCTACACTTACGTAAAATGTGGTGGCTAATGCAACAGGATTTACCCAACATTAAAGAAGTGCTTTTGAGGTCACATTCCAAAACTGTAGAAATGACATCAATTCTTTATCACGAAAATTGTGAATTGCAGTGTCTGCTCTCTCCTATATGATGTTTGGGAAAAGTGGGCCTCCCCTTCCCCCAGATAAGTCAAGTTGTACATGGGAATATTATTTTGAAGCAACAACATTGAATAATATTTTTGCTGCAGTTATTAATGAAGCTTTGTGTACAATGTCATCTACAAATTATATTTACTGTGTTTTTAAAAAATATTATGTTTTTATTGACTTCAGAGAGAGGAAGGGAGAGGGATAGAGATAAAAATATCAATGATGAGAATCATGAATCAACTGCCTCCTTGGGCTAAGTGAACTTGACAGAGATTGAGCCCTACTAATGAGGGAGCCCACGACCTGGGCATGTGCCCTGACCAGGAATCGGACCGCCCCTCCTGGTTCAGCACTGAACCTCTGAGCCCCACAGTGGGCTGTGCACTGCACCGTACTCTTTACTCTTTACACTCTCGTCATGTCGCTTTCCAAAGTCCGGACTTAGCTCGTGCTTGTCTCTGGAAGTTAGAAAATCTCACTTTCTAATAAGAGCATTACAAGACAGAGTGTTGTTGCTAACCAGTAGCTTAGAAATCCAGAAATGGTTCATGCCTCTCCGGTAGTTAAAACAGACCTTAATTGCCAAGACCAGTTTGGCTCAGTGGATAGAGCGTCAGACTGCGGACTGAAGGGTCCCGGGTTCGATTCCGGTCGAGGGCATGTACCTTGGCTGCGGGCACATCCCCAGTAGGGGGCGTGCAAGAGGCGGCTGATCAATGTTTCTCTCTCATTGATATTTCTGACTTTCTATCCCTTTCCCTTCCACTCTGTAAAAAATAAATAAATATAAATAAATAAATAAATAAATACATACATACATAAAACAGACCTTAATGGAAGGTGCTAGCTTCAGCAGGTGCCAGCATATAAAAGGGGTTTACATGCGCAGTGTAAAGCAACCTTGTTGGCATATTTTATTTATGCGGAGATTATTTCCAAAGAAGAGTCCTTGGTCTTTTGACTATAACGAAGCCCTTTCTTTGTTGACGTCACCGTGTCACAAATGGAGAGAGGTTTTTACGGCAGGAAATAAAATGGTCCGGTCTCTCCAGCACCCCATGCCTCCTCAGAGTCCGGACAGAGATCCGCTGTTGTGTCCTGACGCAGGGCCTGAAATCTCGGTCATGTCCTCGTGTTTCAAAGTTGCCTAAATGAATCCTCCTAAGTGGACACAGAGGTGATTCCGGCACAGAGAGGCTGAGCGTGGCCTTGGGGCCCAGGGCACAAGAAGGACACTGCGTCCCACGCTGTCCGCTCACAGCCCGGCCCTGGGACTGGCGTCGGGGAGGGTCTGAGCAGGAGTGACTCAGCCGCGTTGTGCTGGGCCTTTGTAGGTTCCCCTTGCCCACGGACAGGTTTGCTGCAATTTGGCACGGAGCTGAGGGAACCACTTCCGGCTAAGTGACCTTGACAGAGATTGATCACAGAGTGAGTGACTTAGCGCCTTGGACTCTTAATGGTAATGACAGACCCACACACTGCCCAAGTGAGCAAGCAGGAGTGTGTTCAACAGCCCAGCAGCAGGCAGCGAACTGATGGCTTCTCTGCCCTCTCTAACCATGTATTTTCTTTTTTGTTGTTTTGTAACCCCTCACCCAAGGATATTTTTTCCGTTGTTTTTTAGAGAGGGAGGGAGATAGGGAGGGAGGGAGGGAGGGAGATAGGGAGGGAGGGAGATAGGGAAGGAGATAGGGAGGGAGATAGGGAGGGAGATAGGTAGGGAGGGAGGAAGGGAGGGAGGGAGGAAGGGAGGGAGGGAGGGAGGGAGGGAGAAACATCAATGTGGGAGAGACACATTGATTGGTTGCCTCCCACACGCACCCCATTGAGCCGGGACTGAACCTACAACCATGTATGTGTCCTTGACCTGAAGTCAAACTTCGACCTTTGGTGCACAGGCCGGCGCTCTAACCACTGCTCAGGGCTAGCCGTGTGTTTTCAGTTGAAGGTCTAGAGGGGTCCTGTCAGGTGGAAAAGCCAGCCGTGGGGTCAGCTTTGACCCCATCCTTGATAACGACAGTGGACCTTGGCTCGGCACCTTGGTCTCTGAGCCCGTTTTCCCATCTATAAAGAGAAGTGCCGACAGCCTCTAGATCTCAGGGGCGTCATGCGCATAAAGCGTTAGCGCTGGACAGTAAGCCGCAGTCATTACGTATTTGCTGAAGTCCAAGTGCTCTTACAAGTACTTGTGTTATCGAGCGTTCTTTTCATAACACTGTCAGGTCCTGTCATCGCCCCATTTTAAGATGCAAAGGGGAGTCGCACAGAGGTGGGCACCCCGTGCTCTGGTGCCCGGCCCCAGGCGTGTCTGTCACCCTGGCTGGCAGCAGCAGCTGCACAGTGTCCCGGACTCACAGGCTCCCCGGAGCGCCTCCCCGGAGCTGTCCCGGGCTGGGCCTCGGCAGGGCCCCCCCCCCCCCCCCCCCCCCGGTGGCTGATTTCTCCTTTCCCGTATCACACCAAAAATTGCTGACAAGAAAACTAAGTGTTTCTGCTTGTGTTTGATGGCCAGCGAGTTCAGCACACGCGAGCAGGTTCGAAGGTAGACCAAGTCCGGCCGCTCCCCTCCGGGCCTTGAGCGGCCGCGGACAGCCAGCCGTGGCTGCAGGTTCTGGGTCCAGCTGTCCTGGTGCTCAAACCCAGGTCTCTGCGTTTCCCCCCGGGCTGCCTTTGTGGCCACGCTGCTCCGCCATTTTCCTCCTGAGAATCCTTGGTTCCTGCACCTTCTCTGAGGGGGCGCTCACCCGCCTTCATTGCCTTCGGGGCCTGCCAACCAGAGGGTCATCTCAACTTCCGCAGAAGTGGTCTACGGGGCATTTTGTTGCCGACTGGCCAGCATAAAAGGCCTCTTCCTACAGAGTTCAGTTGCATCCACCAAGGGCTAAAGTCTGGGGGAAAGTAGAAATAGTATCATTTAACAGCTAGCCCACGTTGCAGGTGCTGATTTGCAACAAACTCTGAAATAGTTTATAATGGGGTGCTTTCGTGATGACTGTAACAGCCCCATTTTTGCCTAATGGAGTATGCCTTTGTGATGTGAAAATCCAGCAACTAAAACTTTTGGCACAAAATCAGAAAGTACCCTTTCATCGGGTTTGCCGAACTGTTCTCATGCCTTGCTCTTCTGGACGCCGTGGGGCCAGGAGAGGGGGTCTCGGTGCATAGGAGCGCAGGTTTGGGCTCAGTGCACCCGATTCGAATCACAGCTCTCCCACTGAGGAATGGTGTCACTAGAAACAAGTCCCCTCCGTTTCCTTGTGTGTGATGGGGAATAGCAAGATCCCCTTTGCCTAGTTCTCACAAATATAAATTTATGAAAAAGCATGTGGCACAGTCCCTGGCAGCCAGTGAGGGCTTAATAAATGATGGCTGCCTTCTCTCTATACCGACTGCCCGCAGACCCTAATGATCTCCTGTGTGGCAGGTGGTTAGTGCGGCATCCCCACTGGAATTCCACTCAGCTCTTGGTCTCTGTTTCTCCCCCATCACCACTGCATCAGGGACAGGTACCCTCACCTGACTGACTCACCACTGCATCAGGGACAGGTACCCTCACCTGAGTCACCACTGTATCAGGGACAGGTACCCTCACCTGACTGACACACCACTGTATCAGGGACAGGTACCCTCACCTGACTGACACACCACTGTATCAGGGTCAGGTACCCTCACCTGAGTCACCACTGTATCAGGGACAGGTACCCTCACCTGACTGAGTCACCACTGTATCAGGGACAGGTACCCTCACCTGACTGACTCACCACTGTATCAGGGTCAGGTACCCTCACCTGAGTCACCACTGTATCAGGGACAGGTACCCTCACCTGACTGAGTCACCACTGTATCAGGGACAGGTACCCTCACCTGACTGACTCACCACTGCATCAGGGACAGGTACCCTCACCTGACTGAGTCACCACTGCATCAGGGACAGGTACCCTCACCTGACTCACCACTGTATCAGGGTCAGGTACCCTCACCTGACTGACTCACCACTGTATCAGGGACAGGTACCCTCACCTGACTGACTCACCACTGTATCAGGGACAGGTACCCTCACCTGACTGACTCACCACTGTATCAGGGACAAGTACCCTCACCTGACTGAATCACCACTGCATCAGGGTCAGGTACCCTCACCTGACTGAGTCACCACTGTATCAGGGACAGGTACCCTCACCTGACTCACCACTGTATCAGGGTCAGGTACCCTCACCTGACTGACTCACCACTGTATCAGGGACAGGTACCCTCACCTGACTGACTCACCACTGTATCAGGGACAGGTACCCTCACCTGACTGACTCACCACTGTATCAGGGACAGGTACCCTCACCTGACTGACTCACCACTGTATCAGGGACAGGTACCCTCACCTGACTGACTCACCACTGTATCAGGGACAGGTACCCTCACCTGAGTCACCACTGTATCAGGGACAGGTACCCTCACCTGACTGACTCACCACTGTATCAGGGACAGGTACCCTCACCTGACTGACTCACCACTGTATCAGGGACAGGTACCCTCACCTGACTGAGTCACCACTGTATCAGGGTCAGGTACCCTCACCTGAGTCACCACTGCATCAGGGACAGGTACCCTCACCTGACTCACCACTGCATCAGGGACAGGTACCCTCACCTGAGTCACCACTGCATCAGGGACAGGTACCCTCACCTGAGTCACCACTGTATCAGGGACAGGTACCCTCACCTGAGTCACCACTGTATCAGGGACAGGTACCCTCACCTGACTGAGTCACCACTGTATCAGGGACAGGTACCCTCACCTGACTGAGTCACCACTGTATCAGGGACAGGTACCCTCACCTGACTGACTCACCACTGTATCAGGGTCAGGTACCCTCACCTGACTGAGTCAACACTGTATCAGGGTCAGGTACCCTCACCTGAGTCACCACTGCATCAGGGACAGGTACCCTCAACGGACTGAGTCACCACTGTATCAGGGACAGGTACCCTCACCTGAGTCACCGCTCCATCCCTTTGATGGTACTTCTCGTCTTCACCATGTGCTTAAATTCATTCACTTTCCCACACAAAGGTTCCCTTGGGCACAGGCCACCTCACTTCCCTCTGGCTGAGTCCTGGGTGCTCAGTCAGTGCCTCATCCAGGGGTTCCCATTCACTCTGCCCGACCTGTCTGGTCTCTGATCGGGAGCATCTGGGCCTTGGGTGGATGGCCAGCTTTTATAGCCATACTGCAGCCTTCAGTTAACCTTTCTGGGCTCGTCTCTCCACTCTGAGTACGAAAATCACACCCGTTAATACATGTGCTACATAAAAGGGCACAGAAAGCACCTGGCCCGTGGTTTTGCCTAATACTCGCTGGAGCACTCGTTAATGAGACTCCGATGTTTTGTGGAAATAACATCGTTCAGATGGATGGGCTCCTGTAACAGAGGGTCCGTCGGAGGACCGTGGAGCAGCTCCAGTCTGGGATGGCGCCCTAACTGCCGGGCCTTCTGCTGGATACAGCCATTTTAGAATTATCTGGCTCATGCTGACAGACATTTATTTAATAGAAAAACTGTATAAGAGTAAAACTATTAGGATTTTTTTTTCTAATTAGTCATAGCCTTATATTCATCTAATATCGAGAAAAAAAGATTTATGGCCCCTCAGTTTCATTTATCATGATTAAAAGACAAATAATGTGTTATCTGGGTAGCTGATGGTGGCCAGTACAGCGTGCATGTGGGGTGTGTGTGTGTGTGTGTGTGTGTGTGTGTGTGTATTGATGTGTGTGTGGCTGGCTGCCAGTTTCATGGCGTTTCCAGTGATGCCTGGTAACCCGAGGGGCGTGGTTAGAATTCTTTGGATAAACAAGCGAATTGGAGAGGCTAGTGAGTCATCTGTTGCCAGGATGGGCATGCTGTGCCTGCTGGGTTTCTGCTGCATCCGTGGCATTAGCCTGGTGTTACAGATGAGCACTTTTCAGGGGGAAAAGAGGACTGTCAACATTAAAGCCTGGTTTTAATGACTTGAGGTAGGCTGTGACCTCTAAAATGCTGTGGCTTGTCCCTTTCGGAGAAAAAATAGCTTTAAAGTGAACACGTCATTTTCTTATTTTGAACTAGAGTCCATGGGCTCACCATACCTTTATTAGGAATCTACAGTTCTCGCCTGTCATTGTCCTCCACCTCTGACACTGTTAAGGATGACACACTGCCCTTGCAAACAGGAGTGTCTTATTTGACAATGAACAGGAGAGAGAAAGGCTGGAGTCTGTATTCGGGAGTGTTTGAGGGGCTAGCTTCAATGCCATATCTCTTATTTTGCCTCTTGTCTGAAGATGAACTTATTCTTGGGTTACTCTTTTAGAGAGACTTCAGTTTTGTACTTAATTAACCCCTTTTCCAACCCAAGCTAATGTATTTGCCATTTAATCATTATTTTAAAATTTGCTTACTTCTGAACATTTTAAGTGAACTGATCAGATAATGTGGGGAACATTTTTTTTCAACTGCATTCTGCTAAATATTCTGGGGAAACATTTGGCTCTGCTTACTTAGTTAATGCTGGTTACATCATCACGGAGCTATAGATTTCTTGGGTGTGCAACGTGATTGCATATTCATGAACAGCTTCAATCCTGAAATATTGGTAAATAACTTAGCAATTTTTTTCATAAGGTGGCCTATTAAAATGATTAGGTCTTTACTTGTTCACACAGAAAGAATATGTCCTTACAGAGCAGCACCTGTTTGAACACATAAATCACCTTCCTTAAATGAAATATAAGAGATGCTATTTTCCGCTTAAGAAGGATTCAAGTTTGAAAATGTCAATAGATGCAAAAAGCTACCCTGGAGCTTTGCTCTCTCGAAAGAAAGGAGAGGAGGAATGACATAGTCAATGTTAGCTGTCACCAGATGAAGGGGAATCAGATTGTCAGGCCTGATCTCTAACAGTCTTGCCAAAGTAGGACCTCATTTACACATACAGATCTTCATACCCTTTGCTAAGAAAAGCATCTGTGGCAGTTTAGATGTTTGTGCGTTTGCCAAAGATCTTTCACTCTGAATAAAGTAAATGTCATGTCTGTTGTTTATCTCCAATTCAGCGGAGTCTTTTTTAAAGGAAATATTGGTGGGGAGGGGAGAGGTGGGGAGCTCCGGTTAGCGGGCCGTGGTCGTTTCTCCAGGGCCCTCACGCATCGGCCCGGATCTGGCGGAGCAGCTTGAGGTACACGTGGGTCAGGAACTAAGAGCGCCCTCGTGGAGTGACAACGTAACAAACTGGAACGCGGCGCTTCCTGAATCCGTACCTAGGCTGTCGGCACCAAAAAACTCCGGTTACTTCAGCCAAACCGATTACTTGGCATCATGCGGACACAGCTGTCTTGAACTAAAATCTTGAATACTTTCCATAGACGGCATTGAACCCTAGGGCGGCGTGTGGGTGGCGGCTCTCTGTAATGGTGTATATAGACTGCTTGGCCTGCAAAGATTGCAACTGGAACTTAATCCTCCAGCTTCAAGCTGGGCCCCATTGACTAGCAATTTAAGAAAACCAACGAGGTTGTGATAAAATGTCTTTACAAGTAGGTACCCTTGATAAGATCGGACTTTTAGTTAAGAGTATGTGGCAATATGACTATGTGAATTGCCTTGAATATAAAAAATAAAGGTAATTTTTGTGATGTGCTTTTTTAAGAAAGCCATATATAACCATAAACATTCAGAATCATAATGAGACCCTAACGTAAAGTGAATCCCGGCTCTTGTCTCAAGGATGTCTATTTCAGGTGACACGGTGTGTCACTCCTCCCCAAAACCACACATGTGTCTTCCGTCCCCTTACTGGTGCTGCTTGATCTGTGGAAATAGACTGTGTGACTCTGAATGTCATTCTATTCCCAGACGACATGGAGGCCATTCCGGTCAAACAGTTTGTGAAACACATCGGGGAGCTCTACTCCAACAACCAGCACGGCTTCTCGGAGGATTTTGAGGTATGTTTCAGAGTGAAATGTCCAGAGACCTCGTTCTCATTTTACAGGGGTTTTTATAAACCTGAAATGAATTGACTTCAAGCTTAACCATGAGGAAAGTGGAGATTGCATATTGTTTTCTTTTTTTTCCTTACACTTATCATTTTAACAGGCATTCTTGTCGGAATAAAAATTAGGTGTCATGTCCCCAACATGCACTTCTGTCCAAGAACAGGCTGAGAGGTGGACAGGCGAACTCGGGCTCTGTCTTCACTTTAATCTTAAGCGGGCCGCGGCCACCACGAGGACAGGGCTCCCTGTGCCCCTCCCTCCCTCCCCCGCCACCCCTCAGGGTGCGCAGCTGTGGCGAGGCCTGCAGATTCGGAATCTGAGGATGGCGATGCTGGCTCCGCCCGTCCTGAGCTGCGCCATCCGTGGGCCAGCCACTGCGTCTCTGAGCCCAGCCTCCTCATTTCTAAAATGGCTCCAGTGTCGCTTACATCCTCAAGTTGGGGAAAATGAAGGATGAACTTCATCTTTGAAAGGGCTGGGGTCATGGCGAGGGAGGCCTGCGCAGGCTGATGCTGCCGGACTGGGAATCCTGGGAGAGGAGACGGGCTAGCAGCCGCCTGGCTCCCAGCACTGGGTACAGTAAAGAAGGTAGTGCGCCGCTCCCAGCAGCCTGCCAGCTCTGGGGTCCCTGCCAGTTCACAGTGACAGGGTGGCGATGGGAGCGATTAAACAGACTAGACTGCCCTTTTCCCCACCGAGGCGCCGCGCTAGGCACGTCTCTGGCAGCAGGAGCAGGAGCCATGCCGAGGCCAAGTGTTCCCGGCAGCTCAGCATTCTGGGCAAGTCAGTTCCTCCCCCTGTCTCATTGCCACGGGACAATGGAAACGACAGTGCGGGTGCTGACCTGCCCACCTCTTGTCACAAATGGGCATGAGGGTCAGGTGAAGTGAGGGAAGGCAGATCCCTGTGAGGTTTTCTCAAGCCGCACAGCTGGGTGGGCGGCGATTCCGCATGGAGGATGAGCGACAGCCACAGGGCCGGAGCCCGTCTCTGCGCAGATTCCGAGCCCAAAGGCCATCCCCAGGCAGTGACGGCGACAGCTCGTGTGGAAGAAAGCCTTTCTCTTAGTGTCTGTTTTGCTTGGTTTTCTGAGCAATATCAAAGCAGAGGTGGAGGAGCGATTTTACCCTGCCTGGCCCTGGTTTCATGGAACAATAAAAACATGTCAAGTATGTAATGTGCCTGACACTTACCCAAAAAGGAGCCTATTCATCTGCAGAGAACATGGTTTAAAGTCAAACGTTTTGTATTCATGAGGACAGCAACTGTGTGTGTTGCACAGCAACTAAATCACTAAATAGTGATTTAGTTCAATTGACTGTTGGCTGGATGACTGAGCGATAATATTGAGGCATTTAACAATGTTGATGAGATTCAGGACAAACATTTATCCTCTGGAGAACAGAATTTGATCAGGATGATAAAATGCAACTCCAGTTTCTCAATTATTTATGGTTTGAGACCCCAGTGCTATTCATCACAGCTGGTTTCAACACCGTTTAATTATTCAAAATAATCAGCTACACCTCTGTAAACTTGATGGGACTTAAAATGGCTTTGCTGCAGCACCAAAACCATGCCTCTTAATAAACCCTGGGCATCTGCACCCCATTTCTAGCCTTAAAAAGAGACAGAGGCCAGTAGCTTTTGGGGCCTGTATTGAACGTTAGAGCTTAAATCTTACGAGCAGGTCGTCGGGGAGGGGAGGGGAGGGGGGGGCAGGCGTTGTTCTGCTGGCGTCATTTCACAGCCTGTCTGGTTTGGAAGGTTGAAAACCAGAGCTTCTCGGAACAAGAGGAATCTCCTCCCTTTTCAAGAGAACACAGTAAGGAGCCACGAGAAGGGGAATGAGACGGAGCATGAGAGCTCACAGACCCACTGTCGGCTTCTAATGGAGGGGCAATGAGCAGTATTTAAAACCAGTGATCATAGGTGAGGGCGGAGGGTGGGATGGGTACAGGGTGGAGGGGAGTTATAGGGAGATAAAAAAGGGGGAGCAATGTAATTAATAAACTGAACAATAAAGATAAAAAAATAAAAATAAAAATAAAACCAGTAATAATAGCATTGCTTTTGGCGGGCTCTGCTGAGAAGGAAAACCGGTAACAGGCTATGGAAGGCGGTGTTGAGGCTGGTTTAGAAACAGGAGATCGTCATGGGCTATGAAAGGTAGGTGAAGAAAGGAGATGGTATGTGATTTTAGAAACAACACAAAACCCTCATCATGGGAAGGGAGCAGTAATCGCACCCCGGATTGCCAGGTCTGCTCACGTGGAATGACGGCCAGCCTGTGCCTGGCTGCTCAGGACCCCCCAGGAGGGGGCTGCATTGTTGTCCCCATTTTACAGATGAGGAAACTTGACCAGGAGGAACGGAGGTTTCGTTTTGAAATGACAGCCATAGGTGTTAAGTCCCGGGCTTTCTGCACGAGCCCGCAGGCTGAACCCCGACACCCTCCAGCCTTCCCTCAGTGTCTGTAATGAGCTGGCGTCAGCGGAGAAAAACCAGGAATACGAGCGATTGTCTGAGACCCATCATGCTGCTGAGGGGCCAATCATTGTCTTGGCGATTAAAAACAGGGCAGGGGCAGGAGCCAAAATTCAGGGGTCCCCACCAAGAATACCAGCATCCCGCAACATGGTCTTTTTGGTCTAGAGCCTTCCCAGATTTCTGGGCAGCTGACTTATAAAAATCTTACGTAACACCTAAATAAAGCCCTAAAATCAAAGAATGAAGCTTAAGATTATAGAGAAATACACCTTGCCAGTGGATATTTGGCCAATGAGAATAGAACAGCTCATGTAACAGGGGTGAGTGCCTGGTAATCTGTGCCACAGTATACAGTACGAGGGGGAGTTAAAGAGCGGCCCTGCCCCCAAGCTCAGTGTGCTGGCTGCAGGCTGGCATGTGCACTGCCAAGGCAGAGGGCCAAACAACGGAGACGCTGACAGACACAGTGTCCGGGGCACGGGAAGAGCAGGTCCCTGTGGAGTGCCTGGGTATTGCACCAAAAGTTCTATTTGCCCCATCTTATTAAATCATGGATGGCAGTTGGGGGGGAAATGTGGTGAATAGCTGTTACATTCTCAGAACTGTGCTGCTTGGAGGAGAATGAGAAAAACAGTTCACTGGTAATTCTGGTGATGCTGAAAGCAAGCTTTTTGTCTGGTTGGATAAATTTTGGAGCCTGTGAAAAGCTGGCCACATTATACCTCTAGCGGCTTTTGCTGGACATAACATCAATCATTGTCCCAGCAGGCGGTCAGTGACTCTGTTCCCTTAGCTGCCTGGGCCAGCTTCACCTCAGTCTCCATCATCATCATCCAGGGGCTCCCCCCGCACAGTGCTCTCGTGACCCTTCTTAAAGGGGAGCTCGAGCCCTGGGGTCGACAGGACTAATAGGCCGGGGCAGGAGAGTGCAGGATGAGGCCAGAGGTCCAGGATGCTTGACCAGATCCTTGGGGGCGTTGCCTTGGTTACAATTAACTCCAGCTGAGCTAAATCTGGGCCCGTTGCTCATCTTGAATCCAGAGAACAAAGCCATGTCCACCTGAGCCCCTGCGCTGAGGGGCCGGCGGCCACCGTCACTTTAAGTGAGATGGGAGTGCGTGTGGCCGGGCCAGCCGGGGAGCGGGGGTGATGCTGTGTGCAGACCACCACCTGCAGGGAAAGACCCTGTAGAGTTTCCTGAGCCTCGGGGGCAAAAATGCCAGGTTGGATCTTAACGGTCTTGAAGAAAAACATTTTTAAACCCTTATTATGAAGAAAATCATGGTTGACTAAGCTGAGGCTCATACAGAGGGTAGAGAGAAGTGAGTGAGCAAAGTTCCATAAGTTGCTGGAAAAGATTATTTTATCTTATGGTGACACTCAGAGACGGGCTGGTTTTCTGGAGCGTGAGGCAGCGCTTTTCCTTAGATGGTGGGGGGCAGAGGATGGCGTGGGGAGCTAGAGGCGAGGTAAGAGGCAGGAAGCTGAGCACAGGAGTCAGAGGACACAGGGCTAACACCATCTGGGAATGGGAAGGGGGTTGTTGAGGGGTGGGATGGGCCCTGGAGAGGCTGGCTAGGAATGTGGAACCCACCCGGGGGTTCTGAGAGAGAGCTGCAGCGTCAGGGCAGTGTTGGAAGGAAATCGTGGGCAGCAGTTTGCCGCCTGCGCAGAGTCCAGGCGGGACAATGCGGTGTGACCCGCAGCTGGCTGAACCCTGAGAATGGTACACACTCGGTCTCCCCCGGGTCAGCAGGCCCGGATAGTCTTCTCGGCCTGCTTGTGACGCTGAGGCAGCCGAGAGATGTCCAGGTGTATTTTCGACCAGTTATTTGTTCCAATTGTGCCTCTGATGGCAGCACAGTAGGCCTCTATGCAGAGGGGGGATTATGCTACTTCACCTCCCAGGAATCCTGAGTATCTATCAGCTCTTAGTGTGTGTGTTTGTTCATTTTTGGAGTTTCACCAAATTTTAAATCTCTTGTCTTCTGTGGCTGTGTACCTCTTAGTACTAAGGATGCGTTTTGAGAATTCCAGCTTTGTTATATAGACAGTAAAATACAAGCTCAAATCCTAAACTCTTTATCAGAAGGCTAAGTAGGTAACTTTCCTATGCACATTTCATCTGCCCCTGTCACTCGGAAGGTTTCAGCACCTATTAAAATCACATTGACGTTGAAATGCCAGTTCTGATGGGGAAAGCCACTCTCCGAGATCAGACGAAGTTATCATCTGAATGAGCCAGGCAGCACTGCAAGGAATTCCAGATGACATCACTATCAACAAGACAAAATCGCGAGGCCTTAGGCAAACGCCCTGGTTTCTAATAAAGTCAGATTTAGCATGGTTTATGACTGCTCTTGGTTTTCTGTCATTCACATAATTGGAAAAGTGAAATAGCGGCAACGGGTCCGATGGAGGGTGTTAGGCAACCACGAGTCTGACCGGCCATATCGGATGGCTGCGGTAAGCAGTGCAGGCAGCGGCTCCCAGGGAGGCTCAGTCAGGTGCATTTCACTATAACAGAGGTTCAACCTCAGTCCAGGGCTGGGGTGGTCAGACTTACACAGGGCGGGGGGGGGGGGGGGGGGGGACGGCGGGAATACCGCAAACAAAGCGCATCCCGGACTACAGCGCTGGAAGCTGGGGTCTCTCGGTGCACTATTCCAGCAGCTCAGCCCTGCAGAGGTATGCCAGCCCCTGACCATCAAAACCCACAAGCGAAGGGTGTCACGTTTATCAGGGATCTATGCATAGATTGAATTCATGTTTTCCAGGAGACAGATCCAGTTTCAAAGGCTCTGTGCCCTGTTACTGCACAAAAGGTTATCCCCGGGCTTTCTAGGCCGTTCCGGAGCCCGGCTCCCAGGTCGGGGAGCATGGCGAGCGTGGCTGTGCTCTTGTCCATGTTGAGATCTCAGATCATCGCTCTGTGCCCAACACTTTACCTCGTTTTAGGGGAAAGAGCCGAAGGCAGCTTTAGGCCTCTTTAAACCAGCATTTGCCAAGCCATAGGTTATAACCCACTAGAATAGAAATGATCAGAGTGCATCACAGTAAGAGTAAGGAAAGGGTAAGCTTTGTCATGAAACACACAGAGGAGTGTGTTGAATTCATGCCTGAGGACTTCTTTTTTAATAGACAACCGGGACGGTCACAATTATTAAAAATTTCATTACAGCATCCCAGAACCAGGAGCCGTGAATGTGGTTTCTTTCCCTGGAGGGCTCCCCTTTGTACACCAGGGCTGCTTTGACTGAAGTGGGTTCCTCCTCGGAGAGGAGGGGCCTTGTCACCGGAAGGCCTCTGGGAAGGTGCAGGTCGTGTATTTGTGATGCCCGGGGTAAACAGCGTGGAAACACCCACAACCCCCCGTGACGGGAAGTCTGCGCTCCTACACGCCGCCGCGGGAAACGGCCTTCCGATTATCCGCCCGCTCCTGCTCCGGAGCAGCTGCGGCTGCCCTGACGTCACTAGCCAGCGGCGGCACTGCTCTTGGGTTTGCAGCACAGCAGTGGAGGGAAGTTGGACATCACAGCAGCCTTGTTGAGGCTAATGGATGATGTTTAGACCATGGCACAGGTAGCCAATGAGAATTGCCGCTTCTGCCGTTTTTCTAAAGAAGGTTAATTTAAATAAAATTAGAGTTCACAAATAATTATCAAAGACATATTCCTGAGCCACATATAACCATTGGGCTATATATCAGTGTCATTTCAGGACTGAGTCATTATAGTCAGTTTGCAATCTGATAGTCATAAAATGAGGCTGTGTCGCCCTGACCAGGCAGCTCGGTTGGTTAGACTGTCGTCCCAATACACCAGGTTGTGGGTTTGATCCCTGGTCAGGGCACATCCAAGAAGCTACCAATGAATGTATAAATAAGTGAAACAATAAATCAGTGTTTTCTCTCTCTGTCAACAAATCAGTTTCTTTCTCTCCCTCTCTCTCCCTACCCTCTCTCTCCCTCCTTGTACCCCTTCCTCCCCCCTCTCTCAAATAAATAATTTTTAAATGAGGCTATGTAATTGATAAGCGTATTACAACTCATGGTGGGGCTTTATGTCTGCCTGGAAAATGCTGGCTCATTCTTTAGGACCGGTGAATGATGTCCCACCTGACATTCCTCTATGTTCCAGCCCTAATTTCTTCAGGCCTCTTTTCTGTTAGTCACGCTTTACTATCGTTATCTTTCTGCATGGTTTTCTCCCTCATGAAACTGTGACAGACTTAGAAAGAGATACTCTTTTGTAACCCCCATGTCTAGGGACAGATCTGTATTAAAGTAGATGATTGATGAATTAGTAAAGAATGAAATCCTTTTATCTTGTTCACATCCCTCCTACCTTTGTTAGGAATATGTCAGTACTAATTGTTTCTGAAGTTGTTTGGGAAGTAACAGTGACAGTGGGTAGGGGCTGAGTGAATACTTTGTGCTTGTTCAACATCCAGGTGTGTCTAAAACCTCTGAAATCTTGCGCTTTCTTCACTAGGAAGTCCAACGCTGTACGGCTGACATGAACATCACCGCAGAACATTCCAATCATCCAGATAACAAGCACAAAAACAGATACATCAACATTTTAGCATGTGAGTAATCAACTTCAAGCTCTCTTCAACTGTGAGGAGATTAAATCTTCATGCCGGGTATAAGCTGAAAGCCAAGCAGTCAGAATCAGGGTGCCAACAAAGAACTCCCCTTGCAAGTTATCTGTCATTCACCTGCCTTCAACAGAACCCAGGAAGAAATGGGGACATTTTCTGCCCCCTCAGTCTTCCATTAAGCTGTAGGATCTCTCTCATTAATCTCAATAATAAGATGATTAAAAGAAAATGTTCTGCACTTCACTATTTTCATAGGTGACTCCGTATGTGAAACCAAAAAATGTTAATGTCATATGGCTATCTTGACATTGTTTTAACCAGTGAGGGCCAAATCTCTTAATACAAATAGAAATTCTGAAATTGAATCAAGTAAGTTGACTTTCAAAGCCATCTTTCTAAGACTAGGTAATTGGTCTGTGCCCTCAGAGGTGAGCCTCCAGTCCTTGTGGCCCACATTTAATCCTATCCAACGTATTTCCAGAGTCGAGAGTATCCTGCAGATCCCAGACTCAAATAAGTGTTATTTTTTTAAATATATTTTTATTGATTTCAGAAAGGAAGGGAGAGGGAGATAGGAACATCGATGCTGACAGATAATCATTGATTGGCTGCCTCCTGCATGTCCCCCACTGGAGATGGAGCTTGCAATCCGGCATGTACCCTTGACTGGAATCAAACCTGAGACTCTTCAGTTCCCAGGCTGATACTCTAACCACTGAGCAAAACCAGCTAGGACAAATAAGTGTTATTTTTATGGAACCCAGGAATACCATAGGCGCAGAGTCCACTTCTATGGCCAGATTGCCACTTTTTGTAGACGTTGGTGCTTGAGTCACTAGCAGATAATATATCTATGCTATTAAGGGCAGGACACAGATGTTTATGGTTAACATACATGATGGTAAGGAACACATTAAAGAGTCTTATGTAATAGTGCATTTAAATTAGACCACTTGAATTTGAACAGTGCTGGAGTCTGTAATACTTCAGTGAGAGATAGTTCACATACCATTAAGTTCACCTATTTAGAGCTAGTTTACATTCCAGTGCTTTTCAGTGGAGTCAGAGTTGTATGACCATCACCACTATCTAGCTATAGAACATTCTTAGCATCCAACAAGAAACCCATTACCCAACCACACCCAGTTTATCCCTTTCCCCCTAAACTCCCTAGAACCACTTACCTACTTTCTATCTCTATGAGTTTGCCTATGTTGACATTTTATATAAAGTCAATCAGACAATACGTAGCTCTCTGGGTATGGTTTATTCTACTTAGCATGACGTTTTCAAGATTTATCCATGTTGTAACTGTATCAGTATTTAAGTCCTTCTTATAAATAATACCCTGTGCTATAGATATAACACGTTTTGCTTACTTATCATTTAATGGACATTTGTATTATTCTAACTTTTTAATTATGAACAATGCTGCTACAAACATTTGCATATATGATTTGGGGTAGACGTACATCTTTAATTCTCTTGGGATTATACTTAGGAATACAATAGCTAGGTCATGTGGTAAGTTTATGTTTAAAATGTTCAAGAACTCCCAAACTGTTTTCCAAAGTGGCTGCACCACTTGACATTCCAGCAACCAACATATTAGGGTTTCAGTGTCTCCACATCCTCCTCAACACTTGATACTTTTTTTTTTATAAGAGCCATCCTAATGCATGTGAAGTAGTATCTCATCATGATTTTGACTTCCATTTCCCTAGTGATTAGTGATGTTGACCATCTTTTCATGTACTTATTGGCCATTTGTATGTTTTCTTTAGAGAAATATCTATTCACATTCTTTGTCCATGTTTAAAATGGATTACTTATCCTTTTTTCCAGTTTGAGTTCTTTAGACATTCTGACTGGACAGATTTGCACATATTTTCTCTCATTCTGTGCACTGCTTTCTCGCTTTCTTAATGGTGTCCTCCTTTGATGCACATATGAGAGAGTCCCTAAAAAAATGTATACACACTGTAACAGCTCATAGCTCAATTTTTAAAATGAAATGCACTTTAATAAACACTGTCTTTTAAATTAAAGTGTGTGTATACATTTGTGGGTCACCCTATTTTTTTTAATTATAGTGAAATCCTATGTATCAGTTTTTTTTATTTTGTTGCCTATGCTTTTGGTGTCATACCTAAGAAATAATTACCTAATCCACAGCCATGAATATGGATTTAGCTTTTACATTTAGTCTTTGACCAATTTTAAATTAATATTTGTATATGGTGTGACGTAGGGATCAACTTCATTCTTTTTATATTGATATCCAGTTGTCCCAGTACTATTTGTTGAAAAGACTCTTCTTTTCCCCCATTGAATTGTCTTTGGACCTTTAATGCATATTAACTGACCATAGGTGTAAGGGTTTATTTCTGGACTCCCAGTTCTATTCCAGCAATGTCTATCTTTATGTCAGTACTACATTGTCTTGATTACTGATCATAGCTTTGTAATAAGCTTTGAAGTTGGGGAACTGTGAGTCTTCCAACTTTGTTCTTCTTCAAGATTTTTTCCCCCCGGCTAATCTGGGCCTCCTGTGTTTCCACATGAATTAGCTAAAGGATCAGCTTGTTTATTACTGTAAAAAAAAGCATAGCTGGGATTTTGATATTGATTACATCAAATCTGTAGGTTAATTTGGGAAACACTGCCATCTTAACAATAGTCTTTCAATTCATTAAGATGGGATGTCTTTCCATTACTTAGGTTATCTCTTATTTCTTTCAACAATGTTTTATAGTCTGCATTTTAAAGGTGCTACATTTTTATGCAATATATTGCTGGGTATTTTATTCTTTTTAATGCTATTTTAAATGGAATTGTCTACTTAATTTTATGTTCAGGTTGTTCACTGAATGTATAGAAATAGTTGATTTTTGTATGTTTATATGGTGTCTTATAACTTGGCTGAATTAATTTATTAGTTCTAATAGTTATTCTTATGTGGATTCCTTAGAATTTCTAAATACAGTATTGTGTCGTCTATGAATATAGTTTTACTTCTAGATAAAGTTTTAAAAGAACCACAAGTCATTTTTTTAAAAAAGAGTATCTGCTTCAGTTATCTGAGAGAAGGAGCAGGTAAACAAGAGAACAAGGAAGAAGAGTCAAACTTTTCTTTTCTCTCCACCTTTGAGCGAATTGACTCTGGAGATATTTGTTGGCCAATCCAGTCAAGGTTCTTGCTGAGATTGTGAGAATTTGTAGCTCATATGACTAAGGGAGTGATCTATACATGCATGTGTCTTGCATATGTCCATGCATACCTTTCTCTCCACCACAGCAATCTTTACTTCTAGTGACCTCACTGTCTTGGCTAAACATATGTGGCAAAGCAAAGGGAGGAAATCGAAGCAGCTTCTGTGTGACATGAACAAGGGTCCTGGCTTTGCTGGAAAACCACCGTCTCCACTCAGATGTGGTTATGCTTTCGCAGGTCCATTGTGATTTTATTTGTGTTGAGCTCAGAGAGTTGGGTTTTGGTGTCCTCCTGGCCATTAATATTTGTATATGGTGTGATGTAGGGATCAACTTCATTCTTTTTTAATTTAATTTTTTTAATTAATATTTGTATATGGTGTGATGGTATATGGTGATATGGCATATCACTTATCACCTTGGTCTACCCCTGTGTTAATACCTCTGCATAGCAGAGAGTAACATGGAAATGCCATGGAACAAGTAAAATTTGTCCTTGAATGTGCTGGAAAAACAACTTTCTCACAAAGCATTACAACTTTTAAGGTAACTGTGGACGCCAGCACACCAGCTCCTGCATTGATCTACTTAACCATTCTATTACCTTATTAATTTAATGTGAAAATGCAACTTGTAGGATTTTTTTTTATTTGTCCCTCTGAGAAGTAATTGACAATATAAAACTAAGAACACAGAACAGTTTGTATCTAGGTGCCTTATTGAAATTTTTCATTTGGGGCCTATTTCTGTCAGACAGTCTTGTTCATGTGAACTACAGTCTGAGTTTGTCAGAACAAGCCGTTCATGGTTCCCAGAAGGTAGACGGCTTTCAAAAGGTGCTTGATACAGTCAGGCAGTCGTGCCTGGGCTAATCCATTCCTTGGGCTTCTTTTTGAACTAGCCTTGGATGGCCATGACTACAAACAGAAATGTAAATTGGCTTTTGCCCATTTCTAGCTAGGGAAAATAAAATTATGACCTCAGCTTTATTTTATTTAGTTTGTTATCCTAAAAAATCTCAAGCTCACACTGTTGGGCAAATAGAGGTACATAGCATCACCCCCTTTTGGTCACAGCTAACGTTAAGTGGATCCTAAAATCTGGTCATTGACTTCAGAGCCACGCAAGGACAGTACCCTTACGTAAGCAGCTCTAGCTCCCTCAATGGCATAAGCTCTGTGGGGGTGGCAGGGACTCCAATTCAATTTAGCCGTGAAAACTGCTGAAAATAGATGCTCTGGAGTTGGTAGAACAAACAATTACTGTATACAAAAGTGTTGCAAAGACAATATTCTGTACAATAAGAGGGTTTTCCCCCCAGTTTTATAGTAACTGCATTTTGAGACCACATTTAATAATTCCATAGTACCGGAGAACTTTTAAAAATTAGAACAGTAAAAAACTGTAATAGTGGATTCATCAAAATAAAAAGCATTCCTAAGTACATCCTTTTAAAACAGAGACCATTTCTAAAATGTGCCTGTTCTGAGCCATGCATTTCAGAATGCCCATTACCCAAACTCTTTGCTGTGTTTCCTAACAATCACTTTTTAGTATTTGTAGTAATGGGGAAGGGATGGGGGCATGGGTTAATCAAAGGCCTTGGAAACTGGATTTAAAGTGTAAGACAAGGAAATTTTGAAGGGTCGCAACTTGCAATGGTTTTAGATGTACGAACAAGGACCTCAGACTGCACTGTGGGCCACTCAGGTCAGAGCATGAGGCTGAGGTTCAGATTCTGGGTCTTTCAATGTTTGTTCTTTGGACAGAAGATTTCAGGAGTTTTCTGGGAGATGCCACGGAACCTGTTGGTCGGTTTTGTGCTTCAGAATGCTGCTACCTTCGGAACTGTACATTGTGGTTTGCTCTTTTGTTTTCGTATCCTCCACAGATGACCACAGTAGGGTGAAGTTAAGACCTCTACCAGGAAAAGACTCTAAGCACAGCGACTACATTAATGCAAACTATGTCGATGTAAGTCCAACTGTTTTTATAGGCCCATTTCTGACCATGGGAGAGTGCCGGGAGGGGCTCGGTGTGGTCACGCTGCACAGAGCTTTCACTAGAAGCACAGGCTGTCCTGCGTGGCTGCCACTTGAATTATGAACTGCTCTGTGATACCGCTTCCATCTCACTTTGTGCCGTGTCGTCTTCGAAGGGTTACAACAAAGCAAAAGCCTACATCGCCACCCAGGGACCTTTAAAGTCTACATTTGAAGATTTCTGGAGGATGATTTGGGAACAAAACACTGGAATCATCATCATGATTACAAACCTTGTGGAAAAAGGAAGAGTAAGAGCCTCTTAATCATATATCCTTGTTCAAAAAAAGATATTTATGGAGCACCTGCTGTGTGTGTGTGTTGTGGGAGGAAAGGGGAGGGGAGGAGGGGCAGTTTGAAGCCTTGAGCAGGCGCAGAATTACATCCCTGCCCTCACCTGGCCATGTCCCGGTGCGGAGTGAGCGTGCTCTGGTAAGCATGGGTGGCCTGGGATACGAGAGGAGCAGGTATTGGGGCAGTGCTGGAAATGGATGGCTGTGTCTTCTCGCACAGACATTTTGTAAGGAAACCAGTATTTGAAGTGAGATTTGCACAGTGAGTGAGGAGGAGAGTTGCACAGACTGAAAGGACAGGAGGGGCGGCCATGTGTCAGGGTGGAGAGAACAAAAGCAGGGGAGCTGGAAGAAGAGTGTAGCCAGAGAACTAGTAACAGTTCAGACGGGGAGGTGGAGAGACCCCTTAGCACCAGGGTCGGCTTTAAAGGAACCTTTTGCAAGATGATGGTCCGTGTTTTAGCGCGTTAGATGGTGAACTCGCAACCGATGATGCTGATTTGGGCTGGAATGAGGGCTGAGATGCGGACTTGGTGCTCAGATTACTGCAGCTTCACTTTGGCTGCTGGAGCCCCGTTTATCCTTTGGCAGCCCCAGCTGCGCATGCAGCCGCACTTTCCTCCAGCTCCCTTTGTAACAGGTCCCACCACGTCTCACGGGTCCAGCATGCCGATCTCTTCTTAAGCCCGCTTGGTGGTAGATCATGTGTTGAAAATGATCGTTTCTGTAATGATCTTGTCCGAGAGGAATCGCTTCAGAGGTCCTGCCGGCCTGTGGCTTGCAGCCCCTGAGTTCCTCTTCTGTCGGCTACCTGCGATACTACCTGTGCTTTAACACTGTCTCTTGAAGTTACATTATCAGCAGTACAATTGTGGCAAGAATTGCATATGCCATTTGCAACTTTTTTTTTCTTTTTTTTTTGCAGCGAAAATGTGATCAGTATTGGCCGACAGAGAACAGTGAGGAGTACGGAAACATCATTGTCACCCTGAAGAGCACAAAAGTCCACGCCTGCTACACTGTCCGTCGTTTCTCGATCAGAAACGCAAAAGTGAAGAAGGTATCAAGGCAGAGGGGAGGGGGCTACCAGGCAACTCTTTTTAAACTTGCACAGAAATGACCGCACGACAAAGGCCAGTTCTCATAACCAGGTTGGGTTTCTGAAAGTATTTTAAAGCATGTTTTTCACAGCTCTTTTGATTGTCACCGCTGTACGGTGTGCAAGACGTTGGCAAAGCACAGAAGAGGGTTTACCTGGCCTGACTGCGTTCTTTCCCTTCTTTCTGAAGAGGCTGCATGTTAGAAAAGGCCCTCTAGGTTTGGGTACCCGGCAGATACATCAGCATCTGTGTTGAGTTAGCTTTTGTTCTGTTTCTGTTGTCACTCCTCACCAGAAAGAGTGGAGGGGAAGAGGGGAGAGAAGAAGAAAGATCGATGTGAGAGAGACACATCTCTCGGTTGCCTCCCACACCTGCCCTCACCAGGGCTGGGCGGAGCCTGCAGACGGCACATGCCCTGGACCGGAACCAAACCTGGGATCCTTCAGTCCGAAGCTGACATTTCAGCCACTGAGCCCATCCAGCCAGAGCTTGCGCTAGCTTTTTAATTCCAATTTTCTGACAGCTTTCAAGGAACACTAAGCCTACAGGATGCTACTAATAAGTGTGGAAAACGAATGCTACCTAATCCATCTCCCCGCTTCAAAAGGTGCAGTGGCAGGAGTGGTCAGGGGCTGGAGTGAAGAAACCCACTTCACTTTGTGTTGCCCCCTGGAGTCGGGGCAAGAGGAACAGATAACCTGCGGCAGCCTTTCCCCGGGGTGTGAGTTTCGGGATGTTCAGACTCCACGGTCCCGGGGAGACTCCGATCAGGACAGGAGCACTGGGTCCTCTGGACCGGTGCCCATTGGGAATGTGGACTAGTTACTCTGTGGAGACCTGGAGCACTGGCTGTTTGTAGCAGTGGGTCTTGACCAATTTTTTTTTTTTTTTTGAGTCTTGGGCATTGTTGAGAATGTGACAGAGCTGTTGCCCCCTTACTCCAGAACAATTCGTTTATTCAAATTATTATATACAATTTGTTACTCTGAATACCATCTGGAATCCAAGGTTATTGAGTCCTTTCTTCCTTTAGTTTTTCCCCCAAGATTGGCAGAGTACATAAAAGTCAGCAGCACTGCATTATCTGTGTTCTCTCTAATAGAACTGAGCTGGTGCAAGCCAACAATCAGTTTATACTTGCAAAGCCCATTACTCAGGGAAACCCTCCCGGCATTTAAACATGGCCCACTTTTACTCTTAATTTTAGAAACAGCTCAAGTCAGAGGAGGACATAAATAAGAACTGCAGATGTTTTGCACACTGATAAGAGGATAAAGTAGGAATTGGAAATGAGAACGAGACAAGAAAATGAGAGTTCACAGAAGAATTGAGAAATCAGAGCCACGGGGGGCCTTTTAGTGCAGGGCCAAGCACCACGCAGGCCACAGTGCTGATTTAGTAATGACCCTGAGCCAGCAAACCTGTTTGCTTTGTTTTGTTCATTTTTCAGTTTTTAGAGGTATATAAAGAAAAGCAGTATCAGAGTAAGTAATCTGTTTGGGGAAATTTTTTTATCTAAAGTAGTTAAAATGTAAAAAGTTCAGCCACTTAAAGGAAAAGTACTCTGAAAAATCCTATATAATAAAAGGGTAATAGTCAAATTGACCAAACAGCGGAAGGGTAGGGCCAGCGAGCATGTGGTGCCAGGCCAGCCAAGGTAGGTGCCAGCAGGCAGAGGGAGAACACGGTGATTGGGGGATGGGAGGAGTGGCACCAACTCCTGATTGGCCTGCTGGGGTTGCCTCCCAGAGAGAGAGGCCACCTGTGATGGCAGCAGGGCGAGTCGGGGCAGAACCAGCTACTCACCGGCCATGCTGTCCCCTGAGCAGCCTGCCTAGTTGCCTCCCACAGAGGGAGGCCAGACTTCGGCTTAGGCCCACTCCCTGGGGAATAGCACTAGCTGGTGAGCAGGCCTAAGCTGTCAGTCAGACATCCCCTGATGGTTCCTAGACTGCGAAAGGGTGCAGGCCGGGCTGAGGGAACCACCCGAGGGCATGAATTTTTGTGCACCGGGCCTCTAGTTAACTTATAAAATGATCAATTTATAGAGATTGGAACTCAGTTGTCACTCAGGGTCCACCTGCACTTGGGCTCCTGAAGGTCTCCCTGGGTGTGGAGCGAAAGTGGAGGTCCTGCCCACTGTCAGCGGAAAGCAAGGCATGAGGAGGCCTCTGGAGGTGGGGCAGGAAGTCAGGAATGAGGCCAGTGGGCAAATTACAAAAGCTTTGTATGATTCCAAGTCCAAAAAACGGATTTTAAGCATTCATTGTTGGTACCATCCTAAACCATTCTTTCTCCTAAGCGATGTCTGATACTTCTCGTCCAGCTGGGAAAATGTCTCCATTTACAGCAGGAGATGCCACAGAGAGGAAATGACCTGGCCAGGAGCAGCAGCTGGGGTGGACGAGGCCAGAGGTCCTGTTACCCAGCATGCTCACCCTCAGTGTGAAAATGTCTGTGTTCACCTTTCTCCAGGGTCAGAAGGGAAATCCCAAGGGCCGCCAGAACGAGAGGGTGGTGATCCAGTACCACTACACGCAGTGGCCTGACATGGGCGTCCCCGAGTACGCCCTCCCCGTCCTGACCTTCGTGCGGAGGTCCTCGGCCGCCCGCACGCCAGACATGGGCCCGGTGCTGGTGCACTGCAGGTAGGCTGGGCTGCCCCCGCCCTGCCTGGCGGCCCTGCGCAGGGGCAAAGCAGCGCGGTGGACCTGGGAATCCGCACCGCGGGGGTCCTGCTGCTGTGTGATTTAGAAACCGAGTCTTTGTTGAAGACGGGGACCAGTAAGGACTGTTACATAAAACAACCGTACTCCCACCATAGTAAGAAAGCATCTGCCGCTTTTCAGATTAAAACAAAATCTACTCTTATATACTCTGATTTGTGTAACATGATTGTATTAATAAAATCTCCATTATGTATAGGGAAGCTGCAAGCTGCCATATGTAAAAATATGACCTTAAACACAATTTTACAGCTTCCCACCCTACAGATTTTGAGTTCCTATCTATGGTTTTTGTTTTTTGTTGTTTTGTTTTGTTTTGGTTTTTGTGGTTCCATGAAATACAGTGTATGAAAGGATTATATTTTTAAAACTTCTCTCCTGCACTACCTTAAACGGCCTGAGTTGTTTAGAAAGGGCTCTTGCTGAGTTGTGTTTGTAATTGTATTCTGGGCCTTTTTTTCACTTTGGTATCAGGGGGGTGTTGCTTCCTCTGGGATTTGTATTCCTCAGTATTGTCTGGGCTGTTCTCATGCTCTGCAAGGTCCTTTGCAGAAGTTGGAACCCATCTTCTGTTTAAAATCCCATGAGAACTCTGCGTGTTTGCTAACCAAGTTAGAAATTGCTAAAATAGAGATGAACGGCTATCAAGGGCATGGGGGTCACACACCGGGGTGAGATGGGGACCTGTGTGGGGTTCCTGCCTAAAGAAGCTTGCTACTAGGTACACAGGGCTTAGATCTTCCCATTTTTGTTTAACAAAAAAATGTGAAGAGGAGGCCAGATTTTCCATATGTGACGTTCTTATTCTACACCTCGCTTATTAAAGGAAAGCACCCCTTTAAATAGGAGCTCTCTAATACGGGCAGAGAGCGTTGGGCAGAAAGGGGATTTACTGAAAGGCCAGTGAGCACCCCCAGAATAGCGGGGAGCATTGGGGAACCAGGCATAGGCCAAACCAGCAAAGGAAACTTCCCCCTTTCTGCTGCAGCAGCTGTGGAGCTGACAGCCGGGGAGGCCGAGAAAGCCAGTGCGCCACTTCCTGGGGCTCCTGTGGTAGGAAGGCAGGCTGTGCTCCCCATCGAGACTCGGGAAGTGGGACCTGTCCTCAGAAACTGCTTGGATGGCATCCAGTGTGAATAACATGTCTAAAACACGGGGTGACTCTCTGCTCATTGGCACTAGAGGTGGCGATTTTCCTGTCGCACTTTATGACATGAGAGAGCAAGAGGTCCTACCGAGTGTCCTCCTCTCTTCCAGCGCTGGCGTGGGCCGGACAGGCACCTACATAGTGATAGACAGCATGCTGCAGCAGATCAAAGACAAAAGCACAGTGAACGTCCTGGGCTTCCTGAAACACATCAGGACGCAGCGCAACTACCTCGTCCAGACAGAGGTGAGCTGGCTGCCGGGCTCCGGAAGTGGAGTGGTGTTGGGGAGACGGATTCATTCTCGGGGCCGGAAAGAATTCTCTGGTTTGTGTTAGAAGGTATCCTGGCCGTGATACCACTCTTTGGCTCCCAGTTTGCCATTTCGGTGTGGATCTTAAATGTGGAATTCTCAGCAACTACACAAGCACTTATGTAGCCAATACGGTTGGATCTAGGGCTGTGGAGAGTGAAAAATATATGTATAGTATGTGAAAGAACGATTCTGAAGTCCTACATTGAACTCCCATTTCTCCATCACGTGCTACATTGAACCTGTCGTTTGGGGCATGGTAGGGAGTATAGAACTACACTCAGACAGTCTTACCCTAAACTAAGTTACAGTGGATAAGCAAGTAAGTATGGGGCAAACCAGGTAGGGGTAAATGCTTGAAGAAATCCAGGGGGAGGTCCCTGCTAGGGGAAGAGCTCATCCAAGGTGGATGATAGGAATGGGGTAGAGGTGGCCACCCCTTAGTGGCCCTACTCAGTGACTGCCATATATTGTGCCTGTTAGGAGCAGTACATTTTCATCCATGATGCCTTGTTGGAAGCCATTCTTGGAAAAGAGACTGAAGTATCTTCAAATCAACTGCATAGCTATGTAAACAGCATCCTCATACCAGGAGTAGGAGGAAAGACACGACTGGAAAAACAGTTCAAGGTAGCATTTTCATACATTTCTTTGGTAAAACAAAACAAAACAAAACAAAAAACAAGGAATTAAGAAATGCCACAAGTTTGGGGTCATGTCTTTTTTTTTTTTTTTTTTTTTTGCATGAACATACACACTAAAATGAATTACTGTTTATTCTCAAGTGTAATGCAAAGAAATACAAAGTTCAACCTCTGTGTGCATTGTTGGGGCTCAAGTAGATAGTGTGGTGCTGTATTTTCTTCTGGACAATTTACAGCTTTATGTGAACATGGGCCTCAGCCCCTGACCACAATGACATAATGCTTTGGAATCGGTCCTCACTGTCTAAAAAATACCTACCCTGTCTTATCCTTACTGAGAACAGTTATTGAAGACTCTCCTAGCAGATAATTTAGAAACCAGGAAAGAGCTGCTAAAAAATACTAGAGAAAAGTTAACTTTTCCTAAATGGTTGTTCTTTTTTCTTTGAAAGGGGCGTGAAATTTAAAGGCAGTTAAGGCTTATATGGAATTGCCTTGGAGTAAAGGTAGAAAAAGAGACTATAAGGCCTGTTAACATAATTAAGACCCGAAAAGCTATTATCTCAAAGGATTTATTATAACTTTCCAATGTTGTCTGTCTCTCTAATCTCTAAGTGCTTTTCTATTTCCTAGTCTCTCAGTCTTTTAAATTCTTTTTTTGCACACTGTCCCATGTGTAATTTCTCATCTTTTTATCAAGGTGGAAAGAATGAGATGAGTCTGTACAGTTTTGGTTTTCATGGTAAAACTTTCAGAGACTCTGAAACCTTCATTTGACTCTCCCCTGAAGAAATGAGACAGCCAAGCAAATTATAGCAAGTGATGCGAAATGAGGAAGATTAATTTCAGAGTTCAGTCATTACAATTTCATATTTCTAGCTCTCATTCCATAACATCTAAAGTACTTTAAAAACCATTTGAGGTAATTAGTGTCTCACTTTATATGTTTAAAATGAATTCCTGAAAAATAATTAAATACCAACATTTCTTAAATGCTGCCTTTTCTATTTCTGTAATATTTTACGTGTACTTTGTGTTTTTTGCAAACCATATTTCTGGCAGAGGACTTGTGTCCAGAATGTACAAAGAGCTCTCACAACTCAACAATAAGAAAAAAAACTCAATAAAAAATGGGCAAAAGTTCTGAATACACATTTTATCAAAGAAAATATACAAATGACCAATAAGCACATGAAAAGATGCTCTACATCATTCATCCTTAGGGAAATGGAAATAAAAACCACAGGAAACCATTTCATACCTATTACAGTGTTGGTGTGTAGTACATGTACTTTTTAAAAAATTCATCAAAGAAATCCATTCATTCCATTTGGAACCAGGTAATTGGACCTTTTACAGGCACTAACCACTTTAGAACCTGAAGGGGAAAAATAAGAATCAGAAACTTAACGACATCCAGGGTCTTTGACATTCGTGTTTGGAGGAAGCCATTCCCAAGTATTCTGTTAACATGAGCCAGAGGGTGTGTGTGTGTATGAATGATTGACAAAGTGATTCAACCAATTTATATAAACAGGAAGAATAACCAAACTACTGGGCTAATTATTTATAACAATCTTACAAAAATGTCAGTTCAGTTCAACAAAAATTTACTGAGAACTTAGTCAATTCTTTGAGAAATTGATTAGCACTTTTTAGCATAGCTCTTATACCTGAAGAATTCCAAGAAAATTTTTCACAAAACCAATGACATCACCAGGAAAAAAAAATCCACATTCATTCAGTAAATATCTATTACCTAGTACCTATTACAAAGGAGCCAAACCCCTGGTAGAAGAAATACAGACAGCCAAGATAATATAGAGAAATACTACTGGTGAAACAGATACTCTCCTCGTTTCTAAATTATCTGCTAGGTAGTAATCTTATTATTGGTATATTTTCCCCAGATCATCAGGCAAATGCTATCGATTATACTTTGTTGTTCGTTTTATTTTTTTCTTACCTTTATTGATAAAATTTAACATAGTAGTTCAAGGTATTTTGATGAACATATGCATTGCGAAATGATTATCACAACAAGGTTAGTTTGTCCACAGCTCTGCCCTTGAATGAAGACTGACATGTTGTTTTTCTTTCAGCTGGTCACACAGTGTAACGCAAAGTACGTGGAATGCTTCAGTGCTCAGAAAGAGTGCAACAAAGAAAAGAACAGAAACTCTTCGGTAGTGCCATGTAAGGCCTCACTATCAGCTTGGCTTGGTTGGGTGTGTCATACCTTTTCCATTGCAGATTACACTAATTGGACATAGCACTGATATGTAATTGGATACTACCCGGGGAAGGTTATGCGCAGGACATCAAAGGCAATTGGGTCAAACTGGGGAGGGCTGGCTCTCAGTGCCAGCAAGTCACTGCAGCTGCATGACATGAAACCTAGTTTCAGTTCACCTCAAAATGCAAGAACTGGGTTACTTCTACCATATGGTAACTGTAAAAAAGTAACATTGTTATCCGTTATCACTGTGGCATAACACTCCTTTAAAACTTGAATCCCAAGATGAACCTGCACAGTGGTGACTGCACCATTGAAGCATTCTGCCTATTGAGATCAAAGCACTGTTGCTTGGCGGTGACCTTTGTATAAATGACTCGGGACACAGGCACAGGCCTGTGGTGATCTCCACTGGGAAAGGCCACTGTGTTTTAAGCCCTTCATGGGGAGAGCGATATGGATAGCGGATGGCAAAAGAGCGAAGTAAGATATAGTGGTGCAATTGTAGGACTATGAAACGAGAAAAAACTTGATCTGAAACCTGTCGTCTCTGTCAGAGTATCAGTGATGTGCAGTGAAAATGTCTCCCCCAGTAAAACTATTCCCACACTGCCTATGTCCTGGGAATGCGGAGCACGTTTCATTTTACATGCTGCTAAGATGTAACACTTTAGCTTGGCTAAAAAGAAAGGGGAGCCAGGAGGATGTTACCAGGTAAATTTTAGGACATGCTGTTGGTTCCATGTGTGTAATAGGCAAATGTGGCGTTTTGTTTTCTCGTGTGACAGCTGAGCGTGCTCGAGTGGGCCTTGCACCGTTGCCTGGAATGAAAGGAACAGATTACATTAATGCTTCTTATATCATGGTGAGAGTCAACCATTAATTATAGATAAAGTCAATTAAACTGAAAGGTGCTAAAGAGCATATACCACCTATGTGACTGATTGCATTTTTCAAAGAATTTCTCAATGTGTAATATCAAAATTATAGAGATTTCTGTGTCTTGGAACCTCTAACAAAAGATCCCTAATAGTTGGGGCTACAAAAATGCTTAAACTAAGAAAAGCACTTGTTAAAGAATTAATTTTATTGTTAATTCCACCCGTCTCGTCTTTAAATAAATGTTGAAATTACTGTTAAGTAAAAACAGCAGGGGCAACTAGAAGTGAATTATACATGGAGAGAAAATTGTCTACAAGTCTTAGCAGAAGTGCATCTAAAAATTAGCCACATGCACTGAATGCCTTTTTTCAATTATTTCAGTATGGTTCAAGCAGTGCTACCTTATTTCATGAATATGTTTTGCTTCTGCAAAGTTAGAATAAAATACTCATAAATCAATAACTGTTTGTCTTCCTAACCGAAGGGCTATTACAGGAGTAATGAATTTATTATAACCCAGCATCCTCTGCCACATACTACAAAAGATTTCTGGCGAATGATTTGGGATCACAATGCACAGATTATTGTCATGCTGCCAGACAACCAGAGCTTGGTAAGTGAAGCACATCTGCTATATGTTAATGAGCCGGTGCAGCCAGAAGCATAAATTACTTTGGTACCTTGCCACAGGGCTGTATGGTATCTGAAGATGCCAGGGAGGGAACCTAGACCTCCCATCTTTAAGTTTGCTCAGATTCCTTTTGTAAGACCAGTTACTCTCCCTGCCAGTTCATTACTTGATTCTCTAATGCGGGCGGTATCGCCCCTCAGTGGCACTGTGCATGGCAGTGCAGCAGAAGGTCTTTTTATTAACTTCATTAATGCATAACCTTCACCGACCTCTACAAATAATAGCAGCTGACATTTGAGAATGTAACTATACTTATCACTCTACATGTATTTTTATTTTACTTACTGGGGTGGCACTGGTTATTAACTCATTCATTCTCCTCTACAATTGCATAACATAGATATTATCTGATTTAATAGCTGGGGAAACTGAGGGAAGTAAGTTGCTCAAGGGCATACATGAATGATCAATCGAGTCAAGATTTAAATCGGAGTCGCCTGAACTCATGCTTTAAATCATTCTTGCTATAGTAGGTGTGCCACCCACATCATAGAAGTATCTCTCAGCTGCCCCAAAAAACTTGTATAAAAAGTAATAACACTGCTTTTCCCTGCCATCAGTAAAGCAGAGCCATTACAGGGGAGGGGGTAAGGAAAGGCTCTCCCATTCCCACTTAAAGCTGTTGAACTTCACTAAGCGACTGCCTCTTTCTCCTCTTTAGCCGTTCCCTGTTGAGCTCTCTATACTATGTAACTGAAGGGTCAGTGGGTATGCCTAGATACAGTTAAATTTCTGTGCTTAGATCTCTACGTTTCAAAATTACTTGGGTTCAAAAGTTACTGTAAGGACATGTGAGCACATGAAGTCAAAACAAAAACAGGATGAGGATCTGCCTCACGAGTGTCAGATTAGTGAGGTTTTTAGTCAGGAAAGAACAGTGTGATTGAACCCTACTCTGGGTGACATGCATTTGACTGTGTGCCCAGTCACTAGGAACTTCTTCGCTGTCGCATTCTGCTCCAGCTCCAGGATACCAAGACTGCTCCTGCACCATAGAGTGGCAACCAAGTTGAAAAGCTGAAAACCGAGTGTAAATTTTCAAATTAGCTGGCAGTAGGGGTCTGTTCTGTTGGCATGGGGAATTTGGAGGCACGTAGGGCTGCTAAGACATTCATTTGTTGGATGAACTAGTATTTTATTTTCACTTAACAGAAGACAGTCACCAAAAGCATGCACCCACAAGCTCATTGGTACGGGGAGGCTGGACCAAATGAGTGGACACATGGTCTGCACACAGTGAGGGTATAGGAACTGCCCTGGACCACGTCATCTCAGTGTCGCTGAGGTAGAGGGGGGCTGCAGTAGCATCCATCACACTGGTCTGTACTCTCAGCTCCAGTGCCCAAAGTTAGATTCATTTATTGTATCTGGCAGTGCTTTTCAGTGGTCAGAGCATTGGCTGATATACCACAGGGCCTTGGGTTCAATCCCCAGCACTGGTCAAGGTGTGTGCAGGAGAGGCAACCAATCTGTGCATCTTTCTCACATTGATATTTCTCTCTCTCCCCCTCCCACGCTCTCTAAAATTGAGTGGGGAGAACATCTGTGGGTGAGGATTAACAACAAAATATTTTAAAATGTTTCTGGACTCCTCTGTTTACTCTGTTTATTACTAGTATAACTTTACAAGACCTCAATTCTGTGACTAGCCCGGAGTCACTGGTTCCTGATCACCATTAGAGGGGCCTCGACATCACTGACCTCTATAATATTTTTGTCACAAAATGAGCATGAGAGCAGGGTGCCTACTGAATTAACAAGATGACCCATTATTCCCGTTTGCTTCCTGTATTCAAAGTTTCTCTCTGCCTTTCTGTCACTGTAACCACATTCCTCTGGCAGCCTTTAGACCACTCCATGACTTACTCTTCACATTGCCCTCATACAAGTTCTCTGAGAAAAGGAGTGTTACTATTCCCACTTTGCAGCCATAGAGTGTAAGGCTCGGCTACATTGATTCAGGATTACATCCATTCTAAATTCTATGTTCAGTCTGTGCATATTGGTTAAATTTAGTGGCCTTGTCCATCATCAATGACCTTGTTTTTAATATCTGTTAAAAGAACCCTACTTCCATCTCCTTTGGATGAAATTGATTGAAACAATGACAGTTACAGACTTCTTTTGTATAGCATGAACCCAATCGCTAATCTGCTTCCCCTTATGCTGAGCTTTAAAAATAAAAACGTACTTGGCAATAGCTGTATTGAAACTTGAAAGGGTGATAAGTCTTATTGGACTGTTGGCTCATTTCTAATGCAACATTGTAATATTAAACAAAACCCTCTTTGTTTCAAACACTATTCAGAATTATTTCTGACTTCACTAGCAGTATCTTAGCATTTCAGGAAGATGCCCAAAGAAAGTTTAGTTTGCCTTAGGAACTGGTTAGGGGAGGGAGGAGGGCTTATTGTCAAGTCATTGTATTTCTCAGTCTCCAACCTCTGCAACAATTAGATTTTCTTAGGTCTCCATAGTTTTCAAGGACAGAATTCAAGTACGAAGCCTGAATATCTTTAATTTTAAAATGGATGAACATTTTAAAGCTTGCCTGATTCAAGGCTAAAAGTCTTTCTATGTTATTCCCTTTTGAAACCTATCATCATGTACTAACTTTCTTTTAAAGAACACCTTGTAACTACAGCCAACTGCTTATTTATGTACAGCTCTTTCCCTTAACATTTACCAGAGATTTTGAACAACTCATGGACCTCTTTTGAGTCCTGGTGTCTTCTAAAGGCCGATGAGAAAAATCCCTTCCCTCACTAGTATACTGTGATCATTTAATAAGATAATGTTATAAAAGTCCTTTGCAAAATGTTAACCAACTGTGAACTATTATTAACATAATCCATAGGAAGTGACAATTAGCCTGTCTTAGTTGCTTAAGCAATTATGAATAATAGCTTAGAATTAATTGACCCAAATCCCATCTCCTTTTCCGTGACAATATATTACAGAGCACTCCTCAGCTGGGGCCAATGTGTCCTCCATAGATGCATTTTGGTTGTTACAGTGACATAGGTGAGAATTGGTAGAAATGGTTATGATCATGTATGTTTTACAGTAGAATATAATAAATAATCAATGAACTCAGCATGATTAGGTAAGGATATAATTCTATGAACCTAATTTAAAAGATGATGTGAGAGATACAGCAAACATAAGAAATCATAAACAAATGTTTGACAGCACTGCAGAGGGTTTTATCTATGTATGTATTTTGGTTCCCACAGGCAGAAGATGAGTTTGTGTACTGGCCAAGTCGAGAAGAATCCATGAACTGTGAGGCCTTTACCGTCACCCTTATCAGCAAAGACAGACTGTGCCTCTCTAACGAAGAACAGATCATCATCCACGACTTCATTCTGGAAGCTACACAGGTAACCTAACCCTTAGTGCTGAGGAATAGCTATATCTAGGCAGATTGGCCTGAGTAACTGGCCACCCTCCAGGCATGTGAGTATGACTTTATGTTAAATATGTGTACTTCCCCTTTTTCTACCTTCCATTATTTGCTTTCCCAGCTGGGTAGATGAAACGTAACCAGCTCCTCTGAGTGAGCACATACAAATGGTTTGTTGACATCATTGGAACAAACAGTATTCTAGATCTCAGTGTTTTCTTTGCCATCAGAAATGGAAAGCTTGTGGTGTGTTGCAGGAATGATATTGATAAGACTTTTGGTTACACAGTATTTTGATGTGTAGTAACTGCCTTCTTAAGGGGCAGGGAAGAGGGGAGCTAACCTCTTCCTCTTCTTTAATTTTAAAGATGAGAAAAATTGCCACATGGAATTTTTGCCTGAACAAAATAGGACTCTCCTGTTTCGCTGTCATGAGCTGCTCGCTCTGGGTTCGTTAGCTGTCTGCAGGAAGCGCTTTCTCGGGAGCAGGTTCTAGCCATTGGATGACAGAGATGAACTCGGTTGTCTCGTTGTAGGATGACTACGTCCTGGAAGTCCGGCACTTTCAGTGTCCCAAGTGGCCTAACCCAGACGCCCCCATCAGCAGTACCTTCGAACTTGTCAACGTCATCAAGGAAGAGGCCTTGACAAGGGATGGCCCCACCATTGTCCACGATGAGTATGTATCTGCTTCTTAAGTTTCAGGTTCACACAGTTTCCTGTTGCATTGCTTCAGCAACGGAAAGGGAAGACATTTTAGAAACCTGCTCCCTCTCAGGACGATTCTGTGTCATTTCTAACATGTACCTGTGGAAGGTCTTGTGGTCCTGTCTGCATTCTAAGGTGTCAAACCCTTCAAGGCTTCAGGTTCTAGAATATGTGCTCTAGAAAGGGGAAAGTCCTATATCTGAGCCCAGAAAAATAGATTTGCATGCTTGCTGGGGTTTTATATGCTTCAGTAATACAAATAATCAGTTAACTTACTAATTATCTATGTTGATTGGATATTTACCTTTATTTTAACACTCCTATACTGAATTTTCAAAAATACTGATTAGGGAAGAAACCTTTATAAATATTGTTTAGTTCATTAGCAGTAAAGTTGAAATACTAGAGTTTACAGTGTGCTTTAAAGTTTAGAGTTCTGTCTTTGGGATTTTAAAGGTAAAGAATGTAGGTCTCCAAGACAAGAAGTTGCTCCTGGCTCAGAGATTCTAAGGTACAAACAGTGTTCAAACCCAGCTCTATCCACTTTCTTAAGAGGGAAAGGGCCACAGACAGGCCTTGGTATATGGGTATCTGGCCAAACCTCCAAGTCAGCTGTATCGAGCGAACCTCACCAACCTGTACCCAACATGGCACTAGTTATACATCCTCATCTCTAGTTTAGTTCCCAGGGATCTAGCTTTCTTGGCCAGCAAATTCTCAGTGAATCTGTGGTGCTCATTAAATTACCAACTTCTTCAATAGCATAGATATTAGTAAATTTGAAAGTAAAGCTTATGTTGACTCTCCTCTCCCCCACCCCATCCCCTTGAATTTATGATATAACTGAAAGTGCACAAAGATTTTTGGGCAGGTCAGCACCTTCACCTCAAATCCGGAGCACTCTTCTATTTGAAGAAAGCCATTTTACTGGCTGCTTCCTTAGGAAATAGTGACTATTGCAGAATGCTGGCCTGACTTAGATTAAGAATTAAGATTAGAAGAGCATTATAGTCCAAACTTCAGTTGATGTGAAAACCACCAACAGTGTATAGAAACAGCACACAGACAGCCTCAAGGTTACTGGGTAGTTGCGACTGGCTATGAAACTTTAAGGCAGGCAGTTATACATAAATTTAGGGCTGATTCTAGAGGGGTTCCCCCCTCCCACTAAAGTGAATCATTTTTAAATCACTTCTGAGTGTTACCATCTCCTATTAATTAGGCCAAATCCTAATGTTGCTGCCCAAGTTCTAAGACTCACTTGGATGGTATGGTAATACTCCAAGGAATTTTGTCCTAAAATCAGTAAAACACTAAATCTTATAGTTTTATGGTAAAGGAAGGAGAAAAGAAAAAAACCACCACCGCCTAACTAAGCAGTATTAGCAGAACTGTTTAATTTACTTCAGCTTTTGGGTGTATTATTCATCAGTTTTTATTGTATGCCACCTCTGAATTATCAAAGGTAGCTGTTCTTAGGCCTAAATAAAAAAAGATAAATCCAGTGAGTGGGATGAAAACCACCTAAAGCAGTATGTTCATTCATGTCTCCATCCACCGTCATTAGGTGACAAGCAATTCCATAGAAATTCCTTTTCCACATCACTCTGGAACAACTTTAAATTTTTAAACAGCTGCTAGTTCTAGTGTAATACTCTGAATGCCAGTGACCTTTCAGTACCTATATCCCTTCATGATGGCCTACAAACCCCTTAAATGTAGCTTATCTAAAACCAAACTTGTCCTCTTCCAGCTGGCCCCACTACCACCTCTTGTTGCGGCTCCCCACCCTTCCAGCACACTTTTCAAATTCTTCACAGTCTGGCCTGTTTCCTTTTTCAGTTGCCAGCCCTCCTCCTACAGGCCATTTTCCCTGCAAAGACTCTTTCCTCTGAGTGTCTCTTCATTCAACACACTGTTCAAAATGTCTAACTCATTTCAGAGGTGGTCATCAAAATCATTTATAAACATCACATCCTTACCAGAGCCATTCCTATTTATTATATACTAGAGGCCGGTGCATGAATTCATGCATCAGTAAGGTCCCTCAGCTTGGCTTGCAGGATTGAGCTGAAACTGGCTCTCTGACATCACCCAAGGGGTCCCAGATTGCAAGAGGGTGTAGGCCAGACCATAGGACCCCACTGGTGCACGATTGGGGCCGGGTGGGGATGCGGGAGGGCTCCAGGGCATGCCCAGCCTATCTCGCTCAGTCCTAATTGGCTGGACCCCAGCAGCAAGCTAATCTACCAGCCAGAGCATCTGCCCCATGATTGTCAGTACACATCATAGCAACTGGTTTACCAGTTGACTGTCTGTCCCCCGATGGTTAGTACACATCATAGTGAGCAATTGAGCGGCCTTAACATATCATAAGCATACTAGGCTTTGAACAGCCGACCAGACGCTGAGCATATTAGGCTTTTATTATATGGGATTGTAACTATTTGTCCACATGACTGTTGAGACCAGCAGTGGTAACTTTCTCATCCCAGTCTCCAAAGGGTGAAGCCCAGTATCTGGCACATAGTGGGTGCTGGGAAGCATTGGCATTAGTGGGCACTATGCTTCAGACTGTGATGACCTACAAAAATTCAAGGTTATGTATCCCGATATGAATTTTCCCCAGAGACCCTTGCACCTTGTTTTTTCTTGCGTTTGTCGATTCTGCGAGCAGTAAAGCCAATTTACAAAGTGTTTTAAGCTCAAAATTAGAAGAGAGCAGACACCTGAGCGCTTCCACTGGAAGTCAGAGTTTAGCTCTCAGTGCACAGACTCCACGATATCTCTGGTCTTCACAGCTATCTTTTAGCACCTGCTTTCAGGGTCCTCAGCTGTGAGCCAGGTTGGTGACATTTCTAAAAATGACAAAATTCCTCACCAAAAAGTAAACTGATGCTCTTTGAAGGCAGGCTGATTAAGAATTTTTACATGGCTACCACAGAGCACTAAACTTAAGCATCCTGTATTCATCTGTTTAAGTCAATTCTCTTCAGAGCTGAGCTGTATCATTACTGTCAAGTTTTTACAAGGAAGTCTGTTTCTACAGAAACTGGAAGGCAGGCATGGTTCTTACAGAGTCTTGTGAGACAGTAGATGAGGCCCTCACTCACAGCACATTCTCTCTGGGGGCGTATCTGCCACCCTGTTGGATATAACAGTAGCCTAATCTCACTGAATAGTTCTCGAAGTGTGTTCTAAGGACACTTGATTGGGGGATTGGAGGAGATGGAGATTCAAGAGCTGAACACTGTTTTCATCATAACGGATACTGTTTGCCTTGCCCAGCCCTGCCGCGAGCAGCCAGTACAGGGATCCTGAGCTGTGACCCGGGAGGACTTTCTTACTCTGATGCTTAATGGAATGTGGTGCTTGCACGGTTTTCCTCAGTTCTGATTTCTGATATGGACAGATATAGCCCAAATTAGCAAAAGCTCTTTGGGGGTTTTCAATAACTTATTTTAATTTGGTCCTGAGATACTCTATAGGAAATGCCGAAATGTATGAGTGCCTTCTATACCAGCTGCTGCGAAGACACTCCATCACCAATTCATTTAATCATCAAATTTACCTTCTGGGAGGGGAGCTTTAGAATCCCTGCTTCACAAGCATAGTGACGCTCAGTAACAGCCTATGTACGCAGATAGTGTCAGAGCTACAATCAGTGGGGACCAGTGTAAAATGAAAATTCAGGAACAGTTGTCCAAAAATTAAGAATGTTTACAGGGCTACAACAGAGCGCTAAACTTAAGTTCAGGACCCTTCTGAGTAGGGGATCCAGCAAACCACCTCTCCCCACCACCACCACTTCTCCTGGCTACTGCCCAGGTGGCGAGGCTAGAAGCCGGCCTGCCACAGTCCAATCCAGCTCCTTTCACAGTAAGCATCCTGCACTCACATCTGTCAGACTGTAAGTGAATGAGAAAAGAAGTAGGAAAACACTCAAAGTTTTAATTTCTTATGGTACTGCGGAAAGTGTTTGCATTGCTATTTTCCCCCAAGATTGCATTCTTGGCTCTCATGTTAAAAACCACCTCTTAAAAGCTGTAACAATTGAGAGTAGTTATATGAAATAGCAGAAAGTAATTAAATGGGTGTGTTATTATATACACTGACTATACAAGGAACTGATGTGTTATGAAATGTGTATCAGCAGAGCACCTGCATTGGCTGGTAACTTAAAGTGCTTGCACTTCTTTCGATGTCTTTGTGGCATAGGAAGGGGAAGATGAAAATGTTTCGTTAACAGCACTAATTAAACAAGCATTGCTTTGAGGGAGCGCAGACTAACTGCCAGAGCCGGGACTTTGTATACTATCCTTACTGATCTAGCTTATAAATGACCTGCCTCATTTTTTACCCTATAATTTTAAATGCAGATTCATGAAACTTAACAAACATCCTTTAATCCTACTTAACTCCTAAACTGCTTTAAAAAAATGGCCTTTCAGTTTTTCTTTCATATTTATGCTTGGTTTATAGAAGGTACTTAAAAATATCTGTGTGTTTGATTTGACTTAGTTTTCAGTTATGTCCATTGTCTTCTTGCATAGATACTTCATTTTAATTTAGATACTGACTTAAGAATGGCTAAATATAGCAAAGGCCAGAGCTATCCCACATGGTTTGGATAACTTTAAGAAAGAACAAAGGAAGGGGGAAAGGATCCCTAAGTTTAACAGTTTCTCTAGAACAGACCAGCAAAGGTTAAATTCTCCCTCTGGAAAACATTGGTATCATGCTAAAATGAGAAAGTGGTAAACTCAGTACAACTTAGCATCTGAGGAAAGAGCAATCATAGCAGGATTTTAAAATATGCTCAGAGACCTGAAGGAAGACTCTGTGAATTGCATTGCGCTAAGTGAAATAAGCCAGTCAGAGAAAGACAAATACCATATGATCTCACTCATTTGTGGAATATAATGAACAACATAAACTGATGAACAGGGACAGACCCAGAGGCAGAGAAGCATTGACCAGAGTGCTGGTCCTCAGGGGGAAGGTATGGGAGGGAGGGGGGAAGGAGGAGAGATTAACCAAAGGACTTGGATGCATGAATATAAGCCTAACCAATGGACATGAACACCAGGGGGGTGAGGGCATGAGTGGGGAGGGGAGCGTTCGGGGGGTTAATAGAGGGATAAGGACACATATGTAATACCTTAATCAATAAAGAAATTGGGGGGGGGAATAAAGCGTAAAATGTTAAAAATAAATAAAAACCTGTGTTGTATGTCAGGAACAAATAGAGCCTAGGAAATAGATGTGCTGGTAGTAAAATGGACAAAGCTGCAATCAAACTCAAACTGGGTACAACAGTCTCAGCATATGTCTACGAGTGATCTCATGGAGAGATGCAAGAGGTAGAAATAAATGGCTGAGGTTTCTGAGAAATGAAGAGAGATTAATTCTTACACGAAATGACCAGGATACACTGGAACAATAAGAGACCTGAATACCATAATTAACAAGACTGATCTAATAGTGATATGTAAAAGTTTACCTAAGAGACTGTATCCAGAGACCATATAGTTTCTTCACATGCAAATAGTTGAATTAGATAAATTGACTATAAATGGAATTTCTGTACATTGAAAAAATGCCACATTTCTTGATTACAATGCATTAATATTAAAAACCAATAATGAAATAAGACCCCAAATCCTTATTCTAAGACACTAAAGACCTTATATATCTAGCATTGTAGATAATTGATGGGTTAAAGAGGTATTGAAAATAGAAATTACAAAATACTTGAAATTAAATGTAGCCTAACTACACTGAGAAAAAAAATTCAAGCCTAAGCTGTTATTTATTGCAGAAAAGATTAAAAATAAGGCTGTTTAAATAGATAAATTTAAAATAATATTAAAAATAAGGCTGAAAAAATAATTTTTTTAAAAGTTCAAGGAATTAAAAGATAAAAGCCAGCAGTAATGAAATGGGGGCAGGGAGGAGATAGTAAGTCTAATGAAAGATAGAACTTTGAAAAATGGTGAGGAAAAAATCTACCATATATCTGTAATTACATGAAAACATTTGAGAATTGTTAATATCCTTAGGTGTGATGATAATGTTTATTTTTTCCTAATTCTTATAAGAAAATATTAATGAATAAAATACTTGGGATTTCCTTCAATGTACTTGGGGGAGGCAGTAGAGATAAAACAATATTTCCCTTGAGCTGGTGACTGCTCTGATTTATCGATGGCTACAGAACTATTGAACGTTTATGTAGGTTTGATATTTTCTATAATAAAAGGCTAAAATAATAGAAGTATTTTAAAGGACATTACGTATTTAAAATTACTTATAATTCCATACTAGTAAACTCTTTTATAACTTACCTTTATTGTTGAAAGTATGGCTGATATACCACCCGCTTCCCACCCGCAGGCTTTCGCCGCACTGCTGTCGGCATCCGTGGGTTATGTGTATGCATATAAGTTCTTTGGTTAATCTCTTCCTGCCCTCTTCCTTCAATTATAAGCATAATAAACAATGCTTTTTGGACATATGGTAGATGTGCTAGTCTCTGTTCCTAGCCATTTACATGTATCAGCTCAAATCTAGGCTCTAGTCACCAATTAACCTGAATGTGCCTTGTTTCTTCAACCCCAAAATGGGGATAATAGTAGTATCTAAAAACAGGTTATTGTGAAGGTTAAGTTGATGCATGTAAAATATCTAAAAAAGAGCCTAGCTACATAGTAAGAGCACACCCCCCTTTAGGGATCTAGACTAAGAACTGAATAAAAGGATGAGTTCTCAAAACTGTTAAGGCCACTAAGTTCTGACAGGCTGCATTTAAACCACACACAGAGAACAGACATTAGAATATGCATAAAAATGTCTGAATACTATTAAATAAAACCAGTGTGTTATATTCAAAGAATTATACATTGTGAAAAAGTTAAATTGATTCTGGGAATGAAGAGCTGCTTAAGCATTATCAAAAAACTCAGTGAATTCAGAACATTATTGAAGATATTGCTTAAAAAATCAATAGATGTTACAAAGCCAAAATAGCACCTATTCCGAATCCCTATCTCCCAAAGAAAAACTCTGCAAACTAAAAGTATAAAGCATCCTCTTTAACTTGACCAGTGTTATTTATCAGAAACCTATACCATTTTTATTTAATGTGAAAAACTTAGAAGCCTTACCATTGAAGAATACAGCAGGATGTGTCCTTGTAGTGCGAGAGTACAGAAATGTGGAGGTCCTGGCCAACACAGTAAAACAAAATAGATCAGTGTTGAGAAGAAGCAAAACTGGCATTACCAGCAGATAGAGAAGTAGCCAACCTAGAGAAACGGTTCACTGGTTATTAGACCTTACGGAGTTCTGCCGTGTGGCCGGATACAAGGTCGCCACGTGAAAAGCAACTTCTATCAACTGAAACCAAACAGAAAACGCATGAGTCCATTCTCAGGAACAAACTCTAAAACACCTGAGAGTAAACCCAGAATAAAATTAGCCAAGACTATGAAGAAAACTATAAACTCTAATTGAAAGCATTAAAAATAAGCTGGAGCAATTAGTTATCCATGGGAAAAATAACTAAATTCAGACCTTACACCAAAACCAGAATAAAATTCAGATGAATTCATTAAATGTGAAAACAATGAAAAATATTGGACTAGAGAAAGCTTTCTCAAACAAGATTCCAAAAAAGCCAAAAATGAAAATACAATAAACTTAATTACATCTAAACTTCAGTACAACATAAACAACCACAAAAAATGTGAACAGAAACTAGAGATTGGGAAAAAAAAAATACTTGCAACACGTGCCATAGGTAATATAAAATAACTTCTATGAATCCGTTTAAAAGAGACAAACCTATTAGAGAAATGTCTAAAGTATATTAATAGTTTCCAAAGAGGAAATACAGATGGTCAGTGAGCAAAAAAAAAAAAATTCACCTTCCCTAATAAGCAAGAAATACAATAGTAAGATACAGTTTTTCATCCACCAGATTAGCAAAGGAATTGAACTTTATAAATTGCTGAGGAAAGCCCTCGCTAGTGTTTCTCAGTGGTTACAGCACAGGCCCGAGCAGCAAAGGGTCCAATTCTTAATTAAGGGCAGGTTCCTGGTTGCCAGTTCGAGCCCCAGCCTGGTGGGGTGGGTATGGGAAGCAACCAGTCGAAGTCTCTCACATTGATGTTTTTCTCTCTTCCCCTCGCCCCCTCCCATTCTCTCTAACCCAATGAGGCTTAATCAAAAATAAATACATAAATTCATTAAATGATGAGAAAAATAAATATTCTCATGCTGGGAGAAGTGTAAACAGGTAACGACCACTTCGGAGAGAAATTAGCAATATCTTGAAAACAGAAACAAGCGTACCTGTGGCCCAGCACTTCTCCACATGGCTCCTCTTCCAATGCACACAGATACACACGTAACCCTAAATGTCCGCCCTTGGGCCCTAAGTGAGTCTGGTACGCCTGGAGCAGATGAAAGAATAAGCTGGTTGAAATGCACTGACATACTGACATCTGGAAGGCTGCATCCAAAATTGCAACTGTTTTTATCTGTGGATACTTTACCTCTAAAGTTGGAGTGATGATTAAGAGGACATTGGACTTATTTGTATTCAAGATGTAAAAATCTGTAATGTTTAATTTCTTGTAAGAATAATGCAGAAAGTGCATATTTAATAGTTTTTAACAAAACGGTAAACACAGGGCATCGGAATTCTAGTCTCGTTTGTACCACAAACACCACCTTGAGCAATTATATTTAAGCCTCTGTTTGCTCATCATTAGTGTGGAAACTGCGTTACAGTTCATAGAAAAATGGAGCTGCCAGCCTGGTGAAAAGTCTTCTTCTTCCAAGACTTTTTGAAGCAAAGAGAACCATATTTTTTAAAGAATTTTATAGAAGATGCCCTCATTTAGAAAGTTTAGCGCCAAAAATAACTTAATATAGAACTTGTTTTGAGAATTCTCTGATTGCGTTTGAATATTGTACTTCCATTTTTATTCATATTTTGTAAATTCAATTTAGCTATTTGAGATTGTTCAAAGAAAATACACTCTTAGAGCCTTTCACCTTTCTATTTGCTCAGTGGCTTTCAGTTAAAGTTCTCATATTATTGTTCCTACCGTATTGTCTAACCCTTCCAGATATCAGATCTTCTGTATCTCTCCAAGGTCTAATTGTGAACTTCCTTTTATCTTTTTTTTTTAATTTTTATTTTTTTAACATATTTTATTGATTTTTCACAGAGAGGAAGGGAGAGGTATAGAAAGTTAGAAGTATCGATGAGAGAGAAACATTGACCAGCTGCCTCCTGCACACCCCCTAGTAGGGATGTGCCCGCAACCAAAGTACATGCCCTTGTCTGGAATCGAACCTGGGACCTTTCAGTCTGCAGGCCAACGCTCTATCCACTGAGCCAAACCAATTTCAGCTGAACTTCCTTTGATCTTAAGCATCAAGCTAAGTATCTGATAAAACGAGTTTGGGAGGTTTCACACTCATAAACAAATGTCATCTTTATCTCAAGTTTAGCCTCTAAATTTCTTCCCCCACCCAGTATTTCATTCATTTTGGTGTCCTATGGTAAGTGTCAATACAGTCTACTTAGCTTCCCTGAAAACTGAGGGTCATCCCAGCCCTCAGGAGATCTGAGCTAGCCTTTTCTTTCTTCCTGAGGTACGGAGCGGTGTCAGCAGGAATGCTGTGTGCCCTCACCACCCTGTCGCAGCAGCTGGAGAACGAAAATGCTGTGGATGTTTTCCAGGTTGCAAAAATGATCAATCTGATGAGGCCTGGCGTCTTCACAGACATTGTAAGTACTCTGCTTATTCATGAAGACTATACAAAATGAGTCCAAACTCAGGCTGTGGTGCAGTGGCTCAGCTGGGGGTGGTTCGGGCCCCCTCCCCCTCCCCAGGGGACATTTGGCCATGTCGAGAGGCTTTTGTGGTTGTCACTCCTGGAGTTGGAGAGAAGTGCTCTGGCGTCTAGTGAGTCCAGAGATGCTGCTGAGCATCCTGCAGTGAAGAAGCGGACCTCCAAGACAAAGAATCGTCTGGCCCAAACTGTCAGTGGTGCTGGGCTGGAGAAACCCTGCTTTCTAAGGGTATAGGGTTCCCTAGTTACAATAGGCAGCTACCCTGTTATCTAAAGAATGTGAAGAAAGCACATGTCTTGGTTATAAAGGATTCATGTGATTTTTTTAGACAACATAAATGTCCATTCCTGTTTCTCTACTATGCTTTCCAATTACATTTCTAATTAGTATTCCTGCCGTAGATGAGATGCCTAAGCTGCCCTCTGGCTCACGCCGTCTTCCTCTTGTTTTCCAGGAACAATACCAGTTTGTCTATAAAGCAATGCTCAGCCTGGTCAGCACTAAAGAAAATGGAAACGGTCCCATGGCAGTGGACAAGAATGGTGCTGTTCTCATTGCAGATGAATCGGACCCTGCCGAGAGCATGGAATCTCTGGTGTGACTGCGGCCCTGCCAGGGCACCTAATTTGTAAAACTTCTGAAGACAGAACTTTTTTGAGGCCTTTTTTGCCAGACTCTAGGTTATACAATAACCCAGTTACTTTTTTACACTGATAAAAGTTTTGATATTTATTTTTTGCCATTTTATGTCTTAATGGTATCCTACTGAGCATTTGCACCTCTGTTCATTCCCCCCCACACCCCTGTGAAACGCAATTTGACCTAGTTTGCACTATCTGATCAGTGTTACTGCCTATAATTGAATACTAAAGCAAACCCTGGTGTGACATTCCGAAACAACATACATGCTACTATTTTAGTTCAGTACAGTGAAGGTCTTTGTTAATACAGTGAATCTTGGTTCTATTATTATTATTGCTAAAGTAGTTACATTCTACTAGCAGGCAATGCTGTATTTTTCCTCAGCCCTCCTTAGCTTTTTTTTTTTAGACATTGTTCAATACTGTATGTCTTCTATATTTTAGTGGATGAGCATTGTTTTCTTTTAAAGAATAGTAGGTTGGTGGGAGCTACTAAGAAGGTTGGTCAACCTCATGGCCTTGAAACAGTTCCATGGATGATGGGGAAGACATCCATTAAGAAATTAGAAGGTTTCAAAGTTGCTTCATGTGAACATCACCTATTAGTTACAAACGTATATCCATAGCTTAAAAATGCCCAACTGTGTCAAAATAAAGGATATCTCTGTATTACAGTTTTCACAGTAGCTACGTGGACAGTGTGTGTTATTTCCATTTGACTCTGAAACAGCTCCACCCTAAAAGCAGGGCTATCTTTTACAATAGAGAGATGGCAATATTTTACACAACTCCGCTAAGAAACCCTTTAGTGGCTCTCCATTAATGTTTCTCGGTTTATAATACCATACCTCACGGCAGGTGGGATATGAACATTTTTGCAGGTGTGTAATTTTAAAACTAGTTCTCTAAAATTCCTATGACTCATATAGTAATCTAATAAAAACTACCTATCTAGTTAACATTCTTTTCTTTCCTTTTTTTTTTTTTTTTTTGCCAAACACTTCTCATAATTACATACACTCTTCTACTTAGGATTAGAATGAAAATACTGAATTAGCAAAAGTCTTAGGACCATCTAGACTCCCACATGTGGACAAATCAGATTTGGAGAGAGGGAAATAGGATTTTGGATAAAACATGATATCTACATTTTCAAATAGCTTTTAAAAGAGAGATATCGCTTTGTATGTTTTTGCATAGTTTGGCCTCAAGAACAGACATACGTCAGTAAAAGAGGCTGATGACCATCACATAGAACCCAGGGCCTAGCCTCTGGAGCCACATTCACCCCACTGTACATGATGGGAAAATTGGGAACGTTATGAGGAATTTCAGTCCCATTAGGAAAAAATGACCTACTTACTGAGATCTGTTTCTCCTAGTGCTTGTTTGCTTTTGAGGGGCAACTTCTGTCAGGAGTGAAATCACCGCCAGAACTGGACCTGTTAAGAAAAAAGTGGGTTTTGATTATTTTTTATGTCAATAAACTTCAACAAAAAGTCCCCAGTGGCTATTTTACTACCTTGGTAGGCATTCGAACATTAATGATCATCAGCACTTAAGTCCTGTTTTTCTTCCACTGGCTTTCCATGAAGTTTGTCAGAACGGTGCTAAAGGGCCAAAGCCCCTAAGCAGAGAGAAGTCAAAGGCCAAGCCCAGGAGTTCTAAGGCACAGGCCCAGGCAATGGAGTGCTCATGAACTATGTTCTTTTCAGGGCTAGGTTAACTTCATCTACCACATAGATTCAGCAACATAGACTAGTCCTTGAGAAAAGATGTGAAAATGAGCCAAGTTTGCTGACTCTGAACGTGCTAGATGATTAAGACACCATTACAGTCCCCCTGCTCCCATCAGAGGTGATACAAGGAAGCTCTACCTGACACTCAAGAATAAAGTTTAAACACTGAAGCACTACAACTGCTAGAAGGCCACAGGGAATCGGGAAGGGAAAGGTTTCATATCATTACGAGCTAGATCATTGTAGTCAATTAAGCAGGTCTTATAGAGTATTGACGTGAGTTAACTACAGTAGTTGGCACAGTGGACTTGACTTTCAGAAGTGATGTTCAAGTTGGGGTTCATGATCCCTCAGTAATTTTTAAAAGTCAACATTGGCAAGTATTCTCTTCTGTGCTATTTACAGGGGTCTCAATTCATGGGACAGCACTCCCTCCAACACAATTATATGGCCATCAAAGTCATGATAAAAGAGATAGCTGGCAAATAGAATAGACACATTACAAGGATGGTTTAGAAGTTCTCTGTGAGCCAGCTGTTGATTTACAGCGGGCTTAAACCAAAGTCTACAAATCCTGACCCACTGAACTAGGAGCAATTGCTATTTGCCCATCTTAAGCGGTCCATGCATACTTCACTGAGGACAGCGATACACAGCAGGTCTTCACTTGCACCGCAGAGTGTACCCGCCTATTCATTCATTTTTGGCAGAAGCATGCTTGCAGCTTTTCCGGGGCAGAGCTTCAAAGATGGCATTTTCTTTGAAACATAAGCACTTTGCTTAACAAGGTATCACCACTGCACTCGGGGGAAGGAAATAGCTTTTGCAAGTTAATGTGTGCTATTTTGTAAAATAAGCGTATTGGGTATGTGACTTTAGCTCTAGGTAAACAGAATGCGCACATCATACAAAATTGAATTGCACTGACCAGGCCAAGTGGCCATGCTGGATATCAGAAAATACACCTTATTTCCATCAGGAGAACTCTCTTGCATCCAAAAGCCACAGTATCTTTTTTATATACAAAAAAGTTAACGTCTGAATTTCAGGAAGAATAAGATCAATTGAATTGGTTTTCTGAATTTTTATTCATTGGAGCTTTTAGTCTATTTCAAGTTGGAGAGTCCAGCAAGGTCAGAGAAGGTAATGGTATTCAAGGTCTGGCTGTTGGGAGTTTTTAGCCCAGAGTGACATATTTAAATCAACTAACCTTACTTATTAATGACACAGCACAACTGCCTTGTTATGAATTTTTTTCTTGAATGCTTATATACTGTATTTAAAAATTAAAATATAGTATCAATTTACCAAAGATACATAGTACTAATTCAAAGCAAAAAAAAATAATAATAAAAGAAACCCAAACTCATCATAATTTAAGAAATAATGATAAAAATGTAGTTTGTTTTAAGAATTTAGCAGTTATACTGGAAAATGCATTTCAACTCCTTATGTTCCAAAGTTTATGTTCCAATGGTGTCAGCGAATTTTTATATGAAGGGAAATGCCTGCTTTTTTTTTTTTTTTAACAGCTGTAATTTCACTTACCCCTGTGCACTTTCCCTGAACATCCTGCCACTTAACATCCAATATTGGCTTTACTTATCTCTAGAAAGAAGGCATGCTACAAATAAGAAGGAATTGTAATAATGATATTTGGCCTCTACTTTGTCTTAGCTGTTAAACTGTTTTTAGTATTTTTGTTAAATATTTACAAAGGGAAGAATTTTCTACAGAGGATAATTAATGTCAAGAAAAATATCTTGAGTTTTAAGAAATAAACATCTCCAAAAAAGGAGACAGCCGATTTTATAAAATGTCGCAACTCTCCAACATTTGGGGTAGTGACTCTTTTGTTAAGACATTTGAAACTAGCAAGCAGCCATTGTTTCTAAAAACTAAAAACAAACAAAAAAATCACTTAGCCTTCATGTTGATTCGTGTTTCTTTCACTTTATTTTGAAATAGCTAAACACATTAAGACTGTAAATATTTTGTTGCTTGGATAAGCATCTTCTGGGAACTTTGTATCTATGGTATATAATCATAGAATTTTATATTTTCATATAAAGCTAATTCTTTTCTAGTTTCAACTCCGTCATAGTTTTGTTTTTTATCTTTCTTTCTTGGGGATTTTTGTGTGTGGTGGATATGTGAATTCAATTTTCTGTGTATTGAAGTAGAGAGAATTATCTTTGCATTCCAAAAGAATCTAACATGTGTTATTTCTTTGAGGCAGTGATTGTGACAGTTGGTTTTTTTAATTCCATTGACCATTTGTGCAGAGAAATTAAACATAGTCACTTAAGACATTTGCTTCATTGACCCATTTGGAAAAAGTGTTTTGGGGTTTTTTTAATTTGTTCCAGGGGGAGGGGTTTTGTAACCTGAAATTTTTCCCTTTTACCTTCTGTTTAAAACTATATCAAATCATTCTATTATAGTGTTATTTAATATGTAAATTGTATTGCTATACATAAAATAAAGTATGGTTTTTGATGTATTCATTAGTGACGAGCATTTCTATGAAAATATCTATATCAAATAAAAAATCAGGTTGCTAATCTCCCTTAACAAACTACATTTACACCCACTGACCCTTCCTCTTAGTTTCCATGTTAGTACAATGAATATTAGGAGTCTACACAGCCAGAAAGCCAAAAAGAAATGTCTTTTCTGAGTTTTTCCTCCTTTAAAGACTAAAGATGACAAAGCTTTAGCTGCATATTGAATTAAAAACTATTTTCACTTTATGAGTCTACTAAGAAGTACTATTTTCCCAAGTGTATTGACTACAGTTGTAGCAACTTCGCCCTCTTAATATTTACTGTGAGAATGAAGACTGGAAAGACTTGGAGAATCTAAAATATAGAGGATCAGTACAATTGCTTCCACTTACAAAGAATTTTGACATTTCCAAATAGGGGGACCTGAAACTGTCAGCTTTAAACCACCAATCTTTTTTAATCTTAGGTGACACCACATTCAGGAATTCAGCTCTTAATACCATGGTTCCAATTTTTCTTTCCATAGAGATTAAAGAGCTGATATTTCATTCCCCTTAAGTAATGGGACTTAAGAAATAATGTGTAATAGTTTCCAGTGCTATCTGGAAGAAAGCTCAATTTCAGCACACACAAAAATGAATCTCTGATGACATAACCCTAGTCTTCCTCAAATTACACTCATTGGGACTCCGTATGTGCTGAAACTGCAGTAACAGCTGGAGGAGGAGTAGCAATTAGCTGCCTTTTTCAGGTGAGGCATGTACTCTCCAGTTCACCAGAATCTGCCTCTCTCCCATCATCTATGTCTGCCTATCATCAGTTGTTCAAACCTGCTAGGATCCTATGAGCAGTTGCATAAGAATTTTGAGACCATTTTCCACTAACAACCAAGAGCAGTAGAAGTTATATTGTTCTTGCATCACAATCCTGGGAAGAAGCATGGGCAAATGGGGTTCCCATATTCCTAATTCTTTAAAATATACAATATATATTTTATACCATCTTCAATCTGGGACCCGTTGAGAGATGTCTGACTGCCTGTTTACGCCAGTCCGGGCCTAAACAGGCAATTGGACGTCCCTCTCACAATCCAGTATTGCCAACCGCTTGCCTGACTGCCTGCCTGCCTGCCTGATTGCCCCTAACCACTTCTGTCTGCCAGCTTGATCACCCCCTAACCACTTCCCTCCTGGCCTGATCACCCCCAACTGCCCTCCCCTGCAGGCCTGGTCCCCCACAACTGTCCTCCCCTGCTGGCCAACTTGTGGTGGCCATCTTGTGTCCACATGGGGGTGCCCATCTTGTGTGCTGAAGTGATGCTCAATTTGCTTATTACCTCTTTATTATATAGGATTATTATATAGGATATATAGAGAGATTTCAGAGAGAAAGGAGAGGGAGAGAGAGAAACATCAATGGTAAGAAAGAATCATCGGCTGCCTCCTACACACCCCTCACTGGTGATCTAGCCGTGTGCCCTGACCCGGAATCAAATCGTGACCTGGTTCACAGGTGAAGCTCAACCACTGAGCCATGCCGACTAGGCCCTAATTACTTCTAACTCCACCCAAGATGGTTCCATGAAGCAGCAGACCTGACTGTTCAAAATAATTGACAAATCAGTTCTCTACTCCATGGATTTTCTGTCCAGAAATATAACCCAAGACTAGGAAGCTTCATTTCTGCTACTAAGAATGGGGCAAAGAAACAAGAGTGCAAAAGCCACTAACCCAAAACTCCATTTTCTGATAGTGAAATTAGACTGTTGAGAATTTACAGGAACAAGTCATTATCATATCTGGATTCAGAGACATGCTTCTTTCTGCCTGTGTTGGTGAAATAGCATAAGTCACCAGAAGGTAGGAACTAGGAGTCAGGTACCAGCATGGTAAAATTGGCTTTTGTGATTATGAAGTTTGCCAGAAAGATAGACCAGCAGTTTATCTGAATTTAATAATCATGTTGCTTAAACATTGAAATATAGGAAATTGACTGATTTGTGGTAATTTGAAATAATGTAATTGGTATCTTTTCTTCCCTTCCCCATACTATTTCTGCATGGTGTGAAGTCAGGCTTGGAGGCAACAACCTTGCAGAGCTCAGGGGAATGTTCTAAATAGTAGATATCTTGAGCATTTCGTTAGAATTCATTCCATAAGCATTTGCTAACTGTCTGATACAGGCCACATGGTAGTTATACTCTGTACAGAATATGAACTTGTTGGCAAAGGCACTTTAAAAGTCAGATGAGGCAAAGATTACAATTGAATCTTAAAAATTAATTCAATTTATGCATGATATTTATTTGGTACAATAGTAGAGATGAGCAAACAAGTAAAGCCTGGATGTTACCTAACTTACAGACTGTGCTCCCCAAATTCTGCATTAAATTTGTTACACCTGGAATTCATTTCCCCATAGTAAAAAAAAAAAATGTTGAAGAATGAGGACTATGGGATCAAACAGCCAAGGATTCCAGTCGGTTCTGCCACTTTCTGGGCAGAATTGCCCAGTAATTTACGGGGTGATTTGGGATAAGTTACTTCACTGCTTTACATGTGATTTGCATCAGCTTGAAAATAGAGAAATGTATGTTTACCGAATTGGTTTGCTGTGAGCAGTGAATGAGAAGATGCATTCAAAGTTCTTGGGAGAGTCAATATTAGTCATTATAATTATCCTATAATTTTTATTCTTTAATTGCTTAGCAGACCTCTTGTCAATCATGAAACAAAAAGTCAACCACCTTAGCTTGCCCAATTGAACAGTAATATTGAGATTTTCCCTTCACTGATGAAACTTACTGCATCAAATTAAATGCAAGGCAGGTGAATGGGTTGAATCCATATATTCTGCTGTCCAAACATAAGTATGGCAGAAGCACAAATGGACAACCATACACAGTGCCCAAAGCTTTAGTATTTCTCTTCCTACGGTTTAAATATCTCAGTGTATTTAAAAAAAAGCTTAATAATTTCAGAAAAGTAAAAACAGTTGTATTTGCTACTGTCAAACACCAGCCACAGAATATTGTAGAGTACTATGAAAGAGATGAATTTCATTTCTATTGCTAGCTACACTGCCCTATCTCAACCCCCAAACTCTATAAACTAATATAAACAGTGATTATTCCTTTTTTCCAGATAATTCATTTTATTTATTTATTTATTTATTTGTTTGTTTGTTTATTTATTTATTTTTTTACAGAGAGGAAGGGAGAGGGATAGAGAGAGTAGAAACATCGATGAGAGAGAAATATCAATCAGCTGCCTCCTGCACACCTCCTACTGGGGATGTGCCGCAACCAAGGTACATGCCCTTGACTGGAACCAAACTTGGGACCTTTCAGTCCACACGCTGACGCTCTATCCACTGAGCCAAACCGGGTAGGGCTCCAGACAATTTTTATATCCTGCATCATCTCTCACTGCATGCAGTTTATCGTTGTTATTATCAACCATTACCTTTCCTCCCCCTAGAGATCTACTTGGCCTCTTTAGCTATTGCGAAGAAGGACGTGCCTTAATTAGAAATATTTCCTGTTGGTAAAGCCCATAAAGTACATTATTTCAGAGTATCTCATTACATAAGTAAGATCATCTGTCCCCTCTGCCAAAGCTTTATTGATTGTTGAAGAAAGAAATAATTAGAATAAATAAATTAAGGTGACTTATCTTAGAACTCTTGGTACTTTAACATTAAAATATATATTCCAATATTTAACGTGTTTATGACTCATGAATCCTATAAATGTTCCAAAATTGATCATTTAAAAATAATATGGGATGGGCTATTAGAATACCGGATTTTAAAAATAATTTTTCATGGAAAGATGGATAATAAAACTGAACTTATTAATATGGCTTATTAAGACACCTCTTGTTGACACAAAATTCTCACATTGCTTAAGAATATGTAAACTGGATTGTGTGTCAGAACATCCCAGCAGGTGGCATAATTTTCTCTACTTTTAAGCTTTCACCATACTAATAATCAGATATCTTCCATTAGATAGAGAAAGCATTTCCTGTTTCTTTCTTTCATTTTACTTAAATGCCTCATATGGATGCATGCATGTAAGCACTCAGATTATACAGTTCCAAAATCATTCCTTGGCTTTTAAAAATTCTCTCAGTCTTTAAAAAAATAAGGAGTCCTTGCTATTCTTAAAAGGATTTAGGCCTGAGGATTTGAAGATGACGGCATAGGTAAATACCTATACTCACTGCCTCTCATAACCACATCAAAATTACAAGTAAAAGGCAGAACAACTACCACCCAGAACCACAGGAAGGCTGGCTGAGTGGAAGTTGCACAACTAGAGAGGTGAAGAAAGCTCACTGAGACTGGTAAGAGGTGTGGAGGTGCAGAAAGTGCTGGCACCTGGATGTGCTGCTCTTTTAATCGGGAGGGAGTTACAAGCTCCCACTTGCTCTGAACTCCAGTTCCAGGCAAGACTCTGGGGGACCCACGCACATATGGGGAGAAACTGTGCTGTCTGGCATCGGGACAGGAACGTGAGGGCAGCTTTCCCTCAGAGGTACATGCAGCGATCATTGTTCCTGCATGGAGGTGTGGAATGGGTAGACCCGGGGAACTCGCCGGTGCAGGGTTGACTGGCAGCCATTGCTGTTTGCTCCACCCTGGTGATTCCCAGATACCCTGCTCCACCCAATTTACAACCCCACCCAAGCTGCTTGCAGCAGCTTTTGCATATGAATGGCCTGTCCTTTCTTTGCCTAATACCTGTCAAACTGCAGTTGGGTCAGATAGCCCAGAGCTTCTAAAAAAAGGCCCAATGCCTGGCGGCAGCAGCAGCCTACCTTGCTTCACAGCTGAGCCTCATCTGGGCACTTCTAAACCCCATACAAAGAGGTGGAATCTGGAAGCCAAGATGGTGGCCTAGGTAAACACCTAAACTGCTGCCTCACACAACAATTTCAAACTGCAACTAAAAGACAAAACGTCTATCACCCAGAACCATGGGAAAGCTGGCCGGGTGGAAGTTCTGCAACTAGAAGGAAAGAGAAAAGAGCACTGAGACATGCACAAGCGCTGAAAACCTGAGGTTCGGAGGCACATGAACCAGGCTGGCGGCGGGCGATTTTGGGCACTGCTTTTTTCAACCTGAAGGGAAACAAGTTCCTGGTTACTCTGAGCTCCAGTTTCTGGGGAGACGCTGGTGACCCAGACTCCTATGGGGAGAATATGGGTTGTCTGCCATCGGATCAGAAAGTGAGGGTGGCTCCTTTGCAGAGGTGCAAGCAGCCATCATTGTTTACTGCAGGAGCGCAGAATGCGGGGACTTGGAAACATGAAGATGCAGAGAGGGCTGACTGGCAGCCATTGCTGTTGCCACGCCCTAGCCTAGTGATTCCCTGAGACCCTGCCCTGCACAATCTGCAAACCCACCCAAGCTACGCACAGTGCCATCCTATCTAATAAAAGAGTAACATGCAAATGTGACCATACCTTGGCTCCTGATTGGCTATGCTACTAGCCAATCAGGAACAGGGGGCGGGGCTGAGTGACACAAGGTAGGGGGCGGGGCCGAGGTGCATGGGAGGCTGACGGGGGGCTGCGGCATGTGGTACAGGAGGGGCCGACCTGCAAGCCTCTTGGGGTGGAAGCTGCTCAGGACAGGAGAGGCGGGGTGGGAGGGGCGGAATCGGAAGGGCCAGCCTGCATGTCGTGTGAGACAGGAGCTGCGTGGACAGGAGGCAGGCGAGGCCGGCATGTGCGGCTGCTGAGTGTGGGTGCCCCTGGGGCTGGGCTGTCACCACTGGGGCTAAGGCCAGGGCTGGGTGGATGGGCCGGGGCAGGGCCAACCAACAGCCCCATTCCAGGGTGATGGCTGGGTGCCCAAGGCCTAAAGTTTCAGCCACAGGTGAGGGGACAGTAGGACATCCCCTGAGGGCTCCCAGTACGTGTGAGGGGGCAGGTTGGGTGGAGGGAATGCCCCCTCCGTGCATGAATTTCGTGCACCAGGCCACTAATTTGCATATAAATGGCCTGCCCTATTGCAGCTTACCCTAACAAACTTCAGCTCTGGTCAGACAGCTCCAAAACCTCCAAATCCCAAGCAAAGAGGAGAAAACTGCAGTTCTCGCTGTAGCTCCTACTGGGTCGTCTCAGACAATAGCTGACCTGCACCCCATTGGAGACCCAGAAACTAGTGTATCTAAAGGTCAGTGTGAGATGACACCAGAATTCAACTACTCACATTCATAAGTGACACATTCAAGAGACAGACTCAATGAGCACCAAAGACCCACTGAAGCAAGTCCTGCCCCATAGATGTATTTCCAGTACAGCAGTTCTCCACTCTATCAACACAGAGAAGCAGCAAATTGTGGAGACAAAGAAACATGTCACAAATAAAAGAAATGGAGGAAAGCAGACTACTGAGCATAGAGTTCAGGACCACAGTTATAAGGTTACTCAAGAATCTTCTAAAAACAGCCGAGAAACTTGATGAGACCTTCAAGGACCTTAATGAGAATGCCAAGAAATGGAAAAATACCAGTCAGAAATTAAGCATACACTGTCTGAAATAAAGAATATGCAGAAATTCAATGGTAGATCAAAAGACCCCAAGAATCAAACCAAAGATCTTAAGGAGACAAAAAACACCTAACCAGAAAAACAAAAAGAAAATATAATCCAAAAATATGAAGATAGTGTAAGGAGCCTCTGGGACAACTTTAAGCATACCAATATCTGAATCATTGGAGTGCCAGAAGGAGAGTGTGAGCAAAATATTGAAAACCTATTTGAAGAAATAATGACCGAAAACTTCCCCCACCTGGTGAAAGAAATAGACTTACAAATACAAAAAGTGCACAGAACCCCAAACAAAAGGAATCTAAAGAGGACCATACCAAGATACATCATGATTAAAATGTCAAGATCAAAAGACAAAGAGAGAATCTTAAAAGCAGCAAGAGAAAAACAGTTACTTACAAGGGAGTACCCATACGACTGTCAGCTGATTTCTCAACAGAAACTATGCAGGCCAGAAGAGTGAGAAGAAATATACAAAGTGATGAATAACAAGAGCCTATAACCAAGCTTATGCTTCCCAGCAAACCTATCATTCAGAATTGAAGGTCAGATAAAGAGATTCACAGACAGAGCTCCACGCACCCTGCAGCCCAGCCACCTCCCCGCCACCAGATCCGCGCACCAGCCCACAGCATGGCCCCCAAATGCCAGTCCTGGCTGCTGCCCCAGACCAAGAAACCGAAGTTGGCCCCGGCCCCCAAGCCAGAGAGGAAGCCGGGCCCCACAGATGTGCCAAAGGGTGAAAAAAAAAAAAACAGCAAGAAGCGATTGAACATATTGATGAAGTACAAAATGAAATAGACAAACTTAATGAACAAGCCAGTGAGGAGATTTTGAAAGTAGAACAGAAATATAACAAACTCTGCCAACCGTTTTTTCAGAAGAGATCAGAATTGATTGCCAAAATCCCAAATTTTGGGGTAACAATATTTGTCAACCATCCACAAGTGTCTGCACTGCTTGGGGAAGAGGGTGAAGAGGCGCTGCATTATTTGACAAGAGCTGAAGTGACAGAATTTGAAGATATTAAATCAGGTTACAGAATAGATTTTTATTTTGATGAAAATCCTTACTTTGAAAATAAAGTTCTCTCCAAAGAGTTTCATCTGAATGGGAGTGGTGATCCATCTTCAAAGTCCACTGAAATCAAATAGAAATCTGGAAAGGATGTGACGAAACGTTCAAGTCAAACACAGAATAAAGCCAGCAGGAAGAGACAGCATGAGGAGCCAGAAAGCTTCTTACCTGGTTTACTGACCATTCTGCTGCAGGTGCAGATGAGTTAGGAGAAGTCATCAAAGATGACATTTGGCCAAATCCTTTACAGTACTACTTGGTTCCTGACATGGATGATGAAGAAGGGGAAGGAGAGGAAGATGATGATGATGACGAAGAAGAGGAAGGGTTGGAAGATATCAATGAAGAAGGGGATGAGGATGAATGTGAAGAAGATGCAGATGGTGATGAGGGGGAAGAAGGAGAGGAAGATGAAGGAGAAGATGACTAATGAACACTGATGAATTCCAACCTTTTTTAATTTTCTCCAGTCCCTGGGAGCAAGTTGCCGACTTTTTTTTTTTCCTTTTTCTTCCCCCCCCCCCCCCACCCCTCTTGTGCTCAGTCGCCCTGTTTTTGAGGTCTCTTTTTCTCTCCTTTACACCATGGTTCTCACCTTATTTGGGGGGGAGAGATGTACTTTGAACAGAATACAGTGGGAAAAGAATCTTTTTGCCCCTTTCTGTTCCAAATTCATTTTTATCCCTTCCTGTCTCAAGAAAAATTTAATGGAATCAACACAACCGTGCTCTGTGGGAAAAAATAAAAACCTTCTGCTCCCTTAGCTCTGCTGGGAGCTGGAGGTTGCTAGGCCCCTGTAGTAGTGCATAGAATTCTAGCTTTTTTCCTCCTTTCTCTGTATATTGGGCTCAGAGTTTACACTGTGTCTCTATGTGAATATGGACAGTTAGCATTTACCAACATGTATCTGTCTACTTTCTCTTGTTTAAAAAAAAAAAAAAACTTAAAAAAGGGGGGGGTATAGAAGGTGAGCAAAGGGTGGGTTTGAGATGTCTGGGTGGGTTAAGTGGGCATTTTGACAACATGGCTTCTCCTTTGGCATGTTTAATTGTGATGTTTAACGGACATCCTTGCAGTCTAAGATGACACTTTTAAAATAAAATTCTCTCCTAATGATGACTTGAGCCCTGCCACTCAATGGAAGAATCAGCAGAACCTGTAGGATCTTATTCGGAATTGGCATTTCTCTATTGTAATTTTGTTCCTGTTTATTTTTAAATTTTCTTTTTGTTTCACTGGAAAGAAAAGATGATGCTCAGTTTTAAATGTTAAAAGTGTACAAGTTGCTTTGTTACAATAAAACTAAATGTGTACACACACACACACACACACACACACGCACACACATGCACACACACACAAAGAGATTCACAGACAAAAAAAGCTAAAGGAGTTCATCACCAGCAAACCAGTATTAAATAAAAAATTTTGAACAACAAAGTGACAACAAATACATATCTATGAACAAGTGAATCTAAAAATCAAGTGAGTTAAAAACCTGATGAACAGACTGGTGAATGTAATAGAATCAGGGGCATGGAAAGGGAGCAGAAAACAATTCGGGGGGGTGGCTGTGGGAGGTGCAGGAAAAGATTGGACAAAGAGCTTACACCTATAGACGAGGTCAGTTGTTACAGGGAGAGGGGAAGGCCTGGAGTGGGGTGGGAACCAGGTAGAGGGGAGCTAGGAGGGGAAAAAATAGGAACATCTGTAATACTCTGAATAATAAAGATTTTTTAAAAAAGAATAATAAGAAGGAAAAATAATTTAGACCTAAATATCTCCTCAAATTCAAACACTGACATCCTGGCTGGTATGGCTCAGTTGGCTGGAACATCGTCCCCTACACTGAAAGTGGGTGGGTTCAGTTCCCAGTCAGGGCACATACCCAGGTTGGAGATTCAATCCCCAGTTGGGGTGTGTATGCAGGAGGCAACCAATCAATGTCTCTGTCTCTGTCTGTCTGTCTCTCTCTTTCTCCCTTCTTTCCTCCCTCCCTCTCTCTAAAATAAAAATAGTAAAATTGAAATTCTGAACACTGAGGAAAACATAAAACACTGAAGCAGCTAACCTCACCCTCATCTCCCTCAAGAGATCCCCTTTTGCTCAGTATTATAAAATTTTTCTGTTAGATTCATAAGTTACCCAAGTCTTAAAAAAAGAGTGTGCACCAAAATGAGTGGATTGTGATTACTCCGTTGGCAGTGGCTGTAGTCTACTTTTATCATCCCTATCATATTTTCAATTTATTAAACACTAGAGGTCCAATGCACAAAATTCATGCAAGAGCAGGCCTTCCTTCCTCGGCTGCTGGCACTGGCTTCCCTCTGGCACGCAGGACCTGGGCTTTCCTCGCAGCCCAAGCTTTGTCTGGAAGGTCATCTGGTCTAATTAGCATATTATGCTTTTATTATTATAGATAACCCCAATGGAAGGCATGGTTTTGTACACTGTAAAAACATTCTAAGTAGGAATCAGACAGGCTCTAGAACTTTATGATTTACTGTGATACCTTCTCTGACAACTGAGAAAGGTGTTTACATAAGAAAACTTCAAAGATTTTGGGTTGCCATATTCTAATAATTCAGGAAAAAAGTCAATAGTCTTTAACATCTGAAACTCACACTCTTTACCTCCCCCTTGTTACAGCAGAAGTGTCCTTGTGCCTGTGTAAGGCCAACCATTCTATCTCCCATTACTTATAGATGGCCCGTGCTTTCCTGTCCTTCTGAAAACTTCATTTGTGTAACTAGCCCTCCTCTCATTTGAATGAAAAACCTATCTTTCTCTACTAAATCATTCATTTTGGTATTAAATATGCTCTATTATCACAACTTAGAAAAACTTCTTGATACCAAGATGCCTTTGACTCCCATCTCATTTTGGTGTTTCACTCTGACTATAAATCTTCTTGATAGAGTTGTCTATAGTCATAAGATCCATTCCTTTCTTCCATTCTCTCAATCTGTTTAATTTGGGGTTTCATCATCATTATCCACAGCTTTTTTTTAAAAAAATAATGTTTTTATTGATCTCCGAGAGAAAGGGAGAGGGAGAGAGAAATAGAAACATCAATGATGAGAGAGAACCATTGATTGGCTGCCTTCTGCACACCCCCCACTGGGGACTGAGCCTGCAACCCAGGCATGTGCCCCTGACCAGAATCAAACCCGGGACCCTTCAGAACGAAGGCTGATGCTCCATTCACTGAGCCAAACCAGCTAGGGCTTTTCCAGCACCTCCTCCTTTCAGCACAAAACAAGTATTTACACACCAACCACTATTACAAGAAGGAGTTCTAGGTGCTAGGGATAAATAAAGTAGTTCACAAAACAAAGTCCTTGACCTCATGAAACTTACAGTTGATAGATAACCAATACATAAATAATATTTAATGTCAAATAAAAAGGCAAAGAAGAAAAGCTAAAATCAGAGAGGGGAACAGAGTAATGGGGGATGACAGATAAAGTGGTCAGGCCTAACTACTGAGCAAAAAAACACAAAATGTAGAAGTTGAAACATCTCTTTGTTTCTGTGATTTTTCTTGTGATATTTCCATCACTAGTAAAAAAAAGTTCTGAGAACAATTTGGGGTCACGATACTGTGCCCCCTTAGGTACTTCTGGAAAGTAAAAATTACTCAGGGTGTGAAGGCAGAATTTCTCTCCTACCTCAACATCTTCTATTTCTCAAGCCTCCATTGTTGCATTTACTTCCTAAGTACAACCTCTAAATGCTGGCATGCCAGGTTTCCATTAAAGTAGCTCCTTTTTCTTCATTTACAGCCTCTGTCATTCCACCCAACCCCAAGGAATTAACTATTTTTATATGCTAATTAACTACCTTTTTATATCTCTAGTCCCAATCTATAACTGAAATAGAGATTAAGACCCAATTGAATATTTAACATCTCGATTTGTATGCCTAATAAGGATCCCAAATTTAACATGATAAAAAGCACAACTCTGATATTTTTCCCCTAACCTACTCCTGAGTCTTCTACCATCTCAGGGGTGGGGAACCTTTCTTCTGCCAAGGGCCGTTTGGATATTTACATCATTGTTCGCAAGACATACAAAATTATCAACTAAAAAATTAGGAGGCTATATTTGGTCAAACATTTAACTCAGGGCCACACAAAATGATTTCTGTGGGCCAGATATTCCCAACCTCTGCTATAAATAAACAGCAATAGCATCTACTCAGTCAGTCAAGCTAAAAACCTAGCTAGATATCTTGATTTCTGATTATTTCCTGCCATTTAATAATAGGAAACAACCCAACTTTAAATCCAGGCAAAATGCTGAATAGTGTTTTGATTGTTTTCCTCTAACTTACTCCTTTCTCATTCTTCTACCATCTCAGGGTTGGGGAGCCTTAATGATAACAGGTTCTTTATCAAAGATGTTTGGTATCATTAACCATCAAGTACATGCAAATAAAACCACAATGCAATATACTTATTAGAATCAGTGAACTTGAGGACAGGTTAATAGAGGTAACCCCAAAAGAGAAAAAGAATGAACAAAAATGCTACAAAAACAATCCAAGTGCTGTGGGCAATGTCAAGTACTGTAACATGTATATTCTTGTAATTATAAAAGAAGAAAGAGAAAAGAAGTTGAAAAAATATTTCAGGAAATAAATGCCAAGATTTTCCTATATTGGTAACACTGAACTACAGATCCTAATGGCACAGAGAACACCAAGTAGGATAAATTTTTTTAAATTTAAAAATCAAACCAATCATACCTAGGCATATCCTATTCAAAGTGCTGAAAATCAAAGTTCAAAAAGAAACCCAACACATACATTACCTAAGAGGGAGAGAGAGAGGAATTACAGCTACTTTCTGGTCAGAAACCATATAACTGAGTGACATATATAATGTGATGAAAGCAAAAAAACAAACAAACAAAAAAAACCTGTCAACCTAGAATTCAATATCCAGTAAATAGGTTATTCTTCCCAAATGATTTATGTAAATGGATAGAATGCATTTCTATTTAAAATCATACCCTTACACAGATTTTTTTATTTTTCAAAATTTTTCAAAAAAATCAACACTTGCTACATATGTTTTCCTAGTGACACTCCACAAATATAAGTTAATTATAACCTAGTTAAGAGTTAATGCATTTTGTTTAGGGAAAAGCTTAGGAGATTAGTACAATCCCTATGTAAAATTACTGAACAAAAACTGAGTCGGCCTAACTGGGATGGCTCAGTTGGTTAAGTGTCGTCTTACGCACCAGAAAGGTTGCTGGTTTGATTCCTGGTCAACTCAGTCAGGGCATGTACTGAAGGCAACAAATCAATGTTTCTCATCATTGTTTTCCTCTCTCCCTTTCTCTTTCTCCACCCCCCCCCCCCCCCCCCTTTGCCCCTGTCTTCTCTCTAAGCAGGTCTTTGGTGAGGATTTAAAAAAAAAACTGAGTTAAAATTGTCAAGTATGATAATTATATTTATCTCTTAGATAAGATTATGTTGCTTTGTTAAAGAGTCCAATACACCACAGAACACGACACTCAGATTCACATCTACATTATGCAACAACAGAAACAGAGATCAAAAAGGAAAAATTAAATCTATTACTGAAGAATAACCAGTGTGTCTACAAAAACTCACTTTAGAATGTCCAAAGAAATCAAACTACTGTACATTGTTGAGTTTGCATCATGCAGACTATGTACAAACCACATGCAATATGGAGCAAAAGGGGTAAAAGAGAATATGTTTAACGACTGTATTTAAAAACATTTTTAAAGAATGCAAGTGCAAAGCTCTGTTAATTAAGGTATCTTAAAAATCAACCAAATCTTCCTTAGAACAATTAATGGTTCTCTTCCTGAATCACAAAAAGGCAACTCTTGGTTTAAAGATACCGTCATTCCTCCGTTAACTGCTACCATTTATTTAACCTTATACTTCTCTTTAACTCACACCTTTGCTCCAGGCAATCCAACCTATTCACTCACTTAGACTCTGTCACTCCCCTCACCTGAATGCCCTCTCCTTTACTCCTAGGCAAAAAGCTCAGATGGTGACTTTCTCCTGGAAATTGTTTCTGACTAGCTAACCTATAACTTTTGATAAGATGAACCACTTTATTTTTATGCTCTTGTTATGACAACTTATCAAAAATCTGTTCTTTATCTGGTTAAGCTGGAGTTCTTCCTGAGAAAATAAAGGCAGTGTATAAAGATAAAGTTAATCCCAGGTTGATTTCAGTCAAGGGTATGTACCTTGGTTGCAGGCACATCCAGAAGTAGGGGATGTGCAAGAGGCAGCTGATTGATGTTTCTCTCCCATCAATGTTTCTGACTTTCTATCCTTCTCCCTTTCTCTCTGTAAAAAACCAATAAAATATATATTTTAAAGATAAAATTGATGGAAGACATGAGATCTGTGTTCCCCGTAAGGAGAAACCAGCACTAGAAGAGAAAATGGCCAACACCCTCCAATAGCCTCAGATGCTGTGATGTTCCTTTAACATAATTAAGTTGGCTGGTAGATAACCTCTCATAATTAACTCCGTGAGGTGGGGGCTTTCAAAGTAATTGAGATGTGTAAAAGAAGAATACATAATGACTAAAGATTGATTCTGACAGAGTCTGTTAAACACTGTTATTTTTTAGTCAGAGTTTTTTGAGTACTCAAGCTCCAAGAGTCTATGCCTCGGTTTCTAGGAGTGGATTAGGGGTTACTCCATCTTTAAATGTTAAGTCAGACTTCAAACCAATAACTGTAATACTAGGGAAAGCAACTAGCATAAGCATTTTAGCACTTACTGAACACCTATCTATGCCTATCTAAGCCCTACAGAAGAAGAAATCATGTAAAAAATATGTAGTCTCTCTATATACAGATACATACATACTATATGTACCAAGAATATAACAATACATGACAGTATACCATTAGGTCCCACATAGATTAGTATTATTAACATAATTAAGTGCCACAGCAGTCCAGAGCAAAAGTTCAAGAAGGAAATGATAATTCAATTGAACCTTGAGAGATGGATAGATTTTGAGCGACAAAGTAGACAATGCTGTGTTGTAGAAAGTCTTGCATAAATGCAACAAAATTTTCATCTTAGAAAATTAGATGAAAAAATGAGAGCTATAACATGGAAGACCTTAAACATCAAGCTAAAGAGTTTGGTTTTTACTTTGCCACTGTAGGTATAGTTATATTAATAATGTTACTGCCAAAGAAAGATTACAAAACAGGCTACTTGTCTGAATCCAGGTGTGGGTTTTTTTTCCAATTTTCCTGAAAACATATATCTCTTCTCCAAGACAGATAAGATTTTCTTGCACAGCTTTGGATAAGGCTCATGCTTACTTGAAGTGTCCCTAAGAATAATTACAAAATTTAAATACAAATAGTACAACTCTCTTTTAAATAGTCACTTAGAAATAACTAAATATTTTTCACATATCTGGGGATTCAACAGGATTATAATTTTGTGCTTCAAGGAATACTTAAAATTCTGATAGATTTGTTAATTCTACTTTCCTGAGAACCTTTACTCTGGGGTTTAAAAACATTTTTAAATTAACGTTAAATTATTTACTTATCAGTGACTTTTGGGAATTAATTTTTGTAAGTTTCAGAATGAAAAATGAAGACTCAGTTCTTTTCAGTCTAAGAAGCCTAAGGACATTAGTTCACAATGCCTAATAAAAAATAAAAAAAAAAGATGTAGAACTAATCTGCTTGCAAGACTTACTGTAAAAATCAACCTTTATTTTCATGTTAAATACATGCATCAATACCTTTATTCACATGCTAAATACTAGTAAATGTAGCAATTATCAGTCTATTCAGCTCACGTAATTTCAGAGATGAGAAAAAATACTATCTTTGAAAGGATATGAACTGGAGCCCTGGCCAGTGTTTCTCAGTAGTAGAGCATAGGCCTACATAATGAAGGGTGTGGGTTCGATTTCCTGTTAAGGGCAGGTATCTTGGTTGCAGGTTTATCCCTAGCCTCTGTCGAGGCTCATGTGGGAGGCAAGCAATTGATGTGAAAGAAATACATGGATGTTTCTCTCTCCCTCCTCCCTCCTCTCTCCTCCCTCACCCTCCCTCTCTCTTCCTCTCTCTCCCTCCCTCCCTTTCTCTGTTTTTCCCTTCTTCCTTCCCTTCTATTCCACTTCCTTCCACTCTCTGAGCATCATTGGGAAAAAAATAGCCTCTGGGAGAGTTAATTTGGCAAAAGCACCGCTTTACCACACTGCCCCCTCCAGCCAATTGGGGCAACAACACCAGTTCACCATACTGTCCCTCCAGCCAATAGGGGCAACAGCACCACTTCACCACACTGCCCCTTGTACCCATCAGTGCAGCTCCAGTGCCTTCAGTTGTAAAGGTCAGAGGGTTTACCATTATTCCCAGCATAAAATGGGTTAAAATATCTAATTAGGTCTGGGAAAGGAAGATGAACTTCCAACTTTGTATTTCTTTTTCTATGTATGCTAAGAGTGGTCTACTTTTAATCAAGGTGGACATTTTATATGAATATATCCTATCTAATAAAAGAGTAATATGCAAATTGACTGTATCTTTGCTACACCCACTAACCATGCTCACCAGCCAATCAGGAGCTGGGGTGGGGCTGAGGCTGCCTGGGATATGGGGGTTGGGGCCAAGGCAGCCCGGGCCCTGAGGGGCGGGGCCAAGGTGGCCCTGGACATGGGGGGGCGGGGCCAAAGCAGCCTGAGCCGCGGGAGTGGGCAGGGCTGAGGCAGCCCAAGTCCCAGAAAGTGGGGTCAAGGCGGCCAGTACGTGCTGGACAGGGAGAAGGCCTGGGCTGGGGAGGTGGGGCTGAGGCCCATGCTAGCTGGGAGTAAGTTGGCTGGGGCGAAGGCCTGGGCCAGGGGTGTGGGGGAGGCGTGGCTGGGATGGAGCCAGCCATCAGCCCCATTGCAGGGTGATGGCTGAATGCCCAAGGCCTAAAGCCTCAGCCAGAGACTTTAGGCCTTGGGCCGGCTGGGGGTGAGTGGTCAGTAGGACATCCCCTGAGGGCTCCCAGTATGTGTGAGGAGGCAGGTTGGGCTGAGGGGTCACCCACCCCCAGTGCACAAATTTCGTGCATCAGGCCTCTAGAGTGTGTTTGTGTGTGTGTGTGTGTGTGTGTGTGTGTGTGTGTGTGTATAAATTGGAAGAGAAATGAATTCATATTAAATAAGGTGCTTTTTTTCACAGAACTTTCCATAAACTCACATTGTCTCAAAAGACTATATTTACACTATCAATGGAAACAAAATAGTGATCTTAAAGGGAATTTGAAAGTATCCAACAGCTGTAATTCATTTGAACCAAAAATGTCATCCAGCTTTGGGAAATAATATAATGTTCATTGTCATACTTCTAAGTCATCTTTTTAGAATAGTTAGCTTTCACAAATAGATTAAAAGTTCACATGCAAAACAAAATTATTTAAGAAAAACTACTCAAAAAAACCTTGATCTCAACCATGCTAGAATACTTTTAACAAGTTAACATATTTTCTGTTATTTCTACTATGAATTACTTCTCTCCCAAGAATTTTTATACACTAAAGATATACAAAACAAATACTACATAAATCATTATTTAATTTTATTTTTTTGAATCGTAGTCATTTGATAGCAATTTGAAGCATTACTATAAGGCATATCTGCAGGATTATTTTGCAAACTTCAGATTTAACATTATAGTATAGATTCAGAAACAACAACTTTTTAATAGATTTTATATTATTACAGTATTAGAGACTCGGTGCACGAAATTCATGCATGGCTAGGGTCCCTAGCGGCTGCTGGCTGCTGGCTGGGGCCTCCCTTCCCCCAGGTGCTGGCTAGGGCTTCCCTTCACATGTTCCTTGGCCTAGCACCACCTGCTTACCTGCTCTACCATCCTGCCACGGTCCTGCTTTCATGAGGGCACATCAGGGCTGGCAGCGCCTCCACTGCCACCTGCTGCCAGCACCACATTGCCAATGCCCACCATGTTCCACTCTGCCCCCTGGTGGACAGTGCATATCTAACTCCCTGTTGGTCAAACTCCTGCCCATGAGGACAATTTGCATATTAGTCTTTTATTATATAGGATATTCCATATGCAAAAATCACACTATGAATTTAGTTACTCATTTATATGAATGTAGATCTACAAAGCATGTTTAACATACCATTTTTAATTCTACCATACAATATAGAAACTCAAATTTCTAAAATTGAAAAAAAAGTGATTGGGGTCATATACTACAATGATGGGCACATATATCAAATGTATAGTACTGAGGAACCTGATACATAACTTCCCCACTTTGCCTCTGCTGCCCTTTCTAAGCTTGAGATCTCTCTTCTACCACTGAATACCACAGTGGCTACTAAGTCTTATTTATTCATTTATTTTACAGTTCTGTTATACAGAATAGGGCTAGGTGCTATTTTAGCTATTAAGTATATACCAATCAGCAAGATAAGGTTACTCCCATCATGAAATTTATATTTTAGTGGGAGAGAAAGATAATAAACTACTAAGCAAATATACCAGATATATATGCATATACACACACACACACACACACACACACACACACACACGCGCAACTAGGTAAAGGTAAGTACTATGAAAAATAAGGTGAAAAATAGAAAATGATGGCGAAAGGGATTATTTTTGATAAGGTGAGCAAGAAAAGACTGTTTCAGAGAATGACAGGTGAAGAATATGTGGAGCTGTGTGGAAGATGCTCAGGGAGGGGCAACATCAAATGCAAAAGTTCTTGAGACAGGACTGTGCTTGTTGTGCATGAGCAAACCTGACTGGACAAGAGGACCTGGTAAGGATGAGATGGGAGAGGGAATCAGTGTCTGATCATGCAGGACCATGTGAAGAAGTGTGGGTTCTACACTAATGGCAGTGAGAAGCCACCACAGGGTTTGAGGAGGGAGGTTACAAGTTCTGATTTATGTTTTGAAAAAAAATCACTCTGACTGTAAAAAAAGATTGTAGAAAGGAAGAAATCAGAAGAAAAATGAATGAAGACGTTATCACACATTTCTTTATTATTTGCATTTTTAGATCCCAAGTAAGTGTCACAAAGTACCTATAGCAATTTACTTCCAAAACTAAATTTAAGGTTATTCTTCAAGAATAAAATGAGGAAGGATCAAAATGCAAAAGAGAGGAACAGGTAACTGTAGATATCACCTAAGAGACTGATGGTGCATACGAAATTAAAGACTTTGAGATAGAACCCCAAATCTAATTTTAAGATAACTAAAGTATGACCTCAAAAAAAAAAGTATGATTGGACTGCAACCATAAGTAAAAGATTCAAGTTAACATGTTAAGTGCCCAGCCTGTTTTGTCTTCCAGACGGAAAGTATAGTGTCAGTCACCAGTAATTAACTGGGCACTTAACATGTTAGATTTGTAACATGTACCATATAATGAGCTAAAAATGAGAGTGATATAATTGAAGATAGCAAGCCATTCATCTGCTGGTGTATCTATATATATAAAACCCTAATATGCAAATAGACTTAACAACTGGTTGGGACGACGTGTGCTGACCACCAGGAGGTGCACGTAGAACATGGCAGGCAACGGCCACAGCGGGATGGTGGAGCAGGTGAGCGGGGTTGCTAGACCAAGGCGGAGCACCGGTTACTGTCATTGTGGTGAGCCTCTGGTCATTACTGAAAATTTTTTGCTCCCACACACTGCAGTCCTGCCTGGTTCTCACATCTGCTGCTGGCACCGGCCCCACTTGCACCCGCTGCTGGCACTTGGTGGTGGCCCCAATTGCTTGGTGCTGTCAGCAAATGTGAGCGGCCCCAATAGCCCAAGGGCTTTTCCACCTCCCCCTGCTCCTGAAGGGTGATCAGGGCAGCAGCCACTACCACCATCCACTGCTGGCACCAGCCCCAATTGCTCCACACCATTAGCTGGTGCAAGCAGGGAGTGGTAGCGGCAGGAGCAGAGGCTGCTGGCAAACAGGGAACCAGGGGTCATGGTGGGAGGGGCCAGGCAGAGGCACAGAGGATGGCCCAAGACCCACCCAGGTGCCCACAACAGCTTTGAGGTCCATAGTTCCTTTCAAGGTGCACAAATTCATGCACTGGGCCCCTAGTATGTATATATTTTGCTTTGTTGTTTTTTTATTTTAATTAGTTGCTAACACTGAAAAATCAGATTTCATGTGAAAATCCAAATTTCTGTCTTCACTTGAAAAATCAGAAGCTCTGGCAACTTTGTATTCATGCAAGACAGCAATCTGTTAGAGATGAGTGGCAAGTACATTAATCTTTATAAAATTCTAGCAGAAACTTCTCTGAAATAAATGGATAAATTCTTTTACTTCAGTTTTTTTAGTAACATGGGACTTCTTTTATTTGCTTAAAAAACAAAGCATTTATCCTGTTGCCAACTTATATTCAATGAGCATTTATCAAGAACCTATCATAAACCAACACCTGCTATTAGGAGGAGTTTGAAGTCTAGGGAATTACTCCAAAGACACAGTAACTCCACAGCATGATTCCACCTCTTGGAACATTTATTCCACCAACACAAAGGTAAATGTTTCTTCCAGAATCTGCAGTGTTTGAAGTTCACCTTCCTGTAGGCTGCCCTGACTCTCCACCTCTGTGGCCGAGAGGCACAACCTCACGTGCAAGGCCTGCAAGGTTTGAACAACAGGCAGCTCTCTGTATCCATGGGTTTCTCATCCTGGTATTCAGCCAACCCCAGATACAAAACTATATTTTCAATCCACATTTAGGAACCCAAGGTTGCAGAGGGTCAACTCCAAGCACTGTTTTACACCATTTTACAGAGGAACTTGAGCACCAGCAGATTTTGGTATCCGCAGGGGTCCTAGAACCAATTCTCTGCAGATACTGAGGAACCAAGATAAACCTATAAACTGTAGGGGGACTCCTGTGCAGGACCTTTGCCCAGGCATTAGCTGTCTGCCTATGCAAAAACCCATTGTTTGGAAAAGGACTTAGTGCACAAATTGCTAAATACAAAACAAACAAAGTCTATCAAATAAGTCCTCTCCAAAGGATTTCACTATTTTATGTAAAATCTGCAATTAATTATTTAAAAATATTGTATCCCTTCCTTTTCTAAGCCACCTAACAAATCAGAAGAGCCTAATTAGGTATACTTCAGTTCTTTTTGTCCTACCAGACATCATATCAATGTAGATTGTAAACCAGAGAGTTGCCCTCTACAAGTCTTTAGAAAGACAGACTATTCAAGGAGCTGAGACCATGAGATGAGAACACAGTACAACCCGACAAGCTTTTCCTTTCCCTTGTAAATATTATCAGAAACATAATTGGTACCCTATAAAGCAACAAGCTAACACTGTGAATTAAATGCTTATATGTAAAAATATTTTTAATGTACAGCAAATTAATGTAAAAGCAATTTCAACTGTACATGCATCAATATCTATCCCAGTCTTTGGAGTGGATTTAAAATATATATCCTCAAATTTGGATAAAATGGCATTTTTAATGTAAGACTATTAAAACCTTTAGTTAAATATATTTTTGGGATTTGGCTAATTTCAATAATCATGTGTTGTAGAGGTAAAAAAAGGGGCGGGGGGATATTTAGTATTGTTAGGGAGAGAGAAATAGAAACATCAATGATGAAAGAATCATCGATTGGCTGCTTCCTGCATGCACCACACTGGGAATCAAGCCTGCAACCCAGGCATATGTCCTGATCAGGAATTGAACCGTGACCTCCTGGTTCATAGGTTGATGCTCAACTGCTGAGCAATGCCAGTCCACTTGGACAGAGGGGATTTTTATAGAACACATTTCTTCACAAAAATAGGCTTCGCTTGTATTTAAAAATTAAAGACATTAAACATGTAATAGCTTTCCCAATAGCATATGGTTTGAATTGATATTGGAAAATAATTGTGCGTAAAATGACTATACTGAATTAAATGTTAGTAAAAATGACAAAATAAAATATGAGCAATATAAACCATTGGACAGGTGTGTGCCATATTACTAGCTGAAAAAAATCTTGCAATTACAGGCCTACACTATTTGTTCCACTTGTGTGTAATTACACTTTATATATGTTTGTTTAGTAATATCAATCCAAGACATCATTTTGAGAATATAATTAACTGGATGGCAGAACAGAATGTGTGTGTGTTTTACTATTTTTGTGTTTCTGTATTTCAAACAAGTTGATCTTTGTTAGCTGTGTTTAACTGCCATCTAGAGTTAAAATGAATCCATTTCTTTTCCCCTCCACTAACTTTCTTCAAAATTTAAACAAATAAGCCAACATGTTTAACTCCTATTTCATATCAAACAAATATCCTTCAGACAAAGAAATTGTAAAAGAATAATTTATCCAATTTTTCAAAGTACAATTAACATTTCCACCAGCTGGAGGTCATTTAAAGTTGACTAAAAATGAGGCTCACATTTAATCTAATGAAAACATTATTTTTGAATGTATAAACAAGCCAATGAACAAATCAGTAGATGTTTGGACTTGGGGAAATACATTAAGGTTTAAATAATATTAACCCGCCATTTATTTCTATAGCCATCTATTTGTATTTTTCTTATAGCTTAAGAAAAGCAGACCCATACATAAAAATACTAAAAAAAAAAAAATCTATTTTTCACTTCTACAACACATGATTATTGAAATTAGCCAAATCCCAAATATATATTTAACTAAAGGTTTCAGTAGTCTTACATTAAAAAATGCCATTTTATCCAAATTTGAAGAGACTGGTAAGAATAAACCAAAAGTACAACTGCTCAGATTTTGATTTAAGAAAGTCATTACTGAAAAGTAATACCAAAGGGATGCTTGAGAAAAATAAAATCAGATTTGAAAACAAGACCTGATGCTCTAGCCCAGTGGTCGGCAAACTGCGGCTCGCGAGCCACATGCGGCTCTTTGGCCCCATAAGTGTGTCTCTTCCACAAAATACCACATGCGGGGGCACACATACAGTGCGATTGAAACTTTGTGGCCCATGCACAGAAGTTGGTTTTCAGCTCTGAAAAGAAATTTCAATTGTTGTACTGTTGATATTTGGCTCTGTTGACTAATCAGTTTGCCGACCACTGCTCTAGCCAAAGAAGAAATGTATTCACATGAAATGTTAAAAAGAAATGTTAGGTTAAAACATTTTCTCATGCTATTCTCATGTAAGCGAAGGATATAGATTTTTTAAAAATTATCTGTCCCAAAAGCATCAAATCACACAATATTTTACACATTATTAGATCGTGAAACAAAGAAGTTGCAATATAGTAAAACTGCAACTCTTGTTATTTCAAAGGAAATTATATAAGTTTTCAAGTGGATGGATATAGCAAACAATAATGATAAAAAATGGCTACTGCAAAGTCAGTGCCAGAGCATTACAAAAAGATGAGGACAGCAGAATGCAATGCTCATCAGTAGTCAAGTATGCATTTAGGTTTTTACTTTATTTTAATTCAAATTCTTTATTGTTTAAAGTATTACGTATGTCTCCTTTCCCCCCCATTGACCTCTCCTCAGTCACTCCCACCCCCTAGCACATGCCCTCACTCCCTCCTGTCTGTGTCCATTGATTATGCTTACATGCATGCAATCAAGTCCTCTGGTTGACCTCACCCCATCCCCTGTCTTCCCTCTGAGGGCTGACAGTCTATTCAATGCTTCTGTGTCTCTGGATTTATTTTTGATCATCAGCTTATGTTGTTCATTATATTCCACTAATAAGTGAGATCATGTCATATTTATCTGCATTTAAGGTTTTTGTTGCTTACTCAATAACAGAATAAGGATAAGGTTATTAACAGGACTCTACGGGCAAAGGGGGAAAATCATGAAGAAAATAATCAGCAGGAAGGCTATGAAAAAGAAAATTCTTACTTCAAGAAAAGCCTGAGTTAAAGAGTTAGAGACCAATGAGTGTAATGAGAGCTGCTGGGAAATTGAGAAGATAGAACTACAAAAAAAAAAAAAAAAAAAAAAAAAAAGGCCTTTATAAATGATACACAGAGGGTGTCAGTAAAAAAAAAAAAAGGATCTGTGAGCTTTAAATTACTGATATTTGGGAAGTAATAAAGTATACATATTTACTGTGTATACTACATATAAATGATTTGCTAAGAATTATCATGTGATCTCAATTTTAAAATGCTAATTTTCTCTCAATGACTTTTAGAACTAGTGAGGTTTTTCATTTGCTCTCTCAAGAAGGAAAGGTATATGCAGATTCTCACTGGAAATGTCTGATGGCAGGTTATCAGTATGGCCTTGTTCTCTCAGCCAACAGTATCTACAATGTAGGTACCAGCTGTTATAATGATTTCTCTATTGCAGAGTTTTATCTGATTGGACCTAGATTGATAGCTGATTCATTGACAAAAGGTCCTAAAGAGGAATCTGGTTGAAAATTCTCTCTGGTCCAAATCCATCAAGGGGCAATTTAAAGCATTTCAGATATATTTTCAATGTAGAATATTTTTCTATAGCAAAACAGTCTATAATTATGGAAAAAGGTAAAATTCTAATGATTTTATTTCAAAGTGAAGAAAAGCAGAATGCAGGCAATTGGATCCACTTTACCAAATTTCTTCTGGGAATTCCTGCAACAGGAAGATAAACGAACTCCATTTCAGGCATGAGGTTTGTTTTTTTTTTTCTTAGTAATTGTCTGTCTAGAGTAAACCCAAAGAAGGTATAAAAAGACTATAAACTATAATAGAGTTTTCTGATAGTAATTTGGAGTCATTGAAATTGTCAAAGATTCTAAAATTCTTTTATATCTTACTCTTACTCTATAAAGCTTGTCTTTCCTTATCCATCCTCAAGTCTTCCTTCTCTGTCCTCATTCTATTCTCTACTTACCAGTCTCACCTCCAATAACTCCTTCTCCTTATTATTGTCAAACCTCTATTTTAAAGTTCTCTGACATCGGAAATGAAATGAAATCTTCAAAACATTCTTCTCATGCTCTCTCTCTCCACCAGCCCTCACCCCAGATGTGGTCTCACTGTACACACCGCCTCCTTCACTTAGAAGACTTCACCCTCCTTCACCTGCCCTCTGATACGATGGATTACAAAACCAGAACTCCAAATCCTATCCAGTGTTCAAAATCCACCTCCCAGTATTTTAAGCTGTCTAGAAAATTCCAGCTCCTAGTGCTCTCTTTCTTATCCAGCACGCTTACTGTCTGCATGATATTTTTTCATTGCACCTTCTCAATCTAACACCAAACGGGGGTTCATTTACCAGCAGTGTGATCTTAAGGCTTTTCTCTAAGTCTCAGTGTTCTGTTATAAAAATAGGGATAGTGAGAGTTCAATACCCTTGCTCACAGGGTTGTTGGAGGATTAGGTAAGGTAATTCATGCAAAGTGCCTAGTACAGAATGAACATGCAGTAAATATTAGTCATTTTTATGTTTTCAGCAGTCAATCTCTTGGTTTTTTTTAAATACCTTAATAGCCTAGATAGGTTCTAGACTCTTGAGGGCAGAGACTACATTTTACAGATTTTTAATAAATATATCCTTACTAGAGGCTCCATGCACAAAATTCGTGCACAGGAGGCAGGGGTGTCCCTCAGCCCAGCCTGCATCCTCTCCAATCTGGGAGCCCTCCAGGAATGTCCAATTGCCCGTTTAGGCCCCATCCCAGTAGGATCAGGCCTAAATGGGCAGTCGGACATCCCTCTCACAATCCAAGACTGCTGGCTCCCAACTGCTCACTTGCCTGCCCTTCCCTGCAGGCCTGGTCACCCATAACTGCCCTCTCCTGTAGACCTGGTCGCCTGCAACTGCTCTCTCCTGCAGGCCTGGGTTCTCTCCCAACTGCCCTTCCCTGCTGGCCCGGTCACCCCTAACATCCCTCCTCTGCCGGCCTGGTCACCCCTAATTGCCCTCCCTTGCAGGCTTGATTGCCCCCAACTGCCCTCCCTTGCAGGCCTGGTCCCTCCCAACCACCCTCCCCTGATGGCCATCTTGTGGTGGCCACCTTGTGTCCACATGGGGGCAGTCATCTTTGATTGTGGGGGGTACCCTAGGCAAGACACCTTGAGCATTCCTTATCTGTTTGTGGGCTAAATCCAAGGTGTCTGGCTGTCCCTTTTGTTCAGGTTTGAGATACACCCATCGCCCTTAGGCAGGCAATTTCAGTAACAGGCAGATTATCTTATCAGTAAGGACTTACATGATTGTTTGATGGGGAAATTGCTTTAATTAACAATGTTTTAGCTCTGACCTTTCAGAGCCAATTAAGATTGTTTACCAACCTTCCGGCTTCCTATCCACATCTTTCTACTAGTGAGATGAGGCTTGGATTCTGGTACCTTTGTATTTTTGGAATATAAATAAACTGCTGCTGTTTGTCAGATGCTGCCTCTCCATCAGAGAGAACAGACATCCCACCCAGGTCCAGCTATTTTTCCTATTACTGCAGCTTTGTTCTTCTATACTTTTATTTCTTAATCCCCAGCTCCTCTACTCAGAAACTGGACCCAATCTCTCTCTCTGCACTGGACATGGAAAAGAGAGAAAAACACCCACATTTGATCACATGGGGGAAGCCATCTTGTATGTTGGAGTGATGGTCAGTTTGCGTATTACTCTTTCATTAGATAGGATAGAATTTATAACTAAACTAGAGGCCTAATGGATGAAATTCTTGCAAGGGTAGGGTCCTAGGGTTAGCAGGCAATCAGGGGCAATGAGGGCCTTCCACTGCCCAGGGCCTCCCTTTGTTCCCTGCCGCCCCCTGATGGTCAGTGCACATCATAGTGAGTTATCAAACTCCCAGTCTCCTAAATGAACTCCCAAGGGGACACTTTGCATATTAGCCATATATATATATAGAAGATGACAGTACTTTCTCAATAATGAGGCTAAGGGGACAATGATACCAAGCTGAGGCTAAGGGGACAATGATACCAAGCTGATGAACAGGACTAGCCCCAGGGTAGAAATATAAACCATACTACACATTTACAGAATGCCCCATTATGGGCTAGGTATTACTCAGAAGGTTGCAATAATTCACAGAATAGACCATGAATATCTCACCCAGAAAGTACCACAATTTATCTAATAAATACAGAAGCTATACAGTAACAGAGAGCCTGCAATTGCCAGAGTCTTCCCTAACTCTGTGTCTCACAGAAAGGCTTAGCTGTGACCTATGACCTGAGGAGGGACAACCTATATAATATTATTAATCAATGTCACCCCAATAGGTTTAATTTAAACAAATAAAGTGAAGATAGCCATGCAAATTTCCTGCTATCCCCACAGACCTTTAGAGAGTACTTTTCTGGCGGTTGTAAAGTATCACTGTCTATGTAGATAACCTCTAAGGGCATACGAGACACTAAGAATTTTGCAACCACTATTCTCCTAAAACCTGCATGAAAATTTCTAAGGCAGGTGAGTGAGCAAAGCTTGTTTTAAGCAACATAAAAATATTTAATGTACACTCTCAGTTCTCTATTTCATGCAACCCATTACCAACTTAAGGAAAATCCTTAAATTAGGTAAAAGATAAGAATGCCTTGTAACCTCTATTTCAGTCTTAGAACACAGGGCCAATCAAGGGTGTATTTTTCATGTTTACTAAGTAATACTATAAAAGAGCTAAATCAAAGGTTCTATTACCTGAAGATAGACCATTATGACCTTATGATGGAATTTCATTTCGGGAATTATTTCATCTGTTCATTAAAAAAATATTTACTGAGCACTTACATGTCAGGCAGTTCTAGTTACTAAGAACAGAACAGCAAATAAAAGGTAAAAATACCTGTTCTTTAAAGACTCAAAGACATAGACCATATTATGGTGGTTACCAGAAGGAAGGGAGTTCAGATTAGTAAAAGCTAAAGGGGAGTCAAATGTAGAATGATGGGTTCATAATCTAATAAATGACCTATCATAGAATTGTACACTTGAAACCTATATAATATTAACCAATGTCACCCCACTAGATTTAATTGAAGTGAAAATGAAGATCCAAATTTCCTCCTAAGAAAATACTTGTTCTTAGGGCAATCACATTCTGGTAGGGGGTACACTGGTATAGGAATGAACAAGTGACTATAAGATATTCAGGAACTGGTGAGGGCCAGCAAAGGGGGGGAAGTAGAGATGTCTGTAATAGTGTCAACAATAAAAATAAAGGAAAAGAAAGATGTGACTGGTGGAGAAAAACAAAGCAGGAGGAGGAGGACAGAGAGGTGAGGTGCAGGGGGTGCTTCTGTAAGGAAACAACATTGAGAGAGGAGGAACCTAGTCTATGTTAAGTACCTAGGAAGTGCCATAGTCCCCAAGTGAGATCTACCCTGTTTTCCCGAAAGTAATACATCCCTCAAAAATAAGACCTACTTCCAGTTTGCCTCTCGCTGTAATATAAGGCATCCCCCTGAAAATAAGACCTCCCCAATAATATTTTTATTCTTGAAACTGAAAAAGCCTGGGCCACACAGGCAGTTATAAGGAAGTGGGTCGATTTAATGCTGCCGCTTGTTATACGAGGGAGCCAAAGAGGTCTGCTAGTCTGGGATGCAGCATGAAGAAATTTCTTCACGAAAGAAAAATAGATCAAATAATGATCCCGCAGGAATGACGGCCTATCTCCAGACTCTTGATATTGCAATAAACAAGCCATTCAAGGACACTTTGCACATGGAAATTAATGACTACATTGAAAATAGAATGGAGACAAATCAGTGTGGAAACTTTATGAAACCTAAACTGCAAGAGGTTGTGACTTGGGTGAAGAATTCATGGGAGAAAATCACTGACAGTTGCATTGCAAATGCACTACGAGCAGGCTACCTTGACAAGAAGTACTCATTTAAGGACAGTGCTATTGCTAAACATGAGAGATTTGGTCCACTGATTCTGAAAGAAATGGAGTCACAAGAAATTCACCAGGAAATTCAGGGTTTGGATTGTTATGATGATGTGCCAGAAGATGACATGACTGTCATTGAATAAATCTTACTTTGTGTTCATATTGGTAAATATAAGTATCAATAAATGTACCATAGATTGTTGTACATGGAAATAATGGTAGTAACAAGAAATTCTTGATACTGTAGGATTCACAGTTTGTCTGGTTATGCTGGTTTGTGATGACAACTACTACCGTACCATATACAGGTAATACATTTCCTTTTTTGTTGTTCAACAATAAATGTGTACCCTATTCTTCTTCATGGAAAAATAAGACATCCCTGAAAATAAGACCTAGTGCATCTTTGGTAGCAAAAATTACTACCTTATTTTGGGGGAAACAGGGTGTTAGGTAGATATTTAGAAAGAAAAACAAAGACCCCTGGGTTGGAGTCCTAGCTCTTTGGCTTTTTTACCAACTCAGAAACCTTTAGGAGAAACCTGCTTTACGTCTCCTGAACCTCAGTTTCCCCTCCTGTGATGATGATAGTATTATGTATCTCACAAATCGATTTCAAGGGGGAAGGGATGTTTAAGAATGCACTTGAGGGCACTTGGGGGCGATTCCCAGGTATGTGCCCTGAGGGCAGTGGGGAATTTAATGAAGTCTCTGCTGGCTTCAAGCCATGACCTAAACAGCCAAGCTTGTTTCTTCTGCCCAATGAGAATACTGGTACCTATCTCATCCGTGGTAGTGCGGTTTGATGAGTGGGATAATCCACATAAATGCAGGACTGCACACAAACTCAAGACGTGGAAAGCCATCTCACTGCTCCCCTGGATGTGCGAGCTGCTAGGGGGCAGGGGCCCCGCCCGCTGCTCAGCATGGGACACCTGCGGGAGAATGCCAAGTCCATTGGAACGTGCTGGCCTATTGGGACTGTTTCCTCACATCCACATGGTGACACTGAGCTGCTAAGAGGCCAGCTGCGCGCTCTGAAGCCTGATGAACACATTCGGAGCCCATTTGAAATGGCCTTGGAGCTGAGCCACCACCAAACGCAGTTTCCCAGGAGCTCACCTCTCAGAGTGGCACCGCCTCGCTGGACCTTGCGCTCAGAGGCCGCCTTTTATGCCGCCGTGATGACGTCACTGGGAGACGGCTGCGTGGCCACGCCCAGGCCCGTCCTGAGACCCGGCCTCTGCGCAGACGCTGTGCTTTTCCGGAAGAGGTCGAAGTGCAGTCCCACGGCGTCACAGAGCGTGGGGCGCGGGGCGCGGGACTTTCCCGAGTGCCTGCAGGGCCGGAGGGGACGTGCTGCTCAGGGGAAGCGCTGGGTGCGGAGGAAAGTTCCCGAGGCCTGTGGGTGTGTGGGCAGGACGTCTGGTGGTTGTATGGCTGAGGGCTGTGAGAAGATGCGGGTCTTCGGTTCAAAGGGCCGGATTCCTGTGGGGTTTGAGGTGCTGATGGCAGGCCTAACAGAACGAGAGGTGACCCTGGATCAACTTTCTGGGATTGCCTTGACACAGCATTAGGAACTGGGAGGAAGGCAGCGAGGACTGGGCTGCGGGGATTGTAGGGGGAAACATCCAACTCCACTCTTGGGGGATAGGGGTAGGGGTCCTGGGGCGATTGCTGTCCTGGGTGCTGAAGACGAGACAGTGGTCCTTGGAGGAGGAAACCTGCGGAGGGCAGGGCAGAGGCAGGGCGGTGTTAGAATTCCCTGGCCTGGTTCCCTGCCCTGCACTCTCTTTCCATAGCACGAGGCACGTGGGCGATTAGCAGCAATCAGTGTGTCATTTCATAAAATTTAGGAGAGCCAGTGCTTCATTGCAGGAAGGAATTTTATTCCTGTCTTTTCTCCCTTAGGAGCTGGCCCCCTCAACTTTTGCACCCAATCAGATGATTTGCCTTCAGGACCCGAGCCTTTCAGAGCACTTCGCTGGACCTCCGCCGGTACTGGCGCGGGTTCTTCCGCCAAGGTAAGCTGGCTCATGTGCCGTGAAAATGGCCTTCCCAGACTTCCAGTGTGAGTCCTGAGCAGCCAGGGTGAGGTCCAGGGGCCAATGGTGCTTTTCCCACAATTACACAGAAACACTTTCCCATTTGGAAAAGAGATGGTGGGACAGTGCAGTCTTCCAAATAAAGGGAGTTTTCAGTGGTTCTAATACTTGTTTGCCTTTTTCTGTGTGTGTGTGTGTGTGTTCCTGTGATGAATTTTACAGAGTAGATATTTTTCTTTCTGTTGATTCAATAAAATGTTTACTAGTCTTAGTACCAGCTGCTTGTTTGTTTTGGATTCTATTTAAGGGTAAAATGTGTGTGGCGGGGAGGGAGAAGGGAAAATGTGAAAAGTGTTGAATTTACCTGATTCACAGTATTTTTAGATGCATCTGGTGTAAGAAAAACTATGCATTGTAAGTAAAAATGTTTTTAGATCCATTCTCACATTTTATACATTATTACATCTCAAGTTTTATTTTTTTCTTCTGAGAGAATTAATGGGTTGAAGGACCAAAATGATCAGATGTTGCAAAGTTGAGGACATGTGGTGGAAGTAACTCTAAATGTTTTTATTATTTAAACAGAAAGCTCATAAGGCAGCTTTAACTAAAGATGAATTCCTTGTTTGCTCAAGAACTTCGCCTTTCTAAAAGACATGAAGAAATGTAAGTTTTTTTAAAAGACTAATTAAATGTATAAATACACTGACTATTTAGTGAAACATTGTGTGCACAGAAAATTTAAAGATCGGAAAGTGTGTCATTTCAGTTTTCAGATACGAGAGAATTTGGTCTTAGGGAATGTCATTGTCTCAAGAATAACAAAAATTAAAAGGTATAATTATATTCTATATGTTTTTATTTTTGTTACTAATAGATTATTTCACCCCTCCTCTCACCCTTTCTGGCTACACACTGATAATTAATGGACTTCTCTAGGCCTCTTACCCTGGGCCAGGTTCCTGGGGTATGTGCCCTGCTGGCCACAGCCCCCACACTTGGTTTAGTTCTCTAATGTTGCACTCCTGAAATTCCTAGTACCTTTTAACAAGGGGTCTCACTTAAATTCTGCACTGGGCTCTGCAATGATATAGTCAATCTTGCACTTACATTTGGTATTAACCCTTTTCCACCTCTGACTGCAGATTCTCGTGTTTTCCTTTCCTCTAATTAATTACCAGGCCCTCTTCCTTGGTCTTGTAACACACTGTGGAGCAGTAGTTTTATTGCTAGCTTTACCCAGTGGCCAGATAAGTTTCTATTAAAAGAGTACAAAAAACATATTACATAAATGTTAAAGGCATGCTTTAAAATTAAATATCCGGTGCATTTTGAAGTTATTACATGTTCTTACAAGCTAATATCTTTTTAAAGTATGATACTTTGTAAAACACAGTATAATATAAAGTGAGAATTCTCGTGATCCATCCGCAATGTGTTCATGAAAATAACTGTTTAAATACCAAATTCTAGCTCTACCCTCAATGGCAACCATATGAAGCAGTGTTTCTTGACAATTACACTTATCTGGGAAATGGTTAGACTATTATATATACCACTTACTTATTTTTTATCATGTGATATCTTTATGAATCATTTAAGAGGACCAAAAACATGTATACTGAGCATCAGAGCAGTGAGAAACTTTTAAAGTATATTATGTATAACAAAGTAGTTTGATAATTCACTGATAACTTTTTACCTCTATCTTCAATTGCTGATTTACCTTGTGGGTATGCATACGTACAGCTCTCACTCATCTTTCTCTTGGCAAAAGAGGAAAAAAATATTTTTATTGCTTCTTCAAACATATGGAAGTTTAGCACAATTCTAAATGTGTAACATGAGTTTTAGGGGTATTGAAGTGTTAAGCAGAAGGTTTTGTATAGCAAGTTATATCAATATATGTGTGTGTGGAGGTGTATATATAAGTATATACAAAGTATGTGTAAAGGGATGTGTATTACAGTTTGCATTTTCACCAAAAATGAAAACATATTTTCACATTTTAATATAATTTCAGAAGTCCAGAAAGGCTAAAAAAACAGAAGCATGTACTTATGGTATACCAGTATATGTTAATAAAAATAAAAATAATTTTATCCAGATTTTAGACTTAATGAATTACCTAAGTTTTTCACTATCTTATTAATTGACATAGTAATTGGCTTTCAAAATAGGTTGAACTCGAAGTGAAGTACAATTAAGAAATGAATGTTTTATATTGGTCAAGCAATAAAATGTCTCCTTCTAAAAGAACTTTATATAATCTCCATTTTTTCTAGAATATCACAAAGATTAAAGTTACTTCAACAAATGAGGAGTAAATTTAGAGATCAAAACAAGGAAAAGGCATCTCAGATCCAAGCAGCGGAGGCTGCTTCTAAAAGGAACCATAGTCTTTTAAAGGTAAGTTTCCATGACTTGAGTATAAAGATTTTGCCCACCTTTGCAACAATGTTTCAAGTGAAGTTCATAATTTTGATTTATATAATGTCTTTGTTATGAGTAAAAAATAGAATGAAGCATCATCTACTTTTTAGACCCATGCTAGTAAGACAAATAACATATGGATTCTTATTTTTTATATGAAAAAAAGTGAAGTTGGCTTACGCTAAATGTTCTCAATCAACCAAAAAATCAATGACTACAGAAGGAATTTTACAGTCGTCTTTTGTGCTATAAGTAATAAATACAAGATGAAGCTTTCCATTTTTTCTTTGTAGGGAGATCTTGAAATACCATAAAGTATCTATAATGTATTTAGATCCAACTCAAAACTATTTTAACATCATAAAAACAAGAATGATTTGATTTTTGCCTTACTGGGGCCACAGTCAACACACAGATTTATATCTCAGAAAACAGATTTTCAGGATCCCTTTTTATGGTGATGGAGGGGGTGGTCAAAGTGTGTAATTGCGCAGGGCCTCACCATTTGGCCAATGTGCCCACTTGGAGTAAAATCATATGTGTAACATTTTTGGCTGCTTGCTATACTTTGCTTCCAGAATTGTATGGCTTCATCCATAATTAAAACCCTAAAAGTTTGCTTCCAGTCAAGCTTCCAAGAGATCCTATGACTAAAACATTTGGTGGTAAGGCTATATTATTTAAGTTATAAAGCAGTGTTTTCAGTTTTTATTGTTAAATATTTTCATCGATAGGCATGATATAGCTATCTTCTGTCCTCACTAGAGGATAAAGAAGAGGAAAATTCAGTTATCTTCTCAGCTTCTGGCAGTTTGAGCCACAGTAATTTAAGTCACAGCCATAGTGCTACCAAAGCATTCTATATTGCCATATGTCTTACTTGCCCAATGGTTTTTGCAATATTTATTTTTAAATGGAAAAATATAGGATAATCTGGAATTTGCTGTGAAAAGTCAGAAAAACTCATTAGAAGGCTTGAAGGCTTGGTTGCCACTTACTGGTACCCTGCAAGTGCAGGTACTATTTGGTTTTCAGGCATCTTTTAATGAGCAAGTATTTGATGAATACCCAGAGGGTCTTTACAGTTGAGCTAGTTCTAGTTAGAAAGTGGGGACAACAAAATAAATACAAATCAGAGTTCTTCACCTTAAGAAGCTAACAGATTTAGTTGAGGGTGTCAAGTTGTCACACACAAAATATGAGACTTTATATGATCAAACAGTAAGTTATGTGGACTACTCAGCACTCATATTCTAGGAGTAAGTGTAAAAACTCTTGGAGAGCTCAAATCTTTTAAGGGTCTGAGAAGAGGCTAAGCTGGAGCTGTGTGTAAACAGGCAGAAGGCGATGCATTCCGCTGGACGGTTGCAGGAGAGCCAACAGCAGAAGAATGAGTGGCCCTAAGAGCATTTGTGGGCCACAAGCTAACTAGCTTGGCAAGTCACAGGAAAAGGTTGGATATGTACTATGAGTCCAAATGAGTAAGTTGAGACTTGATATGTACAGATAATATCATACTGAAACTGTGAGCAAAAGAAAAAGAGACTTATGTAAGAAAAGCATGAGCGAGTACTTGAGGAGGATTCATTTGCTATTTAGATGTAACGTGATTTCAAGAATGGAGAGATTGGATCTAATAGGTATGAAATTAAACTGACATATCTAGAAGGAAAATAATGAACTGTTTCATAGCCATCAGAAACCAGTGTGATATGGTATTTACTCCCTGATTATCAAAATAATATATTCTCATTGCAAAAATCTTGAACAAACAAAGAAGATGAAATAACTTCCTTAGCCTGCCCATCTAGGAATTAATATCTTTTTGTACATTTCCTTACAGTCTTTTAATAAACATTTATTGAGCACCTATTATATCCAGATACAGTCTCTTCCTTGTCTTTGTTTTACATATTTTGAATAACTGTGTATGTAGTTTTTTTATTCTGCTTGCTCTCATATTTTAACTTTGAAAATAATTTCAATGACTCATAAAATTATGAAAGTAAAAAAGGACTTGATTATAGAATTTTGAGTTGGAAGAGACTATAAACAGCAGATAGATTAGATTGTCATCTAAGTGTTTGTTTTAAAATATATTTTATTGATTTTTTACAGAGAGGAAGGGGGAGGGATAGAAAGTCAGAAACATCCATGAGAGAGAAACATGGATCAGCTAGCTGCCTCTTGCACGCCCCCTACTGGGGATGTGCCCGGCCAAGATACATGCCCTTGACCACAGTCTGATGTTCTATCCACTGAGCCAAACCAGTTTTGGTGTCATTTAAATGTTTTTAATATTTTTTCACCATATACCTTTTCCAAAAATGTAAAATAGATAAAAATGGATAACTTTGGTCCGAAGCCCCACCCACTGAGCCTTTTTTTGCCTGCCCTGCTGTGTCTCTAAGGAACTATGAAAACCACTAATCTGCTCTAATTCTTTTGTGTAGAGATGAGGAAACCATAATAATTACTCCTAATATTCCTTATCAAGAACAGGTTGAGTTACATCACAGTATGTACATAATACAGAATGTGCTTCAAAAATGCTTCTGTTAGCTGAAACCAGTTTGGCTCAGTGGATAGAGTATTGCCCTGGGGACTGAAAGGTCCCCGGTTCAATTCTGGTCAGGGGCATGTGCCTTGGTTGCAGGCACATCCCGGAACGGGGTGTACAAAGGGGCAGCTGATCGATATTTCTCATCGATGTTTCTGACTTTCTATCCCTCTCCCTTCCTCTCTGTGAAAAATCAAAATATATTTTAAAAAATGGTTCTGTTAAAACTTGGGAGCATTCCTATAAACACAGTAGTAACAAAATAAAGATGACCTAGCTCACCATCCATTTCTTGATCTTATTTAGATGTGCTTGCCAGTATAATAAACACTAAAAGGGAATGAGCTTTAACTTTTAGAAAGAAAGATACAACACTGGCCGCCTAAAATGGTATGATCATATGCTAAGAAAAGCCAAAATTGTTTCAAAACTAGTATATTATGAGTTGAGCAAAATTAATAAATAAAAGATAAAAATATAAAATCAACAGCAATCCTATAGATACAGTTGTAAAATATAAGAAATAACTTCCACATTAGCAATAAAACTATAAAATACTTGGGAATGCTCTTAACAAAGGGCATGATTTATATAAAAAACAATTACATTTTAGTGGGAGATTAAAGATAAAACTTAAATGGAGATACATACCTTAATTCTGAATGAACAGTATTATTTTTCTAAGGTCAGTTGTCACAAAGTTATTTTTAAATTAAAAAAAAAATATATATATATATATATATATATTTTTTTTTTTTTTATTGACTTCAGAGAGGGAGAGAGAGAAACACAATGATGAGAATCACTGATCAGCTGCCTCCTGCATGCCCCACACTGGGGATCGAGCCCGCAACCCTGGCATATGCCCTTTACTGGAATCAAACCCGGGGCCCTTCAGTCTACAGGCCATTGCTCTATCCACTGAGCCAAACCAGCGAGGGCTTTTTAAATGTAATAAAATCCCAACAAAATGAATATGAAACTCAATAAATTTTTCTAAATGCATTTGTAAAAATAAATTAGCCAGCTGACAGAGCCTTCCACAAACTGCTTGTTACCGAGGATGGCCAGTGACTTCCAGGTCCATGTTGGTCCTCTTTCCTCCTCACATTTCTCCAGTTCAATGAAGAATAAGTGATTATGAAGAATAAGTGAATACTTAAGTATTCCTTGTAACAACGACCCTGTATCTCCTGTGTTTTTTTGTTTTTTATTTTTAAAATTTTAATCTTTATTATTCAGTTTATTAATTACATTGTTCCCTTTCTCTCCCCACCCCCATAGCTCCCCTCTACCTGGTACCCATCCTACCCTCCGCCCTCACTTCCCCCACACTGTCCTCTCCCATAGGTCCATGATTTTTGTCCAGTCTCTTGCTGCACCTCCCACACCTCTTTTTCCCCTAAGAATTGTCAGTCCATTCCCTCTCTATGCCCATGATTCTGTTATATTCACCAGTTTATCCTATTCATCAGATTTTTAATTCACTTGATTTTTAGATTCATTTGTTGATAGATGTGTATTTGTTGTTCATAATTTATATTTTTACCTTTTTCTTCTTCCTCTTCTTAAAGAACATGTTTCAGCATTTCATATAATATTGGTTTGGCAGTGATGAACTCCTTTAGCTTTTTCTTATCTGCGAAGCACTTTATCTGACCTTCAATTCTGAATGATAGCTTTGCTGGATAGAGTAATCTTGGTTGTAGATTCTTGCTATTCATCACTTTGAATATTTCTTGCCACTCCCGTCTGGCCTGCATCGTTTCTGTTGAGAAATTTGCTGACAATCGTATGGGTGCTCCCTTATAGGTAACTATTTTTCTCTTGCTGCTTTTAATATTCTCTCTTTATCTTTTGCTCTTGGCATTTTAATTACGATGTGTCTTGGTGTGGTCCTCTTTAGATTCCTGTAGTTTGGGGTTCTGTGCGCTTCTTGTACTCCTAAGTCAATTTCTTTCACCAGGTTGGGTAAGTTTTCAGTCACTATTTCTTCAAATAGGTTTTCATTATCTTGCTTTCTTTTCCTGGCACCCCTATAATTTGGATGTTGATATGCTTGAGGTTGTCCCACAGGCCCCTTACACTATCTTCAATTTTTTGGATTCTTTTGGCTTCTTGCTTTTCTGGCTGAGTGGATTTTGCTTCTTTGTATTTCAAATCTTTGACTTGGTTTTTGCAGTCCTCTAGACTGCTTTTAGGTATTTGTGTAATATTTATTATTTCAGTCAGTGAATGCTTAATTTCTAGTTGGTCCTTTTTCATATCCTCGTAGGTCTCATTCATTTCCTTGTAGGTATGTTCATTTCCTCGAAGGTCTCATTAAGTTCATCGGCCTTTTCTAGGAGCCTCTTGAAAAACCTTATTACTGTGGTTTTGACCTCTATGTCCAGTCATCTTTTTTCCTCCATTTCTTTCACATCTGATTTCTTTCCATTTCTCTGCATTGTGGCTGCTTTCCTGAGTTGGTCCATTAGCGTTGTGGTAGATGTCCTCTAAGGAACAGTGGCTCAGCCTCCCCAGTTACCTGAGGTGGATACTCTTACTGCAGCCCTTTATGGGTTGTACAGTATTATTGAAGTTAAGCCTAGATTATTGTTGTTAGCACTAGGAGGGTTTGACCTCCAGGTCAATTGGCTGTGAGGGTCATCCATGCTCAGGTGTGGTGGCGGAGTCTCCGGGCTGAGCAGGCAGTGTCAGCTCCGCCCTATGCGACACATGGGTCTCTGTGCCTCCTGGTAATAGCTGCAAGCACCTCTGAGAGAAAGCTGCCGCCAAGCTCCACCCGCTGCCAGACAACTTAGCCTCTCCCCAAATGAGTCTGCACACCCAAAGTCCCACCCAGGGTTGCAAAACAATGCAGTCCGGTGGTCTCCCGAACAAGAGAACAAGTCACGAGTCCTCTCCGCGCTTACACACCTCCGCTGCTCCCAAGTCCACATGCCCTGTCCGCAGACCGCCACCACGCCCAGGTTTCAGCGTGCTTCCTTACTGTCCACTTTCACCCCGTATGAGTGTGGGTTCCCTGGATCTCACCTGGAACTGGGGAATCAGTGCAGTGGGATGCCTTTGTTTCCCTCTCCGAGAAAACCAGCCGGGTTTGCAGCCGCCTGCCCTCTCCGCTCTCACTCACACGGCTCCAAACCTCCAACTCTGCGCGTATCTTCAACGCTGCCCTCCGCTGCTCCTGAGTCACAGTGTCCTATCTTTACTTTTATTTGTGGAATTTCTCAGCCAGCTTTCTGGTGATTCTGGATGATGTTTGTTCTGTCATTAAGTTGTAGTTTTTAAATTGTTGTGTGGGGCAGCAAGGTAGGTGTTTACCTATGCCGCCATCTTGGTTCCTCCTGTATCTCCTGTTTTATTGTCTTATTTTTCCTATCCCAGGAATTGCAGCTCTGCAGCTTAAAAGATTAAACCCAGCCCAGCCCCAGCTGGGTTCACTATACATTTGTAGGGAGATGTCTGTTGCTGGGTTGGAAGGAGGAGCATTTGTGAGGAGGAGAAGATCTCTGTCCATGAGCTTCTGTGTTCAAGTTTTACCTTTTCTGATCATGTCAGCTCATTTCTACTGGCCGCCCCCATATAACACACCGTCATGCACATTGGAAACTTGTGTTTTAATTGTCATGAGAAGAATGTACTTCCATGTGCATATCACCAGCTTCAGTAATTATCAGACACAGTCAATCATGTTTCAGTTATGCCCCTCACCTCCAATCTCAACCTCTCAGATTATTTTGAAGCTAATCTTTAGCAACACATTGTTTCATCTGCTCTATTACCTCTGTATTATTTCAGAGTTTATCAGTAAAAGAGAAGGACTGTTTTAAGCAAAGTCACAATATCATTATCAATCTAAGAAATTTACAGTAATTCCTTAAATATCCAGTGAGGATTCAGATTTCCCTGAACACATTTTTACATTAGTTTGAAACAGGATCCAAATAAAACCCACCATTAACACAACACTGAGGTAACTGTGGGAGAAGGAGGGGATGAATGGAAGAGGGTATAGGGGAAACATTAAGTTAAAGTATAATCCTTTAAAAACACAAATAAAATCCAATTTTTAGTTGATTGATTGCAGTCCTGAATCTCTCAAAGCCTCCCTGCCCTTTTAATTTCTTTGTTGAAGGAATTGGGTCATTTGTCCCACAGAGGTTTCCAGAGCCCAGGTATTGCTAACTATAGTGCTGAGGTATCACTGGGTATCCCTTTGACTCCCAGAATTCCTAGGAACAGATACGCCTAAGTTGTGCTATGCAGCAGAATGAGAGCCACATATGTAATTTTAGATTGTCTGGTAAACACTTCTAATAAAATCACATGAAATAGATTAAGTAAAATGCTATTAAAATTAATTCCATCATACATAAAGCATCATTTCAAGTGTAATTGCTGATCCTTTCCTCTGGCAGTGTGTAGTCAGACATTATCCTGGCAGGCTAAGAAATTAATACTTCATCCTCTGGGTAGTGGGTATCCGTTACTCTTTTAAGCTAGGTAAGGACATATTTAAAGTTTTTAACAAAATTAATCCTGTCAGTATGGACTGAAGTAACATGGATGTAGTCTAGGCATAGTCCAGGAAAGCGTTCAGTAAGGATCTGTTGAATGGTAAGTATAATAAGCCCATCGCATTGGGAATGATGCGGAAAGGCAGAGACACATCCTGAAGTGCTGAACTTTCAATGGCAGAGAATGAAAGAGCTCAAGATAAAGGGCAACTGGTTGAACAGAATTCCCACTATTATACATTCAGTACCTTCAGTAGCAAGAAGATGAGTTTGGTTTATTAGACTGAGAAGTAAGGGCTAGGAAGAAAAATCATCCATCCTTGTACATGAATGGTAGAAGCAGAAGAGAAGAGACCATTTTGGAGGGTGAAAAAGCAAATAGAAGACAACAGATGTCACAAGTCTTAAGAAAGCCCACACTTGGGATAAAAGGGGAAGGAGCCAGCTAAGAAGACAGGGAGTCAGAGAGATGAGAGGACAGCCACAAAGTGAGCCTCCCCCAGGAGAAAGCCCTCTGGAGGTGATGACTTCCTGTGGACATGCTGCTGAGCGACCGACCGTCCAGCCGGCCGCCTTCCAGGCCATGCCTCCCCGTATGGATCTGCTCTTCTGTGAGAGAGATTCAGTGTCCTTACTTTCTGATCTTTCAGAAACGTGGTTATAATCCTGTCTGCAGGTACCAGTGACACCTAGATCTACCCTCAGCAGTAACTGTGCTCCGGCTGGTGTTGCTCAGTGGTTGGATACAGCAGGGTTGCAGGTTCAGTTCCCAGTCTGTGTTGGGGTGTGTGCAGGAGGCAGTCAAGCTATGTGTGCCTCTCACACAGATGTTTCTCTCTTCCCCCCTTCCACTCCCCCTTAAAGAAAGGGAAAAAAATATCCTCAGGTGAGGATTAACAAAAAATTACAACTTTATAACTGTTCTTAGAATAATGGCATAATTAGGGTTGTGATTTTATTCTATTTGTCTTATAAAAGTAAAACATTATTTTCCCAGGACTCCGTAAAATCTCAGTGTAATCACAGAAGAGTTCGTGTTCCCTATCTGCTGTAGCATTGGCATCAAATCTCCTCAGTATGTGTCTTAGCTGTAAACTTCTGGGACGGGATCACCATGCTAATAGATGAGCTTTTTATCCCTAAATTTATGTTTTTCCCCTTCAATTCACCTTCCTCTAGACAGCAGGTGCATCAATGGCTGTGGAACTTTGGGGAGTCCCTTTAGGGAATTTCCTGTTTTTCCCTTTTACATTTCACACCCATCCCGTGCTCCCCGCCGCTGCCATCTGCTATCTCTTTTCTCCTGTTCAGCACTGGCTTCTTCACACCCACGCCCACGCCCTTCTCCATCTCCCTCCGTCTGTCCAACAGCCCTGTACTTAGATTGCTCCAATGCTTGTACCAGGATCAGGGAACTTTCCTTTTTTTCTAAGCTCAGAGGAGAGAGAATTTACGTGGCCTTTAGCCACGGCCTCTGTGAACCTGACAAATAGAAGCAAGCACCAGACACACAGGTGCTGGTGAGAACATTCATTTAAACAGAACTCACATGTTTCAGGAACAGCTTGGAGGTGCTACGTTTTGGAGCATGAAATTCATACATGCATCAAGGTAAAGTCTTTCCCAGGGTATGGATTAAGTTTAATTACCCTGGTGTTGCTACCCTCATGAGAGAAAATACGCACATCTACAAGTTAAGCTCCAAATTAAAGCAGAGCTTGAATGCTGTCAGCTGAATGATACACTGCGGAGCAGTAAAACCTGCCATCAAAGTTACCTTAGAAATCTAGTTCTAAAAATCTAGATAAAGTGAACAGTTCTTGTTGCAAAAGTACCTTAGCTTTTAAATATGAGGAGTATACAATTTTATGAGTGGAATATTGAACAAATGAAATGTGTCATTAATGTATCATTTACATGATCCAGACAGAACTGATCTCTTTACTTTCAAGGTTAGCACAGTGTGGGGCTGGGTAACTGTTTTTGTATCTGAATATTTGACTATTTTATCCATCTGGCTGTTTTCAGTGATTTTAGAGCTAAGTCGGTTCTCTAAGCAGTTTTAGGGGAAGGTTTTGTTTTTGTTTTTGTTTTTTAGCAAAAATCACTGACACTATTGAAGGCAGAACTTAGTAGTATCCCCTGCCCCACACCTTTTTTTTTTTTAAAGTCCTGCATTTTGTATCTGAAATGGTCAATTAAGCAATGAGCAGCTCTCCTACTTCAGTGCCTCCATCAGTTCAAACCGTATCCGAGGAGAGCCCAAGCGAGAGGTTTGGGACATCCCTGTAGCTCCCGCAGGTGCATGCTATGCAAATGCATGTTTTCAATGCTGATGTCTGTTACAGGATATAGAAGCTGCAGAAAAGTCTCTGCAGACCCGGAGTCACCTACTTCCACCGCCTGAGGTGGTGTCTCTTGAGGTGAGAATCTAAAGAAACAAAGATAGAGACCCTATCGTTGTAAATTAACTAGTGGTTATATGTGTGTATTTCCAAAATGTATTTATTCAGTTAACATGAACAACATATGACTGATCATTATATGTCTACAGAGCCATACTTTGTACATAGTATGTAATTGATGAGATCTTAAATTTTTTTTCAAGTGAAAATTTTATAAAGATCCTATGTCTTTTCACATAGTCACTTAGAAACAACTATCCTGTTAAACCCTGACAGGCAGTATGCACTAACGGTTAAGGTGACAACATGCCCAACCAAAGTGCTTTCCTGTTGGCTGAAGTTACAAGGAGCAAGTGGTTCAGCCCTTCACCAATCAACCGGTGCTATTTAAATGCATTTTATGCAGCATAGTGTGGCTTTTGTCTGTTTTATTTTGCTCAGTTCAAGAGCAGATTGGAAAGATGGTTGGCAAAAATAAACCATCTTTGGCATATGAATGTATTTTTTATGAAAGGGAATTTAACCACATATAGAATAGTTTGATTTGATATTTTTAATGACCTTTTTCAAATATAATTTTGCTTGCCTAACCAGGGATGAGAATGGACTCAAATTTAAAGGCTGAGAATTTGTCCCTTGATGTTCTGAAAAGCCAGTGGTCTAGAAGAGAAAACACTCTGGCACAGATTACACCCTAGGCCTGTCTTTCTTTGTTGAAGGCTCCAGTACTTCACTCAGGCCTACACGATAGGGGTTCATCTAGCCTCGAATGGTGGAAAAGCTCCCAACCGCAGGCCTTCATGGTATTTCTCTTAGCTGGTCTTGCCCAGTTAAGATGACCTCCAGTTTAAGGTCCTCAGGCTGTTTCTCCAACCACATGTACTCATGCAGGGTTATGGAGATCCCTCGCCAGTTTCAACTCTCAGAACCCCTGGAGCTTTCTCATGGTCAGAGCAAATCATTGTGTGTTCCTAATGCTGCCCGACTGGCTGAACTTCCCAAAATGGCATTGCTCGTGATGACCTAATACAAAAGGCCCTCCCGTGATGAGGAGCTTCGGCAGTGATTTTTCTTGACCTCCTTAGGACAGTCAGCTCAGAAACCATCAAAGCTCTCACGTGGAATATGGCAATGTTGTAGGATCTTCCAGAAATTGCAGACTGCTAGATGCAGGTCAATTATACAGCACCTCAACTTCCAAGTTAGTTGAATTAAAAAATTGTTGGGTAATCTTGCTTTTTTTATTATACAAAAAAAGAAATTAAAATCGGTCATATCCTCTGCTTTGTTGAAAGGATACAGTGCCTTTTTGAAAAATGTTTTCCCCATGCAAATAAGGGTCAATTCACCTGAATCCTATATGGTAACATACAAGTTATATTTCAGTTCCTGACTTTATCCCAGGTGAAATATTTTTATGTTGATTTTAAAGCAACTCATGTTTAATCATTTTATTGTTATAATTTTACTGTGGGTAATCATTTAGTATGGGATTTGTAACATTAACAACATTTAACGACTGTAGCCATAAATGGTAATACTGGTAATAATCACAAGGTTGGCCACAAGAGGGCGTGCAAAATCACAATAAAGTTCTGAAATCTGTAATTTTGCCAGGCTCTGGTTTTACTGAGAAATTTGAAAATTAACACTAGTAAGTAGCCAGATTTTTTTCTAAAATTAACATAAAATATTCTGTAAAGGAAGTGCATTCTACATGTATGTGTGTACATGCACACACACATTTAAGTGAATAAACATTTAGACTATTATGAAGAGCCAAGTTCAATTGCTTGATATGTGTTTTTTTTTTCTTGCATGTTTTTTCTCCTAGACTCTTTACTGGGCATCAGTGGAAGAATATATTCCCAAATGGGAACAGTTTCTTTTAGGAAGAGCACCATATCCTATTGGTGTTGAAAATCAAAATGAAGCAGAAAATCATTCGGAACAACACGTAGCTATGGCTTCTTCTCAGATTAGCTTAAAAAACGTGTTTAGGCCCTAACCGGTTTGGCTCAGTGGCTAGAGCATCAGCCTTCGGACTGAAAGGTCCCAGGTTCGATCCCTGTCAAGGGCATGTACCTTGGCTGTGGGTATATCCCCAGAAAGGAGTGTGCAAGAGGCAGCTGGTCGATGTTTCGCTCTCATCGATGTTTCTGACTTTCTATCCCTCTCCCTTCCTTTCTGTAAAAAATCAATAAAATATATTTAAAAAACAAACAAAAAAACCCACGTATTTAGTAAAGCTGAATATTAAAGAATTTGCAGGTTGTAGGAACCGAGTATATACTTATACCCCATCACCTCCTCATTGATAGTAAAGACATGAGACTCTACGGGCCAGTCTCAGATTGTCCCTTAGAGACCAGTACTATCTCAAGCTCATGAATTTTCTTTTGACCAAATCCATGCAAGTATTAGAAACTAATATTGAAAGGTAGACTGTTTATTAAGTAAATTGCTAAATTAGTGCTGTGTATGTTATTTTAAAATAAATAATTTAGTCATTCTCATTTAGTGAGTCCCAGTTGTTAGTTCTGACTTTACATTTTCTAGACTCCTTACTTTTCAGTTACTTTATTATTAGGACAAGGCTATTTTAGTTTCTTCTAACAAATAAAAAGACAGTGGCACTTAGCTGCTTTAGTATAGTAATATTGGTAAAAAAAAAAAAAATAGATTCAAAGGATTTTACTCTTTGGTGATAATCCAAGCTCCACAAGGTCTGCAGGAACCATGAGTACATAGTGTTTGGTCAGTAGCCAGTTACCTCAGCTAGGACTTGGTTTGGGAAGAGAACACCTTCCTAGAGCCAGGGATGGCTATTGGGTTTTCACTTGCCAACCCTGTGAGTGCAAACAGCTCCTCCTTCGTCTTTTCATCTTTGAACTTGCCCTTCCCTCTCGCTTCTACTTTTATTATTTCGGAGACAACCGTGAGTCAGAAAGCTTTGGGTCACAACCCAAAACAGCTGAGGTGCCTCCGTGCACTGTTGCTTGCAAACAAAAATTATAATTTTTCTAACTATAGAAGCAGTTCCTGCTACTGAAGGGATTCTACATTACTGTACAATGAAAGATTGTGTAGTTCAAACTGGTTTGAGTTTTTAAAGGAAGATAATAGGACAAACTAAACAAACTAGATTGAAACATCCATTGTGCCGACATGTTCCTTTACACTACCATCTTGGAAATATTCTGTTGAGTGGGTGTCGGTGTGGATAACAATAATGTTGTTTTCATAATATGCACTGGCAGATTAGCATACTTCTCTACAGTGTTAACTGTTGGAATTAAGGACTAAACAGCACAGAGTGTCAGTCCGATGACAATTTTATCTATAGTGTTACAATACAAAATGTCACAAAATATTAGAACTGTTAGATAACTATAAAGAGTATCAGCATTAAAGCCTTTAAAAATGGAAGACAGAAAGGAAGAAAAAAGAAAACTTGGCATAGTGACCAGAAAAATTTTATACCTCCTCAAGAACGTTCTGCCATGAAAATAAATTGATAATTTTTCCCTTGTTGCATTACAGTTTGGTTCCTAGCCATGCAGTTGATTTAGCAGGAGAATGCAGCGCTTTCTAGCAGCTTTGAGTTGGTAAACAGACTTCGATGTAGGAGAAAGGAACATGAGGAAGTTTTTTTTAACATCCAGTCTCCCCGGCATATGCACAGAAGAAGGTGAATGAGGCAATGTGAAACTTATTTCTCTTTAGTCAAGTGAAAAAAAGGCTAAACATTTGTTGAGATGGTAAAATATTGTGTCAAGCAAGTAGGCACATTCCAAAATTAAACAGTGGTTGAAACGTTAACGTCCTGAAATATTTGAGCATACACTTCCTTTGGGTTTTGTAAATTAAATCACCAGTAGGTTAGATTAAAATACAAAATGAATGGCAATTTAATCATCTCAAAAATGATTCAGGTTTTTCTCCCTTTAACTTGCTAAGTAGTTTTTAAAGAGCGCATACATTTAATATATTATGGGTTAGGATTTAGGGCAGAAGGGAAGGTATTTCTAGGTGTAAGCTGTGTCATCTCTCTCACTTCAGTTAATACTCCAAAAGTCCCAGAGATGACTTTGTTCTTGGCCCCACAGAGTGTGCTCCACCCTCCCCTTCTTGTAGGCTGTAACAGATTGCACCACATGGTGTGTTTATAAAAAAAAAAAAATCCCCATAGGGACCTGGATACCCCACTAAAGGTCTTTATATTCCTCATGACAAATTAGTTTTACATAGGGATTTCCAAACATTGTTTTCGTAAGCAGGGGAGAAACGCCATATCTAATGTATATTTTTGTACACAATTAGGAATCAGACAAGAAAAAGGAAATGTCAGCTACTCATACCTCCACCCCTAATTTAGTCCCCTTTCCATACCCTACATTGTACCTACTGTTTATTCTTCATAAAAACTATGTAATTATTTTAGAAATGGGTTTTCAAAATAAAGGCCATTTCCAGAATTTTCCACAGTCTTTCTTGGATTGCTGTTCATCTATAAATACTCAAAGCTCATTTTCTGCTGAAATGCTTCAAGTATATGAAATTATTAAGCTATACAATGTGAAGAATCGGGAAAAGCTGCAGTTTTTCTCCAGACTTTAAAAAGTAAAATTTACTAAGCACGAAGGAAAAAAGCCCTGTACTCTGGACAGCAGACATCTGGTCTCCCCTGCGTGGGGAACAGTGTGAATGAAATACAAGGCAAATGGTTGTTCTCTGCATTGTGCATGAGGTGTGTTAACTTTTGTAACCTTAAGACTTAGATGAGGATACTAATCTTTCACTTTACACTTTTGTCATTCTCCCTGTCCATCAAACATAAAAATAAGGTGGATATGTTATTAAGTCAAGAGGTCATTTTGTCACTTCTGAGATCATTGGAGACAGGCCGAGGGTGAGGTGTGGATGGGATATGTGAAAAACCAGAGTTTGCAATCACCAGTTTTAGACAAGGGAACGATATTAAGCTTTAAACCACCATCAGATGAGTTTTAGTGTATAAAATTTGATGCAGAAGACCAGGAATTTAGTGTATTTTCAAAATATATCCTTTTATTTTCCTTCCTTACTCTTAATTTGTCTTCTTACTGTAAGCCAGTGGTCGCAAACCGCAGCTCGTGAGCCATATGCGGCTCTTTGGCCCCTTGAGTGTGGCTCTTCCACAAAATTCAAAGGCCTGGGCGAGTCTATTTTGAAGAAGTGGCATTAGAAGAAGTTTAAGTTCAAAAATTTTGGCTCTCAAAAGAAATTTCAATCGTTGTCCTGTTGATCTTAGGCTCTGTTGACTAATGAGTTTGCCGACCACTGCTCTAAGCCAATTCGCATCCTTTTATTTTATTTTTTGAAGTCTTATTTGAAGCAAAGTTATAAATCTCCCTAAAGAGTTTCTTCCCCCCTTTGAAGAATTTCCCAAATATAATAGCTATGTGGTTGAAAAACTTTTCATTTCAATAGTCTACTTTGACTCTCCACTTTAATTAGATTGCCGACCAAAGTCTCCTCTTCAGAGAAGGCAATCACCACGTGGTGAGTTCAGGCAGGAAAAGAAATGGAGGAAAATGTGAGAAGGGAGAGAGGAGAGAAACTACTTTTAGAAAGCTTTGAGTTGGAACAAGGGGTTTTGCTCTCTCGCTGGTGGTGTGTTTTTGTTTCTCTTATAATTTAGAAGTTAATTTGTCTACATAGGAAATCTAATTCCCTATTGCTAATAAAAGAATGTGTAGAGTTTTCTCGGGCCATCATTGGGATGTGTCAAACGACAGCAATTAGTAGAGATTGGTTTGTGGATTTGACACCTAGCATTGTGACTCCCTTTCTAACTGGAACTTAGATGATATACCAACTAAAATCCAAGATAAGGGAAATGACTAACAAAGGCCGAGGCTAAAAAATGTTTCGGGACATCATCTTACCTCTCAGAGTCAAGTTTCCTTGCTTGCAAGAAAAAGGGCCAGGTCCCTTGCCTTTGGTAATGTTTTAAAGTTCTTACTATTTTAACAACTCTAAATTGTGTATCAGACAAAGACAAGGATAGAAACTCTGCTAAAGTAGTGTAGATTGACTACAATCAAGTCAATAAATAGAACCATTGAGAGGAAACAGTGTTCTTTAGAAAGTGGTGATTTAGCGTGTTTTTATCTTATTGATGATAATTAGGTCATTTAACCTCCACTGTAAGGAAGGAATAATAAAGAATGCTTTGACTTAAGTCTAGGTTATTAATGTACAAGTTTTTTTTTTTTAATGTTTTAGGCAATTCCACTTTGGGGGCAATTCAGTCAAATTAAAGGGAGATAAAATTCCATTTATATATTTTCTCTAGTCCATCTCTACCTTGTTTCATCTCCCAATGCAACATAATTATTTTTCATATTCTGTCTCCAACTACTTATAAGATCTATAATACTTATAAACATATCCTTGTAGTAGCATGCTCTACCCAAAACAAATACTCAGATATTCAAAAGAAGCCAAATCGAAGCCTTTTAAAATGCTATCCAGTAAACAGAGAGCACCCCTCTCCAGTAACATTCAAGCACCACTCATTCATCCAGCAGATCTTAGTGACTGCCAACAGTGTAGCAGGTGCAGTTTCAACACCAGAAATACAGCAGTAAACAAAACACCTCCCAAAATCCCTGTCCTCATGGAATTTACTTTCTCGAGGGGCAATGGGTGGATGAGATTGGAGGTAGTGATAAACAGAAGGTAATACTTGATATAGTAAATAGTGACAAGGTCTAAAATAGTATAAAGATCTAAAAGTCTTCTCAATGCAAGAAAACAGCAGTTTTCATAGTTTCTCAAAATATGATTAGAACAAAGAGACTTCTTTATTCAAAGATCTTGAGGGGGGAGAGGTTTCCATTGAAGCAGGGTTTCCACTGCTACTGATTTGGATACTGTGTAAGCTTAATGAATAGTTAAGCTTATGATAAAGAATGAAGAAAGAAATCCTCCCTGCTTCAACTGATATCTGTACATCAACATTCACATCAACATTAACCACAACAGCCAAAGGTGGAAAGAACCTAGCTGAATGTGTAAATGAGATGTGGTGTACCAAAGCAAGCGAGGGTAGCTATGCTTCTATCAGACAAACTACACTTTAAGCCACAAACAGTAACATGAGACAAAGGTCAGTATATTATGACTAGAGGCCCGATGCACGAAATTCATGCAAGAGTAGGCCTTCCTTTCCCTGGCTGCAGCACCAGCTTCCCTCTGGTACCCAGGAACTGGGCTTCCCTTGCATCCCCGGCTTTGTCTGAAAGGTCTGGTCTAATTAGCATATTATGCTTTTATTATTATAGATAATGGTTGATTCATCAAGAAGATATACCCATCAGCAGATGAGTGGATAAAAAAGATGTGGTATATTTACAAAATGGAATATTATGCAGCTATAAAAAAGGATCCCTTTGAGACAGCATGGAGGAACCTAGAGTATTACGCTAAGCAAAATAAGCCACTCACAGAAAGACAAATATCACATGATCTCACAGTGAAATCTGATGAACAAAATAAACTGATTAATAAAATAGAAAAAAAGATATAACAACCACAAATATATATGTAACCAAAATTAGAGCACCTAAATATATTAAGCAAATATTAACATATCTGAAAGGAGAAATAGAAAACAATACAATAATAGTAGGGGACTTCGATAGCCTACTTTCAGCAATGGGTAGGTCACCCAGGCAGAAAATTAACAAAGAAACATTGGACTTGAATCACATATTACACCAGGTGAGCCTAACATATATTAAGAGAACACTCCACCCAACAGCAGCAGAGTACACATTCTCCTCAAATGCACACAGAACATTCTCCAGGAGAGATAATAGGATAGGCCACAAAACAGACTTTAAAAGATTTAAAGTTAGAAATCATACCAAGTATCTTTTCTAAACACAATGGAATGAAACTAGAAATCAACAAGAGAACAGCTAGAAAATTTATAAACATAAGAACTGAACAACAAACTCCTGAACTACCCATGGGCCAAAGAAGGAGTCACAACAGAAGTAAAAAATATCTTGAAACAAATGAAAATAGACACACCTACCCAAACAATGCGATGTTGCAAAAGCAGTTCTCAGAGGAAAATTTACAGGTTTCCCCTCACAATTTGAAAGCACAGTGTCCTATGAAGCCTTTTGTAAATTGAAATGGCTTAAAGCAAAGAATATCTCCCTCGCTTTATGAGGTTTAAATTATGTCACTTCCCTTTTACAAAAGAACTACCTTAATATTTGCTTTCTAAACTGAAAGAAATCAAGAGGATTTTTGCTTTTACAAAATAAGCCATTACTTATGATAAAAACCCTCAAGAAACTGGGTATAGAAGAAGCACACCTCAACATAATGAAGCCACATTAATGTAGACCTTTCATAGAAGTGAAGTGGTGCAGTGCAAACTTTCAGAAAGTGGGGGATTTCTAGAGAGTGACACATGCATATATTCAGAAAATAGAAAGGTCTCAACCTAACTTTACAGCTCAAGGAACTAGTAAGCGAATCAAAAAACAAGCCAAAATCAGCCGAAGGAATGAAACAACAAAGGTTAGAACAAAAACAAGTGACTTAGAGCCCTGGTAGGGTAGTTCAGCTGGTTGGAGTGCTCTCCCCATTCATTAAGGTTGCGGGTTCCATTCCACTCAGGGCACAAACAACAACAAAAAATCAACCCAGGAAGCACAAAATAGACTGGTCAATCTGAGAGAGAAGGCGGGAGAGGGGTGGGAAGAGATTAACCGAAGAAATTATATGCATAACCCATGGACACAGACAATAGTGCAGTGAAGGCCTGGGGGGAAGGCATGAGCATGGGGGATGTGGTTCATGGGGAAGGGGGAACATTTGTAATACTTTCAACAACAGAGATACATTTAAAAACAACAATAATAAAAAACAGTTGCTGAAAAGAAATCAACCAATGAATGCATAACTATGTGGAATAACAAATTGATGTTTGTCTTTTTCTTTCCCCTTTCCTCTCTCTAAAAAAATCAAATTGAATGAATGAATGAATTGGAGACCAGAAAAACAATAGGAAAGATCAACAAAATTAAGACCTGATTTTATAAAAAGACCGAGAAAATTGACAAACCTTTAGCTAGACTGAGAAAAAAAGAGGAATCTCAAATAAATGAAATCAGAAATGAAAGGAGACCTTACAACTGATACCACAAAAATCCATAGGATCACAATAAACTACTATGAACAATTATAACCAACAAATAGGAAAATCTAGAGGAAAGTACTAAATTCCTAGAAATATGCAATCTACCAAAATTGAATCATAAAGAAATAGAAAAATCCGAACATACCGGTAATCAGTAAGGAAATTGAATCTGTAGTCAAAAACCTCCCAACACACAAAAATAATCCCAGGACCAGATGGCTTCACTGGTGAATTCCACCACACATTGAAAGACTAATTAACATCAATTCTTCTCAAACACTTTTCAAAATTCTAAAAGGAGAGAATATTCCCAAAGTCATTGTATGAGGCCAACATTGCCATGATACCAAAGCCAGATTAAGACACTAAATGAAAACTATGGACCACTAACTGATGAATACAGATGTAAAAATTCTCAATAAAATATTAGCAAACTGAACTTAATACATCATTAAAAGAATCATACACCATAATCAGATGGATTTATCTGTGGGATTACAAGGATGATTCAACATACACAAATCAATAAATGTAATACACCACATTAATAGAATGAAAGACAAAAACCATATATTTTATCTCAACGACTCATAAAACATTTACAAAATATAACATCTTTTTATGATGAAAACCCTTAAGAAACTGGGTATAGAAGGAACATACCTCAACATAATAAAGCCACATATAACAAAGCTGCAGCTAATATCATACCCAATGGTGAAAGACCGAAAGATTTACTTCTAAGATCAGGAACAAGACAAGAATGCCTATTCTCACTTCTCTTATTCAACATAGTACTGAAAGTTCTAGATGTAGCAAGTAGGCAAAATAAATAAAAGGTATTTAAATTGGAAAGGAAGAAGTAAAATTGCCATTATCTATAGATGATACAATCTTATATAGAGAAAATCCTAAAGAAAACAAAAAAGCTGTTGGAAGCAAACAATGAATTCAGTAAAATTGCAGTATATAAAAATCAATATTTGAAAATCAGTTGTATTTCTATACACTAACAATAAAGTATCTGAGAAAGAAATGAAAATGATTCCATTTGTGATATCACCTAAAACAATCAAATAACTTAGAAATAAATTCAACAAAACAATCAAATAACTTAGAAATAAATTCAACAAAGGAAACAAAAGATCTGAACAATAAAAACTGTAAGACTTTACTGAAATAAATTGAAGAGATACAAACAAATGGAAAGATAGTCCATGTTCATAACAAGAATTAATATTGTTTAAATGTCCATAATACCCAACACTATCTATCAATTTAATGTAATCCCTATAAATATTCAAATGGAATTTTTCATAAAATTAGAAAAGAAATCTAAAATTTATATGGAACCACAAAAGACTCCCAAAAGCCAAACAGTACTGAGAAAGAACAAAACCAGAGGCATCACATTTCCTGACATCAAAGTATACTACAAAGTTACATTAAAACAGTATGGTACTGGCATAAAACTAGACACCTAGTCCAAAAGAACAGAATTGAGAACCCAGAAATGAACACTTACATATACAGTCAACAAGGGAGCCAGGAAGCAATAGGAAAAGGATAGTCACTTCAACAAATGGTGTTAGAAAGACTGGAAAACCATGTAGGAAAATGGAATTGGACCCCAATCTTACAACACTCTCAAAACTTAAATCAGCAGGGATTAAAGACTGAAACGTAAGATCTGACATGGCAAAACTCCTAGAAGAGCCTAAATGGATTTGGCTCAGTGAATAGGGCATCAGCCTGTGGACTGAAAGTTCCCGGTTCAATTCCGATCAGGGCATGTACCTTGGTTGCGGGCACATCCCCAGTGGAGAGAGTGCAGGAGGCAGCTGATAGATGTTTCTCTCTCATCCATCGATGTTTCTAGTTCTCTATCCCTCTCCCTTCTTCTCTGTAAAAAAATCAATAAAATATATTTTTTTAAAAACTCTTAGAAGAAAACACAGGGGGAAAGCTCTTTGACATTGATCATGGCAATGCTATTTTAGATATAACACCAAAAGCACAAAGAGCAAAAATTAACTGGAACTATATCAAACTAAAAAGTTTCTGCATAGCAAAAGTAAAAAAAAAAAAAAAAGGCAACACACACAATGAGGAAAATATTTGTAAACCATATATCAAATAATGGATTAATATCCAAAATATATAAAGAACTCAGACAACTTAGTAATAAAATCACACAAGCAATCCTATTAAAAAATGGGCAAAGGAATTGAATAGACATTTTCCCAGAGAGGACATCCACATGGCCAGTGGGTACATCAAAAAGTGCTTAACATCTCTAATAATAAGGAAATGCAAATCCAAATGTCTATTATCAAGAAGACAAGAGACAAGCTTTGGGTGGGAAGGATGCGGAAAAAAGGAAACTCCTGTACATTGCTGGTGGGAATATAAACGTTCAGCCACTATAGAAAACAGTATGGAGGTCCTCCCAAAATTACAACTACGATATGATCCAGCAATCCCACTTCAGAATATATATATATACCCAAAATAACTGAAAACAGGTATTGAAAAGATATTTGTACTCCCAAGTTCACTGCAGCATTATTCACAATAGACAAGATATAGAAATACCCCAAGTGTCTATCAACAGATAAATGGATAAAGAGCTAATGGTATATCTTTATATCTATATATACAATGAAATATTATTCAACCATAAGGAAGAAGGAAATCTTGCCATTTGTAATAATATGAATGGACCTTGAGGGTGAGACAGTGAAAGCTAAATATTGCATGGTATCACTTTTATATGTGAAATATAAAAAAAGTCAAACTCACAGAAATAGTAGTATGGTGGTTACCAGGGCATGGAGGGCTGAGGAAGTTGGGGAGATATTGTTAAAAGTGTACAAACCTGCAATTGGAAAATTAGTAAGTTCTGGAAATCAAAATCACAGCATAGTGATTATACTTAACAATTATATGCTTCAAACTTGCTAAGAGACTAGATCTTAAATGTTCTCATGTCAAGAAAGAAATGATAATTATGTGATGTATAGAGGTGGTAGCTAAAGCTATGGTGGTAATCATATTGCAATATATAAATATATCAAATCAACATGTTATACACCTTAAACTTATACAATGTTATATATCAACTTTATCTCAATCTTTAGAATGTGACATATACATCTAATGGAATATTACTCAGCATTTAAAAATAATTCCAACATAGGCTATAACATGTATGAACCTTGATGACATTATGCTAAGTGAAATAAGCAAGACAGAAAAGGACAAATACTCTGATTCCACTTATATGAGGTACCAAATTCAGAGACATAAAGTAGAATGATGGTTGCTGGGGATGGGGGAGGGATGAGGAATTAATGTTTAACAGGCACAGAGTTTCAGTTTGGGAATATGGAAAAGGTTTGAGATGGATGGTGACAATGATTCAACAACAGTGTGAATGTGCTTAATGCCACTGAAATGTACACTTAGAAAAGGTTAAGATGGTAAATGTTCTGTTCTGTGTATGTTGCCATAATACAAAAAATTCCCACTGAACATAACCTGACCACTTCTGTGTGACAATATAAAAGCAGGTTTATTCCTAGAAAACTTCTCTATCAATAAACAATGCATTAAACTCAATGTGTTGAAGTTCATTTGACCACCTATCTTCTGAAAGGTTGGTATTCTGGGTGTTTTTTGTTTGTTTTTAATATCTACAAAACTCCTTACAAACAAGGTTCTAGTCCCAGGTCTGCTACTGATTGCCACTCAGTTTCCTCAGTGAGTTGAATTAAAGCTATGTTAAACAACAGAACTCTTGGTAATGGTAGAAATATTCTATATCTGCCCTGTCCAGTATGGCAGCCACTAACCACATGTGGCTATTGAGCGCTTGTATGAAGCTAGTGCAACTGAAAGGCTTAACTTTAATTTAAATGACTGAAAAATTTAGCCCTGGTCAGTGTGGCTCGGCTGATTGGAGTGTTGTCCTGTACACTGGTCAAGGGTCAGATTCCCAGTCAGGGCAATGCCTGGGTTACGAGTTTGATCCCTGGTTGGGACATGTAGTGGGAGGTAGCTGACTGACATCTCTCCTGCATCAATTCTTCCCCCTCTTTCTTTCCCTTCCCTCTCTCTAATAATCAACTAAAAAGATTAAAACAATTTTTAAGTATCTTTGAAACAACTCAACTTTAACTGTTATGAAATCTAAATAGATATCCAATGAAAATTTAGCATTCAAATGCAAATATGCTACAAGTGTAAAGTACATGTTGGATTTTAAAGACAGTACAACAAAAGGATAGTTTATTAATAACTTTGCATTGTTCACATATTGAAATATTTTCAATACATTAGATTAAATATATTAACATTAATTTAACTTGTTTTTGTTTACTTTTTCTGAAGAAGCTATTAAAATTCAAAATTACATATGGACCTTCATTATATTTAATTGAATAGTCTAGAAAACCAATTAAACTAGAAAAACAATCCTAAGAGCCCTTGTAATTCCTGGAATCAATAAATTTATAAACACTTTTAAAAATCTATTTTTAGCAATGAAGACTACAATTACTGAATTTGGGGGGAAATTTAAGATTAAGTAGTTAATTAACATTTCCATACTTTACTTCCAACATAATACTTCAGAAGGTAAGTGAAAGTTTAGAATATTGTTTTGACTTCAGAGCTGTATTTTTAAATGTATCCATTGTTGATACTTTATTTATTTTAGAGAGAGAGAAAAGGAGAGAGCGAAACATCAACATGAGAGATCAATTGGCTATCCCCTGCACGCACCCCACTGGGGATTGAGCCCTTAGTCTGGGCATGTGCCCTGATCAGAAATCAAACCAGCCATCTTTTGGTGCAAGGGGCAATGCTCAACTAACTGGGCCACACTGACCAGCGCTCAGAGTAGTAGTTAGATGTGTGTTTATTTTTAGAATCCAAAGTTCAAGTCCAATGCCTAGGAGATAGTGGATGCTCAATAAATATTTTTGGATGAATATTAAAACTAGGACTTGCATTTTGACCAGACTCTTAATTAAAGCACATTTGATAAGAACACTTATTAAAGATGAAACAATATGAGGCTGCAAGCCAGATAAAGTAATTTGGCACTGGTTTTCTCGGTACAAGATAAAAAATGTTGGATACTGAGATAGAAGGTTTGGTTTTCCTCAAGGGACCTTGATAATCTTTGGAAGCAGTATTAATACTGGTAATAAAGCATCTTTATAGGAAAAGGACATTACCAATACTATCAATCATACAATTACAGTTGGTGAAATGGAAGCAGTGTGACATTAGTGACACCAGGGGCTCCCTTCTTGTACATAAAGACTCAGCATTCTTCTTTTCTGCTTCTTCCCTATTCCCCCGGCCACACCAACAGGTTCTCTGGAGAAACCGCAGAGAAGCAATTACCAGTTAAAATTAGGTTGAAAGGAAACACTACTTTCAAGAAGCGTGTATTTTAACTTCATAAACTTAATAAGCTGAGGCCCACCTGGAATTCACATCATTGTCACTCACTAGGAAAAAGCTGTGAGCAAAAACCGCTGTATTAACCTTCATTCAAAATTCACTCTGTTTTCGCAGATACACCAGGCTCTTGAAGTGCTCTGCTTTGGTGTTATTAGTGATACCGATGTCATGAGAAATGGTATCAAGTATGCAGTTGCTTGCTCATCTAATGGGATATCTTTATTCCCAACATGACCATCAAATTCAGACTGCTTTTGCCCTTGGTTTCCATAGCCCTGGCACCTCCGGTCTACTGGCTCCTCTTCCTTGTCCTTGACTCCTTGATATTGGAGTGGCCCTTGGCTCAGCCTTTGACCCTATTTCCTTCTCTAGCTGTTCTCTCAGTGATATCATCTGGTACACGGTGTTAAATATGATCCCCTAAGACAGTGGTCAGCAAACTGCGGCCTGCAAGCCATGGTTTGCCGTTCTGTTGACTAATGAGTTTGCCGACCACTGCCCTAAGAAGACAACCCCCAGATATATATTCCCAATTCTAATTTTTCTCTTGAGCTGAATATCCACCCAATACTTGGATATCTAATAAGCATCTCAAATCTAACATGTCAAATGCAGAGCTCTAGATTTCCCCCCTCAAACCTATCCTCACCCACAGTGTTCTCCATCATTGTCAGTGCCATCACTACCCCTCCAGTAGCTCAGGTCAAAATCTTGGAGTCACCCTCAAATCTTATTTCCCCTTCTACCATACATATAACCTATCAGCAATTCATGCTGGTTCCACCTTCAGAATATGTCCCATATCACACTATCCTCACCACCCTGACCACCATGATGCTGGAGATCCTTGTCTGGTCTACTGCTAAACTCATGTGACTGTTCTCCCTACTTCCACACTGTCCCTCTTTTCACTACAGAGCACCTAGAATCATCTACTAGTAAATGACACTTTACTGCCCATGAACCTCAAAAGCTTCTCATTACCCTTGGAATAAAATAAAGAATTTTGATCATGGCCTTCAAAGGCCTTCATGATCTGGATCCTGGCCCCCTTTTCAACATCATTTCCTACACCACTGAGCTCCAGACACACCAGCTTTCTTCCCGTGTCTCACTTTTGCTCAGTGCTTTTGTCCTCACCAATCCATCTCCTCAGAAGACTCTTCTCTCCCTCTCTTCAGTCAGGTCTCTGCTTAAATCTCACCTCTCAGTAGAGGCCTTCCATGACCCTCTTGGCTAAAATAAGACACTTCCTCCCTTATGCCCCAGGACCTCTATCATCACAGCTGCATTATCTTTGCGGTACATGACATTGTACTAAGTTCCACTTATTAACATGCTGTCCATTTTCCCATGGAAATGCAAACTCCATGATGGCAGAAACTCTGTCTTGTCACCACCACACCATCAATACCTATTACAGTGCACTTGGTTAATATACTAGTATTTTGAATAAATTAAAAGAAGTTAATACCTAGACAGGCCTGCTCAAAAACAAGAGGAGAAACCAGCAAAGAGCCAGAAACAATGAGAGCAGAGAAGCCACGACAGTGAACCAAAGCCCAGACAAGAAGCAGGCAGAGAGGGCAGGCAGGGGCAAAAGCTTTGCAGAAAGTAACTACAACGGACCAAGCTAGGAAACGACATCAGATCTCCACAATGATCAGGGGAATATGAATGAGGCCAAGATGCCATTTCTCACCCATAAGATTGTAAAAAGCAACCAAGTGTGATTTCATTAAGTGTCAGTAAAGATACGGAAGAAATGTCCTCTCATATACTGCTGGTGGGAATGTAAATAACTGAAGCCACTTTGCAGGATGATTTTAAAAAATTAAATGCATTGGGGTTAATAAGATCATATAGGTTTCAACACTACATTTCTGTGACACATGATCTGGATATTGCATTGTGTACACACCACCCAAAGTCAAACCATCTTCCATCACCATATATTTGGCCCCCCTTCTCCTTTACTATCCCACACCCCCCTTCCCTCTGGTGAACACAATATTGTTGTCTATATCTGAGTTTTAGTTTTATATTCCACATATGAATGAAATCATATGATCTTAGCTTTTTCTGACATTTCGCTTAGAATAATATTCTCAAAGTCCTTCCACATGCTGTCACAAATGGCAATACTTCATATTTTCTTATGCCTGAGTAGTAATCCACTGTATATGTGTATCACATCTTTATTCACTCCCCTATCAAAGGACACTTTGGTTGTCCCCATGTCCTGGGCACTGAAAATAATATGGCAATGAATGTAGGAGTGCATTATCTTTGTGAATAAATATTTTTGAGATTTTGGGGTAGGTACTCAGAAGAGGGATTGCTGGGTCATATGCTAACTCTATTCTTAACTTTTTGAGGAATAGCCGTAGTGTTTTCCATAGTGGCTGTACCAGTTTACATTCCCACCAGCAGCTAAATGAGGGCCCCCTTTTCTCTGTAACCTCTCCAACACTTGTTATTACTTATCTTGTTGGTAATAGTCATTCTAATAAGGTTGAGGTAATATCTCATTGTAGTTTGATTTGCATTTCCCTCCCAGCTAGTAAAATTGAGCATTTTTTTCATATATCTATTGGCCATTTGTATGTCTTCATGGTAGAGGTATCTATTCAGGAGATTTGCCCACTTTTTAACTATTGTTTGTGTTTTGGGGTTGAGTTGTATGAGTTCTTTATGTATTTCGTATATTGATCCCTGGTTGGAGCTGTTGTTTGCATCTATAGAAACTGCCCATCTACAAGAAGAAAAAACTGTTTGCATCTATAGAAACTGCCCATCTACAAGAAGAAAAATTTGCTCCTGAGTCCTCCACAAAAACTTCTCAGTGCCCTCAGCAGCAGCTTTCCAGAATGTTTTTGACAAGAACCCATATTAAGAAACCTATTTCACTCTGTAATTTTCCACAGATTATATAGACACATAAACAAAAGTTTATGTTTCAAATAAAGCAACTAAATTAAGATTTATTTTTAAAATTGGGAAAAATTGCAACATTTTGATGTTTTGGTGATTTGATATTATAGGGTATCAAATAATTATTCATTTTATTAAGAATGATAATGATTGTGTTGCGGTTATGTAAGAAAACATCTGTACTCAAAAAATGTGTCTTGAAATATATGGCAGTGAAATGAAGTAATGTCTGGGATCTGCTTTAAAAATATATCACCAAAAAAAAAAAAAGCTGGTATGGCACAAATCTTGATAGTTGATGAATCCGAGTGATGGGTACATGTGGATTCAGTATAGTATTCTTTCTACCTTTGTATATGCTTAAAATTTTTCATAAAAAGTCCAAATTAAATGAATCTACTGTTACTACATAAAATGCTCTTTGATATCTTTTAACTAAATCGTAGAAGGGAAAAAGGATATAGGTAATGATCTCCTAAGTTGATTTTGAGATGCACTTGTGATGAGTGAGACTGCTAGCTACCTTGGTCTCTGCTCTGCCCATATGAGTCATTCTAACCCAAAAGACACTTTTTGGTCACTTGAATGCAAATTAATAATGAAAAGCCTAATTTCCTCAATGTTTCCAAACTCCCAAAATGTAATGCTTCTTGACATTTCCATAGTTGCCTGTTCAAGTTCAATGTAAATAGCTGCTGCTACTTTGGGATGCCTGAGAAAGTCTATCACCGTGCAAGGCTGCGTGTCTCCCTGATGACATCCCCATGCTGATCTTGTAAATCCGATGGCAACGCATAACGTAGTACAAAGATATGCCAAGTAGCATCAAAAACTTTTTTTCAAAATCTGGGTTTAATATAAATGTCAATCACATTTAGAGGAAAACAAATTACAGAGTATTTAGACGACTTCAGCTAATTAATTCTCTCCAGTGATAATATTTTGAACTTTGGACACTGAGGTTTAAGTGCTTTATTTCTGTTGTTTCCTATAACTGCTAATTTACAAAGCAAGTTAACTAAGCTGCTAAATTTTTAACAGAGACAAATTCTATTTTTTGTTCTAAGTGGGAATTTCCAACATTAAATTTATCTATACCCAGTGTTTTTCTTGGTCTGAGATGTGGATTAAAAGAAAAACAAAACACACACACACACACCCCCTATGATCTAAAAGAGAAATATCACTTTCTACCTTTTGCTACCTGGGGGAAAGTATACTAATTGAGTTCTAAAATGCCACCGACTTTGTGAATACCTTTCTTGCCTCCCCCCCCGTACCCCCCAAACCATATATATCCAACACTACTGTCTTAGCACTCATATGGCTGCTCCCTCCACACCCTTCTTAACTGCATCTTGATTTTATTCAGATCACCTTTCTCCAAGCCTTTCCTGCTTCAGGGAAGTTGCCTCGCCCCAACTAGTGGTTCCAAGGGATATGCTCCTTGGATCTAAAGCAGCCCTGCTAATCCCCTTCTCCTTGCTGTTGATTGGAGGTTGAATATGTGATAAAATTCTGGCCAATGAGACAGGAGAGCAAGTCAGCTGGGAGGGTTTCTGAGAAAGTTTCTCGTGTTCTCAAGGACAGAAGATGGGTCCTTTGGACACTGTTGGAACTGCTCTCTGCCAGCCTCAAAAAAAATGTCACACAGAGGACAGCCCATTAATAGCCACCCAGACACAGAGCTGGCTCCTCCTGTGAGTTTATTAGGGGGAAAGCGAACCATTTCCTCATCATTAAGCCACGTGCATGCTACTAACAACTAAGAAATGATAGTTTCCGAGAAAACTTCACATCCATTATTTGTTAAACAGTTTGTGAACTTCATCCAAGAGTGGATCTGTATGACTCCAAAACAGCCCCCAAACAAAATCTAAGTGTATGAATTGGTATGGGAAAAACCCTAATGGTGCAAGTCTGAGAAGTTTAGAGGTGCTCTCTAGCAAATGGGGTAAAGTTGAATAGCGAGAGCAAAAAGGTAGATAGAGAACAGCTGCTTAGGTTAACCCTGTTAGAAAAGGGGGTGGGAACCCTCACACATCTCGATTGTCACAGGTCGCTATCTCCAGTGCATGGAAGCATGACTACCAGGTAGCAGCCGACACTGAGAAAGATCTTAGCCTTCTGGCTAATTAGAAAACAAGCTGTACACGTACAAGGATGTGCAAATGGCCCAACTTCTGCACACAGACAAGATGGGCTGAACTGCTGGCTTTCATGATACTGCACATGTATATAAACAGGTGCCTACGGTTAAGTATCAGCAGAGGGAGAGATGCTGATCTAATTCAAGGCCTGGGGAAAGAGGGGAAAAAAGAGCTTTAATGGGGGAAGGGGAGACTAGGCACCCTCCCCGTGCAACGAGGAGACTGCTGGGCGAGGAACTGGTGGATTGGAAGTCTCTCTGCCAGTCTTCACCCAGGAGCGTATAATGACTCCTGTCCATTCTTAACTTTTTAGAAAGGCAAACCTGGCGCAAGAAAAGGAAGGCAGACTCGGTTTCCATTAAGTTCCAGAGGGTAATGTGAAGGCAATTATTTTGACTCTAAACACCCTGAGTCCTTGAAATGAGGACAATGATGTATTTTATGTAAAGAAGTCACATGCTTGCCTTACGATATTTAAAGCAAAAATCATGGAACATGTTTCTTTATATTATTTGAGAAGTGACATTCGATTTTAGAACAGCACCCAGCACATAGTAGGCCTACAATTACTGTCTGAAGTAATATTTATTTGTTGATTACTTGCTAGAAAAAAATTAAAAGGATTAAATTATTCATTCATCTGAACAAAGGGGAAAAGCCTTTTTAACTTCTAAAAGTTCTAAATAAATTTAGAGACTTTTTTGCTTGATATATCTTTAGGATAAATTATTTCTATTATTACCTTTGGGTTTTTTTTTAAAGCTCACCATTTTTAAAACTAGCAAATATATTTTTAAACAGTTTCTAAAACTAAATAAAGCTTGATAATTAGGTGTAAATGGAGATGTGAGTGGCAATTCTATTTAAACTCTTTAAAATCTATTTTATACTTGTAAGTGTTTTTAATAAAACATTTGAATTTTAGAAGAATTTGAATGGAGATAATGTGTAGGCAAATCTGCCTGCTACAGACATTTCTATGGATTTATTTCCTACACGTTACTTATATTTTTAATCTCATAAAATAAGTCTAAAAATTTAACAGAATTTTCATTAATAAAGGGGCCAAAAATTATAAGCTACATCTGAAAAATATACAAAGTACATTGAATTCTAATCTGACCCACACATGTACTACTTCTTAGAAGCTTATCGAATCCCAGCCTTTGAAAATGCATACACTGTAACAGATTTTTCAAAAACATGATGGGAAATATATGCCACCCAGCTAAACACTCTCTTGATTTAGAATCCGGGCCTATATGTTTCTATTTCCATAGTGACTATTGCTGTGGAATCGACATGTTTTAATTTAGATTTGAGATTATAAACATCATTTGGAGACAGAATTTATTTTCTCTCCTACAACTTCTGAAAATCAATCATGTAAGTACTGCAGCACAGAAGCAAATTCGGGGACAGAATTTACAAATTATTTGGCTTCAAGGGCATTCGTGACTAACAAAAGGTGAGTTTTTATAGAAACTCATGGCTTTTTAGTCCTTAAAAATTGTTGTGGCTTTTCATACTGTATAAAATAAGCTAAAGAAAGGCTCTAATTAGGCCTCCCTCAGATGCTTTTTAATTGTAATGACATGTGATTGTTGTTTTTTTAAATCAGGGTGATTAGAGAAATACAGATTCTGCAAATATTTTTGCCTAAATTATCTAACAAGTGGAAATAAGACATTTTATCTTCCTCAAGTATCTCAGAAGAGCAGTGAGGGGTGAAGCACAGTGAGGTCAAATAAAACTGAGCAGACCAAACCGCTAACGCAAGTGAACCCAGAGGCATCCTGTATTCATCTTTGCTGGGTGAACTTTTCTGGGGAAGCCTCCTCGCTGCGCTCAGGAAGCCTGTGAATAATGTGGCTGCGAGGAGGGACTGGGCTGGGTGGGTGAAGTGGAGGCAGGTCAGCTGCATCTGGGAACACCTCTCAAAGCACCACACAGAGAGAGATTGACTGCCTACCAGATGGAGAACTCAGCGGGTGGCCATGGTGTCCTGCTATCCAGGCCAAAGGGAAAAGGGTTCTGCACGAAAAGGAGGGGATGCTTCTTAAACAGAAAACTCAGGCAGCTCCAATATGGTGACCACACACCCAGGTGGCAGGGAGGGGGCACCTCCCTACACCTGTGACCTGCAGTTACTAAAAAGCCAAGCTCATTAAGTCACCCTTGAACGGCAGTGCTGAGCTGTGGATGAATAAGGTGGAAAACACTTTATGCATCCAACCTCTCCAACTCCTTCTGTCTCTCTTAATCGTGGAGCTAAACCACGGTTCTATGCCCCCAGGATTGCTCAGCTGCCTTACCTTTAGAAGCCTTGCCTCGCCCTGAGAGGGTCTACATGAAAAGCAGCCGTCAGCAGTGGTAGGGAAAAACAGATGCAAGGAAAGACATCATTTTCTTCCTTTAATGATTAGCTACACTCAGGAGAGCAGGAAGCAAAACACTAAGTCTTTGCAGTGTTATTCCAGCATTATTTTTCTGAAGGTCTTGCAGATGTTTGCTAAAGATATGCAGTTTCTTCAAATGTGTCTGGTTTACTTTTTGCAGGAACCATGTTTAGCACCTAGTAACAGATGTCTCCATTCTTTGAAGCAATATTCAGTGGAGGCTTCCTGGCTCCAAGGGCAATGAAGAACAATGGGGCAAACTAGCAGGGGAAAGATCGTCACCTGTGCCATATTTACTGAACACCTACTGTGTGCTAGGTGTTGTTCTGGGATCAGAGGAATGCAGCAGTGAGGAAATACACAAGGACAGCTGCCTAGTGGCGCTTATACTCTAGTAGGGGAAGAGAGACAGTGAATAAAGCAGGGAAGGGGCGAGGGAAAGGGTGGGAGTGAGAGTTCTCATGAGTGTGTGAGTGTGAGTGTGTGTGTGTGTGTGTGTGTGTGTGTGTGTGTGTGTGTGTGTAAGGAGAAGCTCCATTTCAAATAGATTGATAGGGGAAGGCCTCCCTTAGAGAACAAAATCTAAGCAAAGATCTGAAGGAAGAAAGGGATAATGGAGAAAATGGTTCCAGAGGAAGTGGGAAACATCAAGAAGGCCTATGTTGCCGAAACCAGTTTGGCTCAGTGGATAGTGCGTCGGCCTGCGGGCTGAAAGGTCCCAGGTTTGATTCCAGTCAAGGGCATCTACTTTGGTTGCAAGCACATCTCCAGTAAGGGGTGTACAAGAGGCAGCTGATGGATGTTTCTCTCTCATCGATGTTTCTAGCTTTCTATCCCTCTCTCTTCCTAGCTATAAAAAATCAATAAAAAATATTTTTAAAAAAGAAGGCCTGTGTAGCTGGAATAGAGTGAGGGGAAGAAGATAGACGAGTTCAGAGCTGCCAAATCAAGGGGATGGGATAGAGGCCTTGTCACAGTAAGGCTTTTACTCTGCGTGGTAGATGGTAAAGCGTTAGAGGGTTTTGAGGAGAAGAGTGACACAATCCAGTGTTTTTCAATAAATATTTGTTGAGTACCTACTGTGGTGTGGGCGAAGCCATCCACTTGGGTGCTGAGGACAGACTAATGAACATGACAGACATGGTCCCTGCCTCATGGAGTTATGTCTGAGTTGGAAAGAAAGAAAAGCAAGCAAAACTGCTCACAAAAATAATTCTAGTTGGGATGGTGCTGAAAATTAAATCAGGGACCCATGAGCTTATGTCTCTTCATGTCATGGCATTAATGAGACTTCTCTAAGGACGCAATACTGTAGGTTGGTCTTAAAGAAGACAAAGAAGCAAGTGAAATATAACCCTGGGGGAAAGAGTGTACCAGACAGAGGGGAGTACATGTTCAAGGGCATAAGAGATGAAAGGATGTGGCCTGTTGCAAGGACAGAAAGAAACTGGTACAGCTGGTCTCCAAAGCAAGAAGGAGTGAGTGAGCAACTGGATGAGACCGTGGCATTCGCTGGAACCAGACCAGGCTGGAAAAGTCACCTGGTAAAGGGATGTGAATAAGAAACTGTTGACCCATGATAGAAAAAATACCAGACATCATAGAGAGAAAAGGCAGTGAGAGGTGCCCAGCCTGGCGAGGCTCAGTGGTTGAGCATTGATCGACCTATAAACCAGGAGGTCACAGTTCTATTCAGTCAGGGCACACGCCCAGGTTGTGGGCTCAATCCCCATTAGGGAGCATGCAGGGGGCAGCCAATCAATAATTCTCTCTCTGAAATCAATATATATTTTAAAAAGCTGTAAGAGGTTGGAGGATAAAGAGAACTCACCTGGAACTTTGGATGAAGGAGGCAGTGTTTACCTGAGCTTTGAGGGTGCCTGGTTTAGCCATGTCCCGAAGAGGAATGACCCTCTGGGAAGTCAGATCCAGCCTCAAATACCTGTTCAGCCAGTAACAGCTAGAGCCTTTAAGAGCCTTTTTCTCCAAATGAAATGACATGTGCCTTGCAGGTTTAAGATAATTAAATAGTGTTCATAAAATTCCCCTTTGCATAGTAAATGCCACATACTTGTCCTCATGAAAGAATATGCATTCTGTGGATTTGAGTGTCTGCTCCCCAGTTTGAATGAGAGCACAGAACTAGAGACAGTTATACTTTGAAATCTAGGTATCATTTTCAACACTTGATTTGTGTTTGTTTTTTAGCAAGAGAGCAGGGAGAGGGAGATAGAAGCATTGATTAGTTGCCTTTTATACCTATCCCGACTGGGGGATCAAGCCCACCACCTGGTATGTACCCTGACTGGGAATCAAACCTGAGATCCTTCGGTGCTTGGGACAATTGTCCAACCAACTGAGCCACACCGGCCAGAGCCCAATGTGTGTGTGTGTTTTTTTAAGGAAAAGGTACATAACTTCATTCATATCTAGATGAGCACCTACTACATGCCAGGCATAGAGCTGGGCACTGGACACACACTGGACACACACTGGTAACAACATGACCACACATTCTGGTACTGCAGGTGTACTTGTGGAGCAAACAAGACAGGAACAAGGAAATAGTGATGTGTGAAAAGTACTAGGAAGAAAAGGAAGGGAGGAAATGTGGAGTGAGAGGGAGAACAAGGAAGGACATCTAGAATAAGGAGTGGGGGAGTGAGTTTCAAGGCCCTTTCCAAGGATAGGGTTTGTAGGCCAAACCCACCTGAGCATGACTAGTTAGTCTGGATAACTTAACTCCTTTTCCAAGGAATAACTTTCCAAAGTGAACTATACTCTGAGGATGAGGAGGCAGACACAAGAAGAATTAGGTGGAGGAAGAAGGAGACCACTCCATGGGCCGAGAAAAGGAAACAGCAATTGGGAACGGTAAAACCAGAGAGCAAATCAGCTGTCATTAAAAAACAAAAGCCCCCACCTCACTACCCCCCCAAAAAAAAAACTCACAAAAAAACAACTCATGGGGAAATTGAAACCTCCTTTCTCTTGAGAGCAGACACTGACATTTCTTTTCCCAGAAGATGGAATGTATAACGCTGACTTAAAGCTACTAATTTCCCATGATTTAACCAGAAGTGATGTGATGAGCACTGTAAGCTATGAGCAGCCACTTGTGAGTTCTATGAAGCACCCTTAGGATGCAATTGCAAACACCAGGACATTCTTTTTCTATCACAATATTCCTTTGCAGTAGTCAATGGTTTTGTCAATTTTATATATTTGAAGGAAAACCATGGAGACCCTGTGAATCTTGTTCAAATTAATCTTAGACCTACAGTGTATATCTCACATTTACTCTGGCTCACTCAAGACATCCAACTCCACTCCGCCTTCATCTCCAGAGAAAACCTGCAAATTTTACTGCAGATGTATAATGCATGAGAACATTCCATCCAAGAGGCAATTTTACTAAAAGCCCTGTGTTTTCATGAATTGGCCACAATAGTCAGGGCATGGGCTTCTCAATTTCTTTCTACAAGAACCCTTGTGCCATGACTGAGGTTGGCTGATACCTTCAGGGTGCCAACTTACAAGAACGTGATCAATATGCAGACTGATGAGTACATACTTCTTAATATTCAGGATTGAAGCGGTAAGTTGAAAGGAAATCTATACAAAAATCTGATCAAGGAAGCTATTCTACTTGTTTTCTGGTGTCTTTCAAAGAGTATCAGTATAATATAACCTATTGTCTTTCCCTTTTTGGCTTAGCTACCAGGAAACTCCATTTCTGTCCAAGCCAGCCCTCCCTCTCAGCAATCCTTTTAGCTAGCATTATTTTCTCCTATTGTTTTTCTATTTGTATTGACCACCTTGTTTGAATATATAGGTTTGTGGTTAATTTATAATCATTTTGAAAGGGGACAAATAATAGATAAATACTGTTTCTTACTCCAAATGTGCACCAGAGTTTATGATCTGTATTCTTCAATAAACAAAGCACAGACTTCTAGGCTCAGACCCCCAGAATTAACGCCAGCCTCTTTCCCATCTCTCTGCTTGACCTCAGCCAATTCTCTTCTGAAAATCTATGTTGAGATGTGTGTCTTCCTTTTTAGTAGATTATACTTAACAAGTTGTTCCTACATCAGGAAGTGCTGAAAACTTTTTTTGGGGGTGGGGGAGGGGTGTTATTTTTTGCAGCTTTATTAAAATATAATTTATATATTGTGTAAGTTTAGGGTACACAACCTGTTGATTTGATAACATATATTGCAATATGCTTACCATGGTAGCATTAGCTGATACCTTCATCTTATTACATAATTACCATTTCTTTCTTGCGGGGAGAACATTTAAGATAAAACGTTTTTAGCAACTTTCAAGTATAAAAATACAGTCTTTTCAACTAAATTCACAAAGCTGTGCATTAGCTCCCTTGAGCTTATTCATCTTCTAACTGGAAGTTTGTACCTTCGACAAACATATCCCCATTCCTTCCCTGACCCCTAGCCAGAGCTCTTCCTAAGCAAAGCAAAGTAAAACAAACAAAAAACCCTAAATCTCATCATCATTTTTTTTTAACTTCCCTCCTGTCTGAGTTGCTTGCCTTAGCCCTAACTCAACCTGAAGACGTTTTTATTCTGAATGTAAATGTGAGGTATGGATAGGGTTATATGGTTTTCTTCCTCCAAAAGTTTTTCATGTAGCAAAGTAGTTCATGTCAACTTGACAGAGTCTCATAACTAAAGGAAGGGACTGTACAATATAGTTTTATTGCCCTGGTAGACAATAAAAATGCGGGGCAGGAAAATCCAATCTTGACCTTCAGATGTTTCTAAGGACCATAAGGAGAAGGTAGGTCACGTGTTGGAAGAATAATGTACTCATCGACATCTTTGGTTGGAAGCCACAGAAAACAACTCTGTTCAATTTATATGGAAAATTAACTCATTGGAATGCTATGGGGGAAGATAATAGAACGCACGGAAGGTTATAAAACCAGGTGTGGAAGGGCAGGAATTGGGGTAGCTCAGGATGTGTAAGTAATAGGATGACCTAAAGTCTCCTTAGAATGAATGCATGTCTGTTATGTGTAGTCCTATCCTTCTGCTCAAGGGCCAAGCTCCAAAGAAAGCATCTGTACCCCCCAGCTTATGCCCCATGTCTGTCTCTCAGCCAGTGGAGAGGGTCTTCTTCACAAGTCCAGTGTCTGTGCTGAGTGGAGAAGGGCAGTTCCCTCAAAGCAAAATCAGAATGCTCAGAACCAGAAGAAGGGAAGTGTATGATGGTCAGGCAAAAACAAACAATTGAGCCAACCTTATGCTTATAAACTGTTCATAAGTGACAGTCATTGGTACTAAGACTTCCAACAAACCTGATCATTCTATGAGCCTCACCATAGTTCACTCTATTATTCCCCTCTTGTGACTCCACAGCTAGGTCTCTGACTTCTGTGACTTCAGGAAGCACTGAGAGACAGAGTGGTATCCTGGAAAGCTCTTACCCAAAAGTTAAGAGTCTCAAGTTCCTAAGACAAGCAAGCACTTCCTTGTGGAAAAATATGGCCTACCCAATATAACTGCTAAACAGTCACATTTAAGTCAAGGATGTGTTGCTTCGGTGATTCCATCTGGAGACTTGGCTGGGAAACACATGCTTTAAAAACATGGCAGCAGTATTTCTTTCTATAAAATTTTTCACTTTGATCAATTACCAGTGAGAAAATGGTATGTGGGTCAATGCCCTAGAGTAGCCCCTGCCCAGTGGTACCCTTTGTTTTCTGAGCAGACCTTGGAAATCCCCTTTTCTGAGTCCCAAGCAGATTTGAGCTGGGCCAACCCATGGGTAATTTAGAGCTGTGGGGAGGAGAGGCTTTTTGATGAAGTTCAAGTGGGTTAATCCTAGGGGCCGATTTGAGTTGTGGTGTATTTCTTAGTTCCTGGGTGCACAGGGACTTTACTTGCACCAACACTAGCACTGACCACCTATTGCAAGCAGCCTTTCCCCACATATGTCCTCTAAGATCACTCTCTTATTTCCTTCCTAGTGTTTAGCATAATCTGAAATTATTTCCTGTTTCTTGGCTTTGTGAAAGAGAAAACCAGAGCCCCCCAAATAGCATGATTTAGCCAATGACACCAAACATATATTTAATACCTGACCTAATCGCTATTTCAATCATTCCTAGAAATATGTTAATCAACCATTCTGGAATTTTCTGGTCAAGCACTAGTAAGGCTCTCTGTCACATGGGCCCTCTCTATTTCCCTTATCTCCACAGGAAGAAGTGATGTACATGAGGGGACAGGGGAAAGACAACAAACAAACCTCAAGGGTCTCCTCCATCAAAAGAAATTTTGGTCTTAAAATAATCCTTTGGTTAATAGCTCCATGCCCCACTCTTCTTTCTATAAAAATCTTCCATTTTGTACAACCTCTAGTGGCCCCCTTCTAGTTGCTGGATGAGATGGGTCCCAATTCATGAATCACTTAATAAAGCCAAAGAGATCTTCACATTTACTCAGTTGAATTTCATTTTTTAACAGGTTGTGAAGCACCTGTATCCCATCATTAAGATGTAAAACCACAAGGTCAAAGTCTGTCTTGCTCAGTTATACCCCCACCTCAGTACATGGCACACAGCAGGCCTTCAATAAACATTTGTTTTATGACTGAATTGCTACTGATGGGAGTGCCCGTGGTTATCCAGAAGACTGAGCAGGGTAAGCTTTTGCCCATGGAAGGAGAAGCTGATCTCTAATTCTTCATTTCAGTGTACCTACTATGTACTAAGCATTGGACACACAACAGTGAACAAAGCCAAGACAGTCCTTGCCCTCATATTACTGACAATGCTTTATTTACTAAAGAATGATGAGTCCTACTTGCTCTGCTGACCAAGGATTTGAAAATTATTTGAATGGCAACAATTGTAATGGCAGTAATTAGTAAGACTAGCCATAATTTACTAAACACCATGTGCCAGACACTTTGCACATATTACCAAATTCAAAATCTTCCAACAACTCTGTTAAGATTTAAAATATGAAGCAACTGGGTCTCCGAATGTTAGGAGGAAAGACCTATGGTCACACAGCTGGTGAGTATTGAAGTCAGCTGGTCTATGCAACTCCAAAGGGTACAGTATTCACCTACATTTCCTGTGTCACTCAGAAATAGGTAGGCTTCAGTAGCTAGACACATACTGATAGAGCACCAGCGCACTGATCTCGTCCCTAAGACATCTCTAGCTCCAGAAACAGCTCCATTGGACCATGCAGGATGCCACCAGGCCTTCAAGTCCTCTCCAGGTGCCTCACCTCCTGGTGATAATTGCAATCATTTACCTGAATGCCTACAATGGATCAGGTGTTTGACTTGCCTCATTACATTGAATCATAACAACTCTAGGTGGCAGCTGATACGTTTGTACTCATTCTACAGAGAAATCTGAGGCTTAGAGAAGGCAAGCCTCTAGCCCAGAGCCCCACAGCTGCTCATAAGTAGCACGAGGCTTCAAGTCATATCTACTGATATTTACCCAGCCAGCCATACCAAACCCCTCAAAGCTGCATCAACTCACCGTCTCTCTCACCCCTCTGGGCGCTCACTTGGGCTGCTTGAGAAAGCTCTTCCTCCGTTTCTCCACAGCAAACACCGCCTGCTTTTTGAAGACTCAACTCGGGCACCTCTTCCTAGAGAAGCATCTCAGACCTTCCTTTTCCCTTCTAGTATCGATCAGGAATCTTGGGGTGAGAGCAGAGAATCCACTTAGAGCAAATAGCTATGAAGTCCACCTGTGCCTCGAGCTTCACTCTCAGTAGGGCAGGTGACAGCTTCAGGGCGAGTTCTCAATTCTGCTCCCTCTCTCTCTACCTCTAATTCCAGTACAGGAAGGTCTTCCCTAACATGGTAACAAACATGCCTACACCGATCCTCGTACTAACATCTAAATGGCTCATGAGCCCCAGAGATAAAGGCTCCTACTCTGGCCTAAGCACAGGGTATGACTTTTATTGGCCCTATTTGGGTCAGGTGCCCAGGCCGGAAGGTGCTGTGCTCTGATTGGTCAGGCCTAGGTCACATGCTCACCGTGGAGGCATGGAATAGCCCCCACCTTAACCATATGGACTGAGAGTGGGGGAGGGGTGACATCTCCAGAGGAAATGATAGAACTGAGATGTTGTTACCAGACGGGAGAATGATGATCAGCAGACAAAAAGAACAGATGTCCACTACACACCCCAGCCCAGGCTGATCGGATGCCCAATTTCATCTTCATAACCGAGATGCATGTGGGGTATTTGTTGTGTGATTTTTCTCCCCCACAAAACTGTAAACTCAAAGGCACAGGCTGGGCCCTTCTCTTCCTTGTAACGCCAGTGCCCAGCACAGTGTCCGACACACTAGAGGTGGTCACATCATATTTGTTGAATGATCAAATGTATTAATTCATAAGGAGTTGAAGGTGTTATTTTAATTTTCAAAGGCAGCATCATGGTGAGGTAGAAAGAACACAGATGCTAATCAGTGTTTCTCAAAGTATAGTCTGGGGAACCAAATGCTTCTGGTTGAAATGCAGATTTCTGGGCCCAAGAATGGATCTATTGACTCAGCATCTCAGTAAATGGGATTCAGGTGCATTTTAAGTGACTCTTATGCACATTCCTGTTAGAACTGTGGCCCCACAGGCAATCTGGATCATCTGAGTGTGAGTCCCCAGTACCATCTTCAGCAGCTCAGTTTGTTCCTCTTTAAAATGGGGCTAAGAAAGCCTGCATAATAATATGTAATGAAAAGTCAGTAAGATAGCACAGGTGTCCTTTCTTTATAAAGTGCTAAATTAAAGTTTTTCTAACTTCTGGAATGTTTACCATGCATGTGTTTGGTGCTGTTCTAAGTTCTAATTATATGTATTAACTCAATACATATAACTCAGAACAACTCTATGAGACAGATACTATTCCCATTTTGCTGATGAGCAAACAGACACAAAATTGTTTTTCCTGATTAGTGGCTGAACTAGGATTTGAACTTGCACTCAGCCAGACATCAGGCTCCTAACCACTCACTCTACTTTCTTCTGATAGGTAATATTTTCTGCCTCTTAAAAAAAAATCTTTCCTACGCAATTCACCCCCATCCACTTTCAAGGGTAAAATGAAGACAGTGAAACTCTCTGAGGAAAATGCTCTAAATATGACCTAAAACTACAAAACTTGTTGAAAGGAGAGAAGCAATGATGATGGTGTATCATCTTGGTGAAGAACTGGTTATAGCAATGTGTAGTCTATCTGCGATAGAAAAGTCTCATTCCTAAAATGCACCTTGCTAGATTTTATAACACCTCTGTGCTTTGAAAACCAGAACTAGTCTGTACTCTTCGATGACTGTTTTTATTTGAATTGGTATATTTCTTCTTCCTCATTCTTTAGTTCTAGACACCAGTATATTTTTTTCCACAAAGCATGAGCACAGCCTGAAGTGCAAGCCAAGCCCCCAGAAATGTGATAGTTGTTACCAAGGATTTGAGGGGAAGATACAAAACCTAGAATCAAGATTTAAATGCTGCACTCTAGTATCTGAAATGGCAATGATCCCAAGGCAAATGGAATAAATAAGGCATTAAGAAACCGCAGAATTTGTTCTGGTTCCTTAGCTGGTGGACTCAGCTGAAAACCCCAAGCACACTGCTCGATTCTGTACACCTGGCTGTACTGGACTTTGTAAAATAACTCCAAACGCGCCTGTTGTGGATGCCCAGACGTTTGATTAAGATGTACTGCTTGACTCAGATCCATACCTTTGGTCTACTGTGTTCAAAAAAGGAAACATTAAAATGAGGTGGCCTCTGGAAGCCAGATGAACAACCCCGAGAAATAATTTAACTACCCTGTGCCCTGTTTCACAAAGCCGGGTATCATCAGCCTTCATTTCTTTGCCTGCTCTGCTCCACACAGAATTAGGAAGACAGTCACCTGCTGGGAGGGTTTTGAATGGTCACAGAGAGGAAGAGGATAACTGAATGTGAACTGGTGGATATGGTACCCCTGCGGGTGGGGGCTATGACTCTAGAAGGAATAGTTTGGTGAATGACCAGATTACCAGAACTTTTAGGGAGCCCTCAAAGGCTAGCCTGATCGTTTTTCACTCGTGAAAGAAACAACCTGAGTGTAGGGGTGGGGACACCAACAGCTTCAAATCAGCCCCTCCAAAAGGGAGGGTGGCTGAGTTTGCTCGGTGGTGGAGAGTCCGCCTTTTTGCCTGTTTCCTAGCTGGTGGCCTGCTGAGCTCTGCCTCCATCTGTCCAGTGTCCAGTGCAGAGCCTGGCCAGGGCTCCCTTTTCTTGGGCTATGTACTTTCAACCAGTGTTGAGCAGCCCCATTTCAGATTGGCCTTTTTATGTTTGATATAAAGAATAGTTGTTGGCCAATTTCATCTTTTCATCACTGTTCTCTAGGCCTGAATCCAAGCAGTTTGTCAGATGCTCATTAACTCCCCCTTTGGCTCTTTCTAGTGTGTCTCCTAAGCTCATTGTGCCAAGAACTAACGCTTTCTTTTACACGATTCTCTTTCTCTGCTCCATCAGGGAGACAAATTACTTTCCAAAAGGGATCGCCAGGGATGGTTTAATGAGAATTTCTTTGGGGCTAGGCATGGAACGCAATGTAGTTAACATTCGGTGGACTTAATTGGACTTTTCTTTTCTGCCTCTTTTAAAAAAAATCTGAAGCTATCCTGTTAATCTCTCATTTGTAATCAATTGTGTTGACTAAACAAAAGTCTAGGTCGTCTTTTCTTCCTGTCCCAGACAATCCTTTGTTGCCTCTAAATGCCTCATTCTTGAGTGATCCTGGTCTCGTAGATGGGCCCGATTGTTGACAGTTCATTATTGCGCTTTTGTCCATTTAATCTTTCTTGCTGTGTTTTGCATGTGCATGCCTTAATGAGCTCCGTTGGCAATTAACATGTTTCTAGGAGCAAACTGGTTGCTCAGACGGTTGAGAGGGAAGTGCAGGGAAAAGGGCAACGCAGCTGCCTTGAGGTTGTTTATTTCCCAGCATTTTCTCAAGACTCCTGTCCCCTTTCTGGCAGCCCCCTACTCCTCATGCTCACTCCTCCCCTTGCCTCCCCCAGCCCATTCAGCACCGGCACACCTGGATGCCTTGTTGCTGTAACTCTTGCGCCTGGCTCAGGCAGCCTTCCACCCTCTTGTGAGCCAAACAGCAAAATGGGGACCTTACAGACCCACTTCTGCAGCCAAGGCAAGGAGCACAGTGCTCCCCCAAATATGTCTGGATGCTGGCAATTTCTCTGTGTCGCTCTTTGCAGAGAGGAACCTCTAACCCGCCTAAGGCAACAGGACTGTACAATCTGTTATGTACAAGGCTGTGGCTTTGGAACAAGGGGAGGGTTTTTTTTTTTTTTTTTGAGTTTTGCTGGCAAGATTGCTGAAGTGTGAGCAGTCATGGACAGAACAAACATCTTGTAGGGGAAAAGATAATTGGAGTCTTTTTGTGTCTGTGACAGGGTCCCCCTCCCCCGCAATTTGATTTCCCCCCCAAATATTTTTAAGGGTGGCCTCTTCAATTTAATCAAGGTTGGAATATTAATATGCAGCTGATGACTACCTTGTTTGAGTCGTTTACGGATATCGCAAACTACAAATCATGCAAACTGTTTAATATTAAGAGGGGGAATCTGAAAGAGCCTTTCGCCCATCCATTCTGATGCACAGTGAAGAACGAAGGACCCCAGTTAAGATGGTGACTAAGAGCGCTTAGTGTTGCCTTCAGAACCTGCACTGTCTGTGAAAGTTATTCAGTAATTCAGACAAAAGGTTCTTTTTCTTTTCTCACTACTTTTCAGGTGAAGGAATCCTTGACTGTATCCCACATCTGAAGGAAACAGGCATCTTAAACGGGGGAGAAATGACTTGAAACCTGTGGGAGGCAGAGCGAAACCCTATAGACACAGAGTCATTCTGTTTACCTACAATTACCACCAGATGTGAAACAACACCTTGTCAGGTGAGAGCCACTGACGGGTAAAGTAACAATCAGGTTGTGAGGGAAGCACCTCGAGGAGGTTGGAGTAAGCAAAACTCTGCTCAGTTCTGCCCCAGAGCCCCAGCTACCGAGAAGAGCAGTCCGAGAGAGAGATGCCTGCTGCCGCCCTCATTGGCTTTATCTCACCTGCGTTCTGGTTTGCAAGCAGGCCCCCCCGCCCCTCTTCAGGACTGCACCTGAACCAACCTCTCCAGCTTTATGAGCGGGGGATCCTCTTGGTGTTTCTCCTGTGAAGAATTTCTGAAAGAACCTTCTCTCACTTGATGGTCAGAAAGTTATTTCCCGATGGGGACATCCCACCTATTTTTTATTTATATTTTCTCCTTAAAGGAGCACTTCAACACTATTTCCACACGCAGGCCAACTTTTAAACCCAATTCTCTAAGAAGATGCTTTTGCACCAAATTTTGTGATGTTTGCTGCATGCCCAAAGTTCTGGAACTCCTTAGAAAGAATGTGGGCTTGTCCTGACCCTTGGTTGGTCTCCAAGAAGCACATCTGCAAAGGATCCTTTCAGGAATGCAGGAAGGAAGGGATTCTGATTGGGACCACTGTCGGGGGCACCCAAGATCTCCCAGAAATGGGGGCGGGCTGTGCGGAGGAGGCGGGGCTAGTAAAACCTATTCTGAGAACAGGGGAAGGGCCGAGTCCCCCAACCGGCCCTGGAGATCGGTGTCTGGGAAAGGCAAGGCGGTATTCCCACATCCTTAGCCGCCTAGCCGTCCTTGCCCATCCCACATCCCGGGGTTTCCTGGGGGTTGTGGCATCTAACGAAATTTCGAAGTTAAATCTGCTTCTCCCTCTGGGTCCCAATCTCCCCTCAGCGAACTGCAGCCAGAACGAGCTAACATTTAAATTCCTCCTCGCTTCCTCCTCCCCTCCTCCCCGGGCTGCATCTTCCCAGACTTGGGGAGGTGGGGGAGGCTACAGAAACGAGGACGCTCTCCTTTCAGGAAATGGAATTCTAATGTACACGTTCCTATTTCTGAATCGGAGGCACTAAAAATAACCCCGCGACAGCCTGAGGAAGCTGTCGCCTTCCTCTGTGCAAACAAAATCGACACTTCTCCTTCCCCGCGCAATGGGTCTGCGGGTTGGAAAGGCGGCCAGGACCCCACCTTTGTCGGTGTCCAGGGCGAAGCATCCACCTAGCAGCCGAACAAGTCTTTCCTTGGGTCCTAACTTGAAGATTTCTCCTCCAAGAACAAGAACTGGAAGCGATCTAATTCCCGGGGTTCGAGTCCCAGCCCCACCTCGTCCCCATAACCCTAGGCATGTCATTTGGTTTATCTCTGCCTCAACAAGTCAGTCCGTCCAGTGGGCATAAACCTCCCCATAGCGAGTTGTGGACATCCGGAAGAATGTGTGTCGAGGGCCTGGCATGGAACAGGCGCCCCGGAAATGCCAGCTTTTAAAATCCTGTAAGCCCCAGACGCGACGGGTACTGACTGCCTACAGGCCGATAACCAGATAACAAACCGCGTTCGTAGATGCGTGGGGATTTCCTCCTTTGTTAGTTCTCTTTCCCTCCGAAGAGCCCGCACCTGCCGTGGGAACCCGCGATGCAGCCGCGCAGCGTCGCCGCCCCGGCGCTTGCCAAGGCCGGACGGGAGGCGCACGCCGGGGCCCGCGCCGCGTTTCCTCCCCGCGCCGGGGACTTTGTCTGCAGACGTGGGCTGAATCGCCGCGCGAACATTAAGATGGGGGGCGGGGGGGGGGGAGCTCGGCGCGCCAGCCGGTAATCCAAGCTCGTTGATTATCCAGATTCGGATCAAACGGGGCGCGGCGGCCGGCCCCCTCCTGGGAATGATTAGATGATTAATGTAATGCTGTTTGAAGGGTCTCTGTTTTCTCTCTTAATTTGGGTCATTACTTAGGAAGCAAGCGTGAGATCATTTCATCAGCGCGCTCGGGCGGCGGAGAGGAGATAGCTAGCGACTCGGGCAATGGGCTGACTGCGCGGCGATCCGGGTGCGGGAGGCGGCGGCTCGGGCGTGCCCCCCGGCGGCAGCCCCCCCCCCCCCCGCACGCGGAGCGCCGCCCCAGATCAGCCGCGCGGACCCGGGAGTCCCAGAGCACGGGCTGGGCAGGGACCCTGGGCCTCAGCCCTCGCCTCCAGGAGAGACTAGGAGCCCAGCCGCCCCATTAGGTCGCCCAGAGAAGGGCGCAGCCCAGAAGCGCCCCGACTGGGCTCGTGCCTGACCGTTTACCCCGAGCGAGGAGGCGTTTTGCTCCAGGACGCACCCCAAATTTGCTCCCCAACATCTAGCCACGTTGAACCCCTCTTTAAAAAAAAAAAAGTCATCCAAATAAAGCAACACCCAGAATTCCAAGCGTCGGAACAGTTACCAAAGAGAAGAATCTCATCACGTGGAGGCCTTTTCACCCAAGCTTTGGGTAGGGGGTTGGGGAGGGGCGTCTTAGTGCGCAAGCTCAGTAGGAACACTGGTTTGGCCTCTCAGTGGTCCCAGTGTCCCGAAGAAAGTCGCATTTGAGCAGGGAAATGCTATACATGTGATCGCCTGCTCCTTCTTCGGCGTCGCAGAGCTGATGGCGCCGCGAGGGAACAGGGGGCGGGAAAGAAAACGCGCACAATGACCTGTTTATTGAGTCACATATGTGTATATTCCGTGTTCGGATGGACAGGAGATTTACATGGCTGTAGAAGGACGGCTGAGGCGCCAGGCTCTTCCCCGGCGTTCCTGTCCCAGGCCGGCGTCCACCCGCCGCCCGAATTAAATAGGTTTCGGCGCACAGGGTTTAAATAAGTTCCCCGATGCCGCCAGTCATCGAGGAAACGTTTAACTTTCCAAAAATATGCTGGTTTTGATAAATAGATTTTAGCCTCTCTGCTCTAGTTTCTTTCCCTCTTCCTTTCAGACATGAGTTTGTAGGGGTGCTCTGTGTGGGGGCTGGAGAAGGCCGGGAGGGGGGCGAGGCTGTCGCTCTCAGCTCTGCACTGTCCGAGCCAGGTCCTTCGTGGAGGGGGTGGCAGGGCCCGCGCTGTCGTGGAGTTTCCGCACGTGTTTCTTTAAGTCAAAGTTTCTGCAAAACCCCTTGCCGCAGGTGGCGCAGGTGAAGGGCTTCTTGTCGTTGTGGGTGTGCATGTGGAAGGTCAGGTTGTAGACCTGGTGGAAGGCCTTGTTGCAGATGGTGCACTTGTACTGCTTCTCGCCGCTGTGGGTCAGCTTGTGGTTCTTGTAGTTCCCTACAAAGACCCAAAACAACAAAGTTCGGGACCGAGTGGCCAGGGGAGGGCGGCGTCTGGGCCTCCCGGGGTGGGCGCAGGTGCCCGCGCTCGGAAGGCCACGCTTGGCTAAGCGGGCGCGACCTCTGCGAGTGAAGAAGTTGTCAAACCTCGTCAGCGTCAAGCCCGCAGCTCTCAGGACTAGCTGGACAGCCCAGCCCCCGCCTCAGCCCGCGCCCAGGACCCCACCCCTCCCCCCACCCCGGGCCGAGGCCCGCCCCGCGTCCCCCCGCCGTGCTCGGCCGGCCCGGAAACTTTCGCGCCCCCACAGACACTTGGGGTCCAACTCTGGCTTGCGACTTCGCTCCAAGAAATTCTCTGCAACCCAGGCTTCATCCCTCACCCCCCCCCCCATTAAAAATTTTTACTCTCTCTGGCCCTCCAGCTATCACCTGGGCAGTCTACATGCTTTGGAAGATCTAGAGAAACGCTGAGGTTGGGGGTTCTGGGGTCAGTAGAGGTTTCCCCGAATTTTAAGTCGTTCCCACGTGGTGGATTTTGCCTAGGTTTTTTTTTAAAATATTATTAGAAAGGAGCGTTCCGGCTACAAAGGAAACATTTTTTCTAAGGCAACACTCTCTCCTACCTCCCTCCCCTCCGTCCCTGCCGTCTTCACTCCCCAGCTCCCAAATGCGGAGCCTCTGTGCAACCGCCCAGAACCCGGGAGGTCTGCGAGCCGCCCGGGAGCTCCCCCAGCCCCGCACAACCCGATTCCAAAGAAGCGCCGCGCAAGCTTTCGCGCGGCCGCTGCCTCCCGCCGGATCGCGCTGCCTTTCCGCTAGCCTGGCCCCCCCAAAACCTCAGGTGAGAGGAGGAGGGGGCTTCGCCCCGCACCTTACCTTTCTGGTGAAAGCCTTTGCCGCAAAACTCGCAGACGAAGGGCTTGTAGCCCGCGTGGATGCGGATGTGCGTGTTGAGCGTGGAGCTGCGGTTGAAAGCTTTGCCGCACTGGTTGCATTTATGAGGCTTTTCCTGCGGAGAGGGGCGCGCACACAGGGAGGCTGAGTGCCGGGCGGGAAAGACCACTTCGGGGGGAACTTGAAGGGGCACGGGCTCTCGGAGCGGGGTATGGGGAACCCTTGGCCATCCTCTCCCCAACGAAGTCCCTCCGGCGCGGGGTGTTGCGCTCGGGCCAGGCTGGCCCCGGGGCCACGTACCTGGGTGTGGATAATTTTGTGTCTGCACAGCGTGCTGGCCTGGCGGAAGCCTTTGCCGCAGACTTTGCACACGAACGGTCTGGCTCCGGTGTGGACCGGCATGTGGCGGGTGAGGTTATAGTGAGCGTTAAACACCTAAGGAAGGACACGAGGGGGCCTTGTGGTGTGTCCCTGGGACAGCCCAGCCTCAGCCCAGGAGGCCATGGCTTAACCTGCCCAGGCAGCACCCCTCCCCCCAACCAGAGCCCGGGCTCATTCTGCAAAGGGCTTCCCAACCCCCTGCTCTCGCCAGCTGCGTGTGGCCAGTGACCACGGCACCCCCATTTTACAGAACAGGAAACTGAGGCCCCAGACTCGAGCTACTGGCGAGCTCCTAAACTAGAGAAAGGGGGGTGTCAGGCATCCCCCCAAAAGCAGCCGCCGATGCTCAACCCCCCAGACCGCAGGGCCCCAGGCCTCACCTTGCCGCACACCTCGCAGGTGAAGTTTTTAGGCTTGCCGTCCGCGGACGCGCCGGGCAGCTTGCTGTGGCCCTTGCCGCCGCCGCGCTCGGCGGTCAGGGCCGAGTTCTCTTTGAGCACCTGCTCCAGCGGCGGGGGCAGGCGCTCCTTATGGGCGTAGGGGGCCGGGTGGGGAAACTTGTCTACCGCCAGGCCGGCCAACTTGGCATTTTCCAGCAAAAAGAGCTTGGGGTGTGCGGCCAGGGCGGCGGGGGCCTGGGCTGCGTTGAGGAGGCCGGACGGGAAGAGGCGGCCGCCCAGCAGCTCGGATGGCGGGTACGCGGCCGAGTCCAGGTAGTTGAAGTAATAGAGCGAGCCGCTGGCCGGCAGCCCCACCGCGTGGTTGATGACCTGCGGCTTGATGACCCTGCCCGCGGGCAGCGCGGACGGCGCCAGGCCCAGCTCGGCTTTGCAGCACACGCCACAGTTGGTTTTGCACAAGCCACTGGCGCCGCACACCGCAGCCCCCCCGCCGCCTCCACCGCCCGCCCGGAGGCTGCTTTTCCAAAGCTCCGAGTAACTGAGCAGCGTCTTGGAGGGCAGGTCGTAGCCCACGGGCTGGAGGGGGATCATGCAGGGCAGCGGCGAGCAGAGGTTGAGCAGTTTCTTGCCCTGGCCGCCTTCTGCCTCCAGCGCCCCCGGCCGGGGCTCAAAGGGCGCACGGGGCTCCGACGTCTTAGCCATGATGCGCTCGATGGAGAAGGCCAGCGTCTTGGAAGTGGCCGGTGAGGCTCCGGCTCGGGGACAGGCCGGGGGCACCATGGTCTCCAGGGAAGCCGAGCTTGCCATGGCGTTCGGAGCGGAGCCGCGCAGACTGGGCCAGGGCACAGCCTCTCTCCTCTAAGTCTGCATTCCGGAAAAGGCAGGGAGGGAAACCGCAGTTTAATAAGCACCTAGTCGGGTCCAGGTCACCCATTTGCATTCAAATGAACAGGGGCAGAACAAAGTGCACCCAAAGGTACCAAATTACCGCCCATCAATCCAGCGCGCCAAGGGACCCACCAGCCCTGCCCGGGGACTTTCAGAGGGGGAGCGGGGAGGGTTTACAAAGGACTAGGAAAGAGAGAGAGAAAGAGAGAAAGGGAGGAAGAAAGAAAAGAGCCTCAAATGAACCCCCCTGAGCTGTTCCCTAGCCCCGGCCTCCGGCACGCGTGCTCGGGGCTGGACAGTGAAGGGGCAAAGTTCCAGAGGACCGGAAAGCCACCGAGCCTTTACCTCTTTCCCCCACCGCCACGGAGATGCCTCCCGAGCCATGCAGCGCGTTTCCTCTGTCACATTTTGATGGCAAACATCTTCCCCTCCGCGTGAGATCACTGTCTTTTACATTCAGCTGACATCACATGAAGTCACTTCAAGTGGAATGACTCGGGCGGTGGCGCGGCTCCGCCAGCGGCCCCTGTGTCCCCCGCGCCCGCCGGCCGCCGCCGCCACCGCCCCTCAAACTTTAAAAGGAGGCAACTGGCGCCCGCGCTCCCCTTGGGAAAGTGCGAGCGGTTCGCGAATCGGGAAGGAGGGGAGAGATGGGAGGGGGAGGAGGAGGAATCGTGATGGTTTTGCCGGTGGAAAAAAAAAGGGGGGGGGGGGAGTCCAAACCCAGGCAGAGTTCCGTGCGTGATTCACAACTTTGGGGGCCTATAGGTGTGGGGCACGCGGGGAGGACAGGGGGCCCTGGTCTCGCAGCCCCAAAGGGCCCCTGAGTGTCCATCTAGTTACCGAAGCATCCCTTAGCCCTCTGCAGCCGCGCCGGGCACCGCGCTAATAAGCTGCCATTTACCCACGGAGCCGGCGCCAGCCCCGAACACGCGCAAATGATAATTACCTCATTAGGATGTGGCACATGGACGCGAGCGCCGCGTTTGGAGGACGAACTTGTTAATGGGGAAATATTAATTTATGCAAAAACAACGAGCTTGCCTCGGCTGGCGTCTGAGGTCGGGAGAGAGCTCCCGCCGCCTAAGGACGACCCGAAGCCCCGGGAAGGGCAGGGCCGCGCGCCCAGGTCCCCTGCACCCGGGCGCCCGGCGGGGGCACCTCCCCCTCTCTGGCCAGCTCCCGGCTTTCGGCTGCGGGAGACTGCGCGGCCAGCTGGAGGACTGTTGGAGATCCTAATCGATCAGAATCGCCGATTTGTGATCGGGTGTCGCAGGCAAACCCGGCTCTGCTGTTGGTTTAGGGCTCCGTGCGGGGAGAATGGGAGGGCGGCTCTCCCCGCTGATGGGTACTTGCTGTTTGTATAATTGAGAAGGTCCAATCTCCACCTGTTTAAGGAGCAGATTGAAACAGCAGAACCTCCCCTGGATCCTATTAAAACGCTTTTCCTCCCAAGGCCATTCAGTCGAACCAATTTTCCGAAGTGATTCATGGAGCTGAATTCTGCCAAGGCAGCTCTTTCACTTTTAGCCACTAAAGCACCGCGTGGAACCGGGTTTTGTGTTTTTCTAAAATAAAGAGAAGGATTATCAGAGGGGAGAGGGAAGGGGCCTGGAGGGGGGCGGGAGAGACTTAGTGTGGCCAGAGGTACAAGCGGAGGGAAGAAAAGGCCCTTTTCTAGACAGGCCCCAACTAAGTTGGGAGGAATTCAGCGTTTTGTGCCTGGCGCACAAAAGCAGCGCGCTCCGAGCCCGGTTTGGAGCGGCTGAATTCATCTGTTTGCAGACCATTCCACCTGCGTATCACAACAAACTGCTCAAAGACGCTCCAGCACTTTCAACAGGACCGATGCTCCTGGCAACAACAAAAGTGGTAGAGGCTGAGGGCTCTCATGGGGGGAAGGACGGCTAGCAGGAGAGTTAGGGAGAGAATGAGGTTTGGGAAAGGAGGAGGGTGTGTGTGTGTGTGTGTGTGTGTGTGTGTGTGTGTGTGTGTGTGTGTGTGTAACTTTTGGATGGTTTTGTTTTCTGGACAATTATATCTTGCCTGCCAGGTTTTGCAAGACCACCAGCTTTGTGGCTGCAACCAGAGTTTAAGAGGATTACGGTGGTTATAATATGAGCAAACAGGGTTGAGGGTTTGACAGTGAATTCCATCCCCAAAGACACGGGTCTCTGTGGCGCTCAGGAAATGGCTGGTGGACACAAACCCTTCTCCTTTTCACCCGGGAAAGGCCTGGAAGCACCGAGCATCCCACTCCAGGCATCTGCTGCCAAACATCCCGGGAAAACCACAGGAAAAAGGGACTGGGAGCGGTTTAGTTTTCACTTCAGGCAAACCACTCATTTTCCCCTCCAGAACTTCTTTTCTACCCACCCCTCTGAGTGTATTTTCAGACTGGATAGGCACACGGCAGGTAAGGAAAGGAAAAGTGTACTTGGAGAGCAAGGACAAAGAAAGGTCTCCAAGGGAAAGTTGCCCAGAGGGTGACTGCTGTGGGTTCACGTCTCACCCTGCCAAGCTCAGAAAGTACCCCTAAATTCTGCAGTCACGAGTCTGTTCCCCCAACCCCTCCCCCTTTCCAGATTTCAGAGCTAGAAAGGGGCTTATTCCCCTGGAGGGGAACATGTCCATACAGCCCATTTAATTTCGGTGTTCAGAGAGGCAGAATTCCAGACCCAATATACCCCTACCCCTATGTGAATGTGAAGGCAATAACAAAGATGACCCCCCCCCCCCCTCCACCAAAACAAGAAACAAACCAGCAACTCACCCCGGCATTGAAACTGTATCACTTCAGTCTCAAAACCTGAATTTCTATCCCGACTCTCCTGGGAATCCCTTTCAGCCACCAGCCCCGTACCCCAAACCCCTTTCCAAATTGGGTAATTGTGGCTTCCGAGATCCGATGGTTTGAAAGCTGGGTGAGGCTGAAAGGCTTCCTGGGAACCTGCCTCGCCATCCCTCCGCTCTCTGTAGCCGGGGAAGCCATCTCCCTGCCCGGCATCACAAAGGAGTGCTACCTCCACTGACAGAAACGTGTGGGCAAGAGCAAGTGCTCCTAATGCGCCTCTCTTTCCAAAGGTTGGGTGAATGCACTGGCTTTTAGGAAAGTATTTAATTAGCTTCCACAAACTTCTCCTTCCCTTGTCTTCAGATTACACTGAGTGGAGGGTTGGGAACTATTTTACACCTTGCCACTCACATGTTAATTAATCTCTATCTAACCCTAATTGCAGTTTATTCAAGCACCGCTCAACAGCTCACCCACACAATAAACACTGGTCCTACTTTTATACATATTACTTCAAGTTAACACATTGAGTAATTAACTCCAGTACCAACTAATAGTGCAAACAAATATTTTCTGTAAACGAGATGATTTCAGGCAGAAGAATAGAGGACTGGGGAAACGTGGCTCTTGGAGGAGAGAGCGCTGAGATTTCCCTTTGCTGCCCCCAAACTTTCAAATTCCTCCTCAGTTGCAGTATTTTCCCCCCCTTTAGGGCCAAAGTGCTTTAAAAAAAAAAGGGGGGGGGGGAGACAACCATAGGAACTAAAATTTCACAGTTTTAGGGAGTTGATGGAGGGGTCCTGTGAGATAATGTAACTTTTTTCTACGCACACATTTTCAGTGAGGGGGAAAAAAACCCCAAAGAATATAAAGGGCAAGAGGAAGGTCCAGGGGTAAGATGCTTCAAGAATGTGGATCGGTTCATGGGAAATGCGGCTTGCCAACCCCCTCTCTAAGTAAGTAGTCCTGTCCCTGAAAGCGATGGCTTCACCATCCCAGTGAACCGAGATAGTGGCGGCAGACTGGAAGGCTCAGGCTCTCTCCCAAACCGGGGTACAAGCTCTACTTTGGGGGTTCGCTGCCTCCAGGCCCACAGCTATACCAGAGAGCCACTTGACCTGGAGGATGCGGTCGGGCCCCCACAAAGCCCGCCAGTCCCACCCCGGGGACGGGATTCCCAGGCAAACGCTCCGGCCGCTCCTGCCGGTTGGGGAACCCAGGCCGCTGGCGGGCCGTCTTCCCGGACCTGGACGGCGCGGGCTGGAACCCGCCGCGCATGGCCGGCCAGGCCTGGACCCGCCGTGGGCTCCCTCTCCGCCCTGAGGACTCATCTCGGGGCCCATCTCATTCCGAAAGACAGACGCTCTCCCCTCGGCCCATCTGGCCCGCGCCCAGGCTTCCACAGAAGGCTGCGGTGGGGAACGCTGCCGGAGCGAAGCCAGAGCTCTCCCCACCGCGCCAAGCCCAGCGCTTCTGTGGCTCCACTAGGCCCGACGTAGACCGTGACCTCGGGGATCTGGGGCTGTGGGTCGCTGGACCCGGCCAAGCCACTCGCACAGGGGAGCCAGGCTCAACCCCAAGGACTGGAGCTCAATGTTTTAACTGAAATCGCAGTTTAGGCTCAGCTGGTGGTTGTCTGTCGATTTTGCTGGGGCTTCTCTGGTAGGAAGCATGTTAAATAGCCCTGGCCGGCCAGCCTCCTCACCTCTCCCCGCCCTCTAGCCCTTTTAAGGTCAGTAACCCAAACATTGTAATGATGACTTGAAAAAAAATGAATGCCAGAAATCGCCCTCCTGTTAGGACACATTACTAAGCAGACGCCTTGCGAAGGTGAAGCCAACCTCTGAGGAAAACCCCTTTCTTGAGCGAAAGCTCACACATTTGCATCCTTCTGGGATCCCCCAGGGGCAAGGCAAGCATCTCTACTCCAAGAAGGTGTCATTACAGCCCTGGCGGCTTGTAGCTCTTTGTTCTAGATGATATTAAGTAAAATGTTATCATTTTATTTCTGATGATTCGATCACAATCAATACATAACGCACTTTCCTATGCCACCTTCCTAGGGGATGAGCAGCGTGGGGGCAGATTGCGGGCTTAAGGTTGCTGAGTAGATCTGATGTGATTTCTTCTCGCTTCTCTATAACTTGTTTGGAAAACAAAACAGAAACCTCCAAACTAAACAAACTTTATGGTTTTAGAAGTCTGCCCCCCTCCCTTTCTTCCTTACTTCTTTCTAAAGGGACATTTAGGATCTGATTTACATGGTGCCGAGCTTCAGCGCTGAAAATAGATTAACTCCTGAAGACGAATTCTTCTGCGATCTCCCCGCTCCCACCCCCAGGAAGCATTTTATTGAAAACATTCCAACTGGCTTGCCAGAGGCGGGCTCGTCCCAGGCGCACGAGCCTTGGCCTGGGGTGCACGGTTTGCAGGATTAGCGCTTGCGAGAGACAAAGAGCCCCAGCTACGCGGGCGAGGCGAGGCTGGGTGCCGGGAGAGCTCCTGGGCTCCGGATACCCGCCGGGAGCGCGCGAGCAGTCTCGGGGCTGGCCTGGGTGGGCCAGAGCCGTCTGCATCTGCCCGCGCCCCGGGGAGGCTGGGCGGCCCAGCGCCCGTCCCACTACACCTGGCGGCTGTTCTGCAAAGGGGACTGGTTGGTAAAATCAATGCACCGGCTTGGTTTCACCCTCAAAGAGGAGAGACGCATGTAAGCCAAGGGCAGCGGGGTATCATGGTTTCCAGAATTCCCCCAACCTTCTCCGTGACAACTCAGACATTCACTGCGTCTTGGGAAACCTGGGCCCCGAACAGCGCCCTAGGCCAGAGGGAGTCCTCTCAGAAGAGCAGGTCTGCAGTGTGCCCTGCTGCGAGGTGTGCTCTTCCCTCTGCCTTGATGCATATATAATCGCACATATATTTAAAATGTATTTAAAGATATATTCTATATGCATATGCATGTATATTGTGTATATCTCCATGTGTATATGTGTATATATATATAGTCCCGCTATTGACAACCCTCTGCTTAGAAATGGCATTTGATTAGGAATCTGATCCAATACCCCGGCGCAGCGATTTGCCGGCAAAGGTGTCATTTTGATAGGTGTAGTGAGGAATGCAGTAGCCTGGCACAAACGTGTTTTTTTCTTTTTTGCTCCTGTCACCTTGGTCTTGCTAGTTGTGCAACCCAAAGGAAACAATTGTTTATAGAGAACAATTAGTCTATATTAAATATATATTATACACACAAATACATGTGTGTATAATATCTAATAAAACCACATACGTAATAAGAAAACAACAACAAGACATTTTGGTGAGTGACAGGCCCTGCCTAGTTGGGGTGATGGGGATTTCTGACTCCCTGGGAAGCAGGTTTAGGATTGTCCCTGTTATTTCACTTGGCAGCTAAACTCCGAGGTGGAGCCTGCCCAAAGGTATTAGTGTTCAGTGCTGAGAGCTGGAGTTAGGGCGATGGGGAAAGGAGGGCCTGGAAGGGGCGATACGGGAAGAGGACCTGATTTCAGGTTCGCCCAGACTTCTGGAAGTTTGTTGTTCCGTGTAGGTGTGACCTGGCCGGTGCTTTGGCTGAGAAGCTGACAGGCTCGGGTCACTAGACAAGTGAATCCCTGGGTTCTGTTCAGTGTGGTTTGGATAGCAACTTCTCAGATGTGCATGCTAACGAAATATTCCTGCGGACCCTGAGGTTTCCCGAGCTCACCTGTGTTCAGCCCAACCCACCTTCTCATCTGGGTAAAGACTTCTGTCTGTGTGCCTCACACCAGGAGTTTGTAGTTTGACTCAGGTAAAAACAAAATTGAAACTGCAAAAAATGCTGAATAGAGAGCCACCTGAACTGGTCAGTCTCTATCTCTGTCTCCCTCATTCGCAGACCCTCCCTCTTTGCAGCTTCAACGAGGGCCATCCATGGGTTACTTATTACCAACGGCTTATTGCAAGCCAAACTCAGCAGTAAGCCAAATCCCACTTGTCCTATGAAGTCAGTGTCTATAATCAATATGCCCAGTACAGAGACTTGAAAATTGAGGCTGTTGGAGACTAGACAACATGTCTAAGGTCATGTAACTGGCGGTTTTAGGAACCTGTGCTCCTAACCACCATGCTAAAAAAAAACAACAACATGGAGTTAAGCAACTAGCCCCAGCTGACAGAGTGTAACTTGGTACAAACACTGAAAAATTGTTTGGCAGCATCTACTAAAATCGAAAACTTGCATTCCTCATGACCCTACAACCCCACTCATAACTAGAACATGCCCAACAAAAATGTGTATTTATGTCACCAAAAGACATGTACTAGACTGTGCACAGTGGCAGTATTTGTCATAGTCTTAAATTGGAAATTGTCCATAAATACATAGTGGTATGTTCACAAAATGAAATACTACACAGCAATAGGAATCCACAAATCACAGTCACACTAAACAACATCAATGAGTCTCACAAATATGATATTGAGCAAAAACAGCCAGATCCAAAAGACTGTATTTTGCATGATTCCATTTAAATTAAGTTCAGTAATAGGCAAAATTTGGGGGCCAGAGGGGGCTTGTGGGGTACTGGTGAGGGTCTATTTTCTGATCTGGGTTCCAGTTTATGAATATCTTCAAGCCGTGTATGCTTACTATTTGGATATTTTCCTATATATTTGAGACATGTCTAAATACATTTATTTGCTCACATTCTGTATATCTATTATATCTCTACATGTGTTAAATAAGTGACTAATCAGCATGAATTTATCTGCCTTGCCCCCTCCTCCTCACCCTTCCTACCCCCAGTCCCCCAAACAGATATTGCTCCTCACCTGTCTTTTGAGTACTGCATCTTGGATTTCTTTCTCTGAACCAGAAAACCACATAAATTAATTAGCATTCCCTATAGACTTTTAAAAACAATCTGCATCTAAATTTCTAACATTGTCTTTGGAGTTTGCACAGTTGATCCATTTTCCCAGGGCTCAATGCTTAATCAGGGGAGCTCATTTGAAGCATTCTTTTCATCTAAGACCTCAGCAGAGGAGTGGCAACTTTGAACTTGGACTTGTACTCTTTGCCGAGGGCTCTAGGTGAAGAACCTCAGGCCAGGAACTGCTTCAAACTTTCCAGAGACACTATCTGGCAGGCTAACTAGGGAGGTGGAGGGTCTGGTTGAAGGCAGGATGGAATATGGGGTGTTTGCAGGAACTGGCACTAATAGAAAGCCTTGGCAAGTCTTAGAGTTCCACTCACTGGGTCTTGGCCCTAGACAAGACCAGGGGGAAGGACAGGATCTTGGCTCTCTGGCAAGTGACCCAGTTAGCAGAACTAATAGTTTTGCTCTGGGAGATTTGCTATCTTAGCAGGAAAAAGCCTCAGGGCACAGAAATCAAGCATAATACTTGACATCCCTTAGTCAAATCCATGTTCAACTCGGCCAGTGGCACTGGGGGCAAATCTGATGTCAGCACTTTTAGAAAGTTAAGAACCCACAATTAAGCAATTAAGGTGGGGGTGAGGAGGTAAGAGCTGGCGTTCTAATTTAGCTACATGAAAAAGGTAAGAATTCTATGGTATTGAAGGACTGAGAGGAGGGAAGGCCCGAGGTGATAGAATTCATTCATTAGTTAGCCAGCACACCTGCTTTGAGGCTTTCTATCCTGGGCACTATCTCCATGCCAGGAACACAGTGCTTACTAGATCGCCACAATCTCTGCCCTCATGCAGCTTACGGGCCTTCATTCAACCAATAGGTAGGCACACATACCTTGTGCAAATCGTGCTCCAGGAATGAGGCATGGACGATGGGCATGGCTGGGATGGTACAAGACTCTAAAAGAGGACAGAATTGGAGGAGAAAAGTAAACAAACAGAAAACATAGCCCCCAAACCTCCCTGATGGTGAATTTAAAATCCATGGAGGCCACAGACTAAACTAATCAACAAAGGGTTTCTGGAGGCATTTGCATGATATGGGGGGAGACTCCCCTGGCAGCTCATTGGCCAGTGCTTTTCTGGAGAGAGAATGCAGGTCCCGGTGGACTTGGGTCTCCCTGGAGCACAGCATTTCTTAAGATGTTATGACACCACATGAAACTCCTTCCTGGGCTTTGGTAGGCTGAGTATCTTTGAGGCAGAGTGGGCTCTGGAATCAGATCAAGTTAGAAGCCTGGCTCCACAGGTAGCTCTGCGCACAGGCAGGTTACCAACCCTTTCTGCAAGCCTGAGTTGCTCATTTTGATGGGTGAATATGGACTTCAGCATAGGGTGGTGCGAGGTAAATGAGAAAATGCAGACAGTTTCAGCACCAGCCAAAGGAAAGCCCTCAGAGAACGCTTGCTGTTGTTATTAAAATGCCCTTGTTATTCCTAACTGTGGACCTTCAGTCTGATGGGGGAGGGGAGACAGGACAACAGAATGTCTTATTTTGCTTTTCACTTGTTTTTGTACATAAAGTGCATTTTTTTCTGATTAAAAGGCAATTAATGGAGAAATTTTGTGAAAAGCAGAGAATTACAAAGGACACAGTTAAAATTATGCAAATCCCACTACCCAGAAATCAAAGACAATGCTTTGGCATATACATATATTCTTTCTATGCATTTACAGGGTTGACATCATATGGTATACACTATTTTATAATCTGCTTTTCCACTAAAACAGCGTGAATATTTCCTCATCTTTTAAATATGCAACCAAGACATACTTTTAATGTCTCTGTAGTAATCCACTATATGGTTTAACATGAATTAAAGGATCCTTTGTTACAGACTTAGGATTGTGCACAGTTTTGTGCAATATCCCATTAGGAACATTCTCACACATAAGTTTTATGTGAGGGAGAACTGTCCAGAGACTGGGGAGACCAGTGTCACTTATTTTTGGGTGTCCAGATGGTTTCAGCTTGCATTAGATTTTGAACATTTCCTTCAGAAGCCTCCTTACTCCCTGCTCTTCAGAAGCCTCACTGAGAAAGGGAGCTGCTGTGCCCTTTATGCCTTCTAGACCTTCTTGTCCCTCCATGGGCAAGCTAGCTCCTAGGTCCTGCATGTGGGTGCTGACCTGGAGCTAGAGGTCTGGACCCGTAGGGAGAACCGTGGGCTATTGAAGCCAAAGTGGTCTATGCCTCTCCCAAGGACTCTCAAAGGACCTTACTCTGGCCTTGGCCAGATGTTTTGCAAATGCAAGCTGGCTGGCCAGGAGGGGACACTGCTGAGAACAGCGGCACCAGTTGGAATCTCTCACCAGGCCTAGAAGAAGAATAAGAAGCTCCAGGGGGAGGAACTACTAGAAAGGAAAAGAAGGTTTCTGTCCACACAACGAACTAGGAGAGAAAGTGCAAAGTTCTTTACTCACAGGAGCTAGATTTTCATGTTGGATGTGAGTTTCTCTCTAGCAGGGAACTGCAAGCTTTTCATCACCTTTCTGATTTCCACTGATCACTGGTGATTAAAATATAGCCAAGCCTTATTATGAGTTTTGAACAGACACAAAGTACAGAATAGTGTAATGAACCCATATATCAGCACTTAGCCCCCAAAAGATCAATCCATGGCCAATTCTAATTCATCTACATCCCCATCTACTCCCCCTTCATATTATTCTAAAGCAAGTCCTAGGCATAATATTTTTATCTATAAATAAGTACTGCCATCAAATATATTAATAATAAGTCATTAACATTTTCAAATAGCCTGTCAGTGTTCACATTTCCAACTTCCTTACGAATGTCATGATTTATAATAACCCTATGCTTAAATTATGGCCCATACATTATGGTTGGTTACTATGCCTTTAAGTGTGTTAATGTATATATTTCTCTCCATCTCTCTCTCTTTTCCCTTGTAATTTAGTTCTTAAAAAAAAAAAAACAACAACAAACCAACAACCACAAAAACAAATCAGGTTTTTGTTTTTATTTTTGTCCTGTGGACTTTTCCACAGTCTGCATTTTGCTGAAAGCATCACATGGTGTTGGCAATTTCAAAGCTCCCTTCTGAAGATGCTGCCCTTCCTCCTGGCACTCCTTAAACATTCCTGTGAGAGTAAACTGTGCTAAGCCCCCTGCCCGTGACCTCCAGGAGGTAGTGGCCACTCCGGCTCAGCCTTGGAACCAGCTGGACCCAGGCACAGGGCTTGTTGGCTGAATCAAAGGATGGGAAGAGAAGAATCATGCTCTCTTTTGTTTATGTTCCTGATTACAGTTAAAGGCAGACTACCTTCTCGTTCTCTCTGGTTCTGGAAGGTAGGCTGCGCGTTAGTTCTCTGTACTCATAATTAGAAAGGCATCTAGTCTTTAACGGAAGAGAAGGGAGCCATCCCAGACTTTCTCTTGGATATTGAGGAGATATTTATTTTAATTCCAGAATAAAGATCTCCTGCAGAGCTCCTCACTCCCACCCCCTCCCTCACTCCCTTGGGGATTGAAGTAGAGCAGTGCAGTAATGCACAAGAGAAACTTACCAATCTGCAAGGGAGAGCTCGCTTGGGGGATAAAAGAGGAGCCATGGCAAGTAAATTTCTGTCCTCCTAAAGTAAATTAGAGCACATGCTTATATAACATAGTTCGGTGGGGGAAGTTTCTCATTTGGTTTATGTTTGCAGATTAGATTAACTTCTCACCTAGAGAACATGAAGGAGTAAATAAGTTAATATTGATCATTTTGGAGGTTATTCATAGATCAGAGTTTTGTGTTTCTTCATTCAATGACTTTTTTCCTGAGAATTTATTTTTTTATTGTTTAAAGTATTACATATAGTAGTACATATATCTCCTCCCCGCCCCATTGACCTTCCCCCAGCTTCACCTACCCCCTGTCACATGCCCTCATCCCACTCCCCCAGTGTCTGTGTCCATTGGTGTGCTTATATGCATGCATACAAGTCCTTTGGTTGATCTCTTCACCCCCCTGCCCAACACTCCCTAGCCTTCCTGCTGTAATTTGACAGTCTGTTCAGTGCTTTACTGCCTCTGTATCTGTCAATGACTTTTGGATGCAGTAAGAGTAGCTGCTGACACTGAGTTCAAGCACATAATACAATAGGCAGTGAGAATCAAGTCTCCCTTCCACCCGAAAGCTCTAGTCTTCTTTCTCTGAGGCAGCCACTGTTACTGGTTCCCTTCTATGTACACGACCCTGTGAGCTTAGTAATTATTAGTGATTACTGTTATTATTCCACTAACAGTGTGACTCTACAAAGCAGGTGGGGCAGCTATCCCTGTCTTCACATGGAATAAATGGGGCTTGGCGGGTGCTAGTGGTTAGTTTAACACCACATGTTTAGGTGAGTGGCAAGAGCCTGAACACATAGCTAGCCAGCGCGAGACTCCACACCAATTGCTCTTCACCATTATTTCATCCTATCTGGGAACACAAAAACATGACTGACTAATATCCTCAAACAGTAGACTATGTGAAATAGTTTTGACCAGTTTGATGGTTTGACTTTCTTTCAAAAAAATTAAAAATATATAGCTCACATGGTTTATATAAAAAAGGAAAAGACAGCGTCCCCATTTTATAGGTAAGAAAATTAGGAAGAGAGACAATGGACAGAGCAAGTGGTAGGATGGGGAAGTGAAAGGTGAAGACCTTTGGCAGGGGTTCTCGGCCTTCCTCTCTCTCTCTCTCTCTCTCTCTCTCTCTCTCTCTCTCTCTCTCTCTCTCTCTCTCCACAGACCCCTTTGACAATCTGGTAAGACTGTGGACCCCTTCTCAGAATAATGTATAAGATAAAATATGTACAATTCCAAAGGAGACCAATTGTATTGATATCCAGTTGTCAAAATCTTAACTAAACACTGTTACCAGCTTCTTCTGAGTCCCTCCTACACCACTCAGTGCTCTTGGTTGCCAACAACAGAAACAGACAGCGGAATAGGAGTTCATGGAGTAGCTCATATAACCCATTGAAGGCTGGGAAACAGGCTCAGTCAGGAACTGAGAGACAAGGGATGTGAGACACAGTCAAAGAGCCACAAGGTCAGCTCTGCTTGGGCGCCACTGCTGCTGGGCCACAGCCCTGTCCCTACTGCTGGCACCTCAGGTCCTTCTCCTAAGGGTCAAAGTTCTGAGCTAGAATGCCTGTTCATTAGCCTCATTCTAGCTGTCAGGGCCGGAGGAAGGGACATCCTTTTTCCCTTCAATTTCCATGGGTTTTGACTTAGATTCTGGGAAGGCAAAATGACAAATGTCTATTTAATCTCTTGAAAATGTGTGTGTGTGTGTGTGTGTGTGTGTATTACTTTAAAAATTTTAAAGGCAGTTTTCCCTTGATTTTTTAAAAGACTCAACAATGTATCTTGGATATTTTGCAGAACCAGCAAATATAAATCCACTGTATTCTTTCCCCCAGCTCCATTGTATTCCATTGTGGCGAAGGCTGGGATTTATTTCACTACTCTTGGGGGCCTCCAGTCTAGCCTGGTGAGGAAACATTCCTAGTATAAGACAATGTTTCTCTTTTGCTATCCTCAAGCCAGTGTGGACCACAGTCTCTCCCTTGGGATGTGGAAGGGTGATTGTAATAGAGGACATTGGTGCTGCACACACTCCTCTGGGCCTTATCACTTCATTGCAGCTAGTCCTGATTTCTCCACTGCTGTTCTTGCATTTATTTGTCTGAGGGCTTCCTGTGATGACCAATTTTTTCTGCCCACCTGCCCTGTAGGCCTCCATGCTGGAGAATTACCTTCCCTGCTCTCACCTCTCAGCTGTCCTCAATGATAAGAAGGATTTGGGTATAAATACCCCAGCTCTCTCACCTCTCAGGAGGGATAACTCTAAAATGTATGTTCTAGCCTGGCTCTCATTTCTCTAGGGCAATCAATCCCCAGCTGCCAGTGGCTACATTTCCTTCCCAAGCGTCCCTCCCCATTCCTCCATTCATGTTTCCTGAGATCACCTCCCAAGAAAACTGTTTGCATTAGAATCCCTGTCTCAGGAACCCAGATTAAGGCAGTGACGATGAAGAGGAGACATGGAAAGAAATCCATTTATTCATTAATTCACCTCTTTAATAATTATTTACTGAGATCCATATAAAAGGAAAGTAGAGTACACATAAATGTAGACAAGGGAGATCAGTTCTTTTACAAAGCACAAAATGAAATGGTAAAAGAGACTTGAGTGTCAAGAATACCTTGCTCAGTACATGCAAAAATATGAAAATAGACCAGCAATTTACACCACACATAAGAATAAACTTAGAATCGATAAAATACTTAAATGGAAGTCATGAAATCACAATGATCTTAAAAGAAATCATAGGCAGCGAAATCTCAGACACCTCTCGTAGCAATATGCTTGCCAATACATCTCCTAAAGCAAGGGAAATGAAGGAGAAAATAAACAAATGGAACTACATCAAAATAAAAAGCTTCTGCACAGCAAAAGAAACCATCTACAAAATGAAAAGGGAGCCCACTGCATGGAAGAACATATTTTACTAATGATCCATCCAATAAGGGGTTAATTCCCAAAATATATAAGGAACTCATACAACTTAACAAAAAGAAGAAAAACAATCAAATTAAAAATTGGGCAAAGGACCTAAATAGACACCTAAATAGACACTTTTCCAAAGTGAACATACAGAAGACCAAGAGATGTATGAAAAAATGCTCAAAGTCACTAATCATCTGAGAGATGAAAATTAAAATGACAATGAGGTATCACCTCACACCTGTTGGGATATCACCAACAAGTCAGCAAATAACAAGTACTGGCAAGGATGTGGAGAAAAGGGAATGATGGGACAGTGCTGGTAGGAATGCAGACTGGTATAGCCACTGTGGAAAAACAGTATGGAGTTTCCTCAAAAAATTAAAAATGGAACTGCCATTTGACCCAGTGATCCCACTTCTAAGAATAGATCCTAAGAAACCAGAAACACCAATCAGAAAGGATATATGCACCCCTATGTTCATAGCAGCACAATTTACAATAGCTGAGATCTGGAAACAGCCCAAGTACTCATCAGTAGGTGAGTAGATAACAAAGCTGTGGTACATGAACACAGACAACAGGGGGTGAGGACATGAGGGGGGGGGGGTATGGAGGTAATGGGGGAATAAGGACACATATGGAACAGTGTAATCAATAAAGAAATTTAAAAAAGCTGTGATACATTTACACCATGGAACACTATGCTGCTATAAAAAGGAAGGATCTCTTACCCTTTGGGAAAACATGGAGGGACCCAAAGAGTATTAGGCTAAGGAAATAAACCAGTCGGAGAAGGACAAAAAGAAGAAAAACAATCAAATTAAAAAATGGGCAAAGGACCTAAATAGACACCTAAATAGACACATGATCTCACTCATATGGGAAATCTAATGAATAAAATAAACTGATGAACAAAATAGATCCAGAGATAGAAACATGGAACACACTGACAAATCTGAGAAGGAAGACGGGTGGGTAGGGGGGTGGGGAGTTATTAAATGGGGAACTTTTATGCCTATATGCATAACCCAGGGACACAGACAATAGTGTGGTAAAGGCTGAGGGGGAGGTGATGTGGGTCAATGGGAAAAAAAGGGGCATCTGTAATACTTTTAACAATAAAGATAAATTAAAAAAAAATGCCTTGCTCAACACATTGTGGCCAATGTGCAGCTGGTTCTGAGTTGGTTTGTGGGAAGAGGCAGAACAGGAACAAGGAGCAGCAGAGCCCAGCTTCTGAAGGACCCATCCCTGAGATCCATTCAGAGCCTAAAACATGCAGCCGGCTCTTGAGAGCTTAGGAAATTCGCAGTAAAATGTTAGCTAACATTTACTGAGCACTTAGGTTTTTTATATAAAAGCATTTCACATGTATCAACACACTTCATTTAACCAATGAGTTTATAAATATAGGTCACACTTGGGGTGTTTTATTCTGGTTATTTCTTTTTTTACAGATGAGTAAACTGAGGCCTGGGGAAATAAGTAATTTGGCCAAGATCGGAGGGCTAGTGATTGCCACTGATTGTCTGAAATTGGCGCCAAGGTCAGCCTGACTGCAAGCCTGGCCCGCCGTCCTCAGCTTCCATCACCCCTGCACACCAGCCACTCAGGGGTTACAGTCCTGGTGCCTGCTTCCACCTTTACTTGAACACTTAACTGGAGTGGTTTGCACCTTCGTTCTTTATAACAGGATCTAGGTCCCTCCCATCTCTTCTTTCTCAAATAGAGTTGGGAGGAGGGGGGAGGATGAGCATGTGTTTCATGTCCACTCCTGGGTCAGCCCCTAGTTCTGCCCCTGCCCTCTGTTCCCTGTGTGGAAGGCTGTTCCCTGGGACACAGACCTCCTTTCCTTGCATTCTCCAAAGGAACATTAACCCACGACTATGTGCAGCAGCCTTGTTATGAGGGCAGATGCAATGTGACTTTGTTTCCTGACAGTGGGAGAGATCCCAATTTCAGAGATGTTAAAAGTGAAGAACGTTTATTTTAGAATCAGTGAAGTAGAAGAATTAATTTGACTGTAAGTTGGAAAAGAAATGTATCAGAGATGGCTTTACTTGCTATCGATGCAGAAGGAAACCCACTTTCTTGATTCAGAGATCATTAGTCTACGTTAATGTCTCTGGAATTATCAGAACTATTCTGAGTTTTGGAGAGAAGCTCATCTCTACACCCTGCCACACATTATTTCAGAGGAGTTCAGCTTTCAACATCAGACAGCTAGAGATGGTTGTTCGTTGAGCATCTTCTAACGAGCTCAACTTCCCAAGGACATTGCAATGTCAATATTCTCCATACACTCTGGAATTTTTAGTCTATAATCTTGATCTTTGATTTTTCTGAAGGGTGCTTTTTATTCAAAATGAAATTAATTACACTAAAGGATACTGTGAGGGAATTTATTGTGTTCAAAACCCTGTTTCAGGAGGTATTTGAGAAGACTGAGTGAGTTGCATAGTTCAGTAAGTAGTCCCATTCACAATAATATAGTGACATTAAGCCTTGGCCAGTGTGGCTCAGCTGGTTGAGCATTGGCCTATGAAAGGTCACCGGTTCAATTCCTGGTCAGGATACATGCCCAGGTTGCAGGTTCGGTCCCCAGTTATGATGGGGTGGGACATGTACATGAGGGCAACTGCTTGATGTTTCTCTTTCTCTTCCTTCCTCTCTCTAAAATAAAATATATATGTGTATTAAAAATACATAGTGACATTAAAATTTGAAACTTAGTCGTATCTTCCATATAAACTTTACTTTTCTATGCACCAAATACCACCAGTATTTGTCTTGTTAGGTTGCCTTTGATTCTCTTTAAAGTACATTCCAAAATTTCCAACACTTTCTCTGAAATTTGTATCATCTTCAATTGCTTGATTCCTGCTTGAAGATTTAAGCAAAGCCTTGTTTATTCTTTGAAATTGTAGTCACCATCCAGGAAACAAGCCAACTTGCTTCTGATGGACAGAGGAAAATATGCCAACTTAACCATGTTTACAGTTGCTTTTTGCCACCACGCTCTCAGTTCTTAGGAAATAAGAAAAAAATCTGATTTGTGTACTTCTTTGGCACATTGTTGCCTCTGCATTCCTGAGTTTGCCATCATGTGGGTGAATTGTGACCATTTCATCCCCTGTTCGCTGGGGCCCCGATCGCTGTCACACAGCATCCCTCCTGACCTCAGCGTGCTGTCGTCAGGGTAGAGAGCTCTGCTGGCAAGTCGCATGATCACTGGTTCTTTTCTCATGTTTTGCTTAGTTACAACAAATGCAGATTTACAACTTAGATGAAATGCATGGTCTCATGAGAAGGAAAACAGATGATAATTTTAGTATTTAAGTAAAGAAACAAAATCTTGAATAAAAGATGACTATTGATTTTTTTAACGTTTATCAAGAATTACAGAATTGTGCATAATTTGCTTTTAGTTCAGATTTTAAAATCATGTGCTGATGGAAATTGGCCATGAAGAACACATTTATTTTGAAGTTTAAAATTTAAGTAAAATGAACTTACTAAAATTTATGCTGAAACAATAATGATGGAACCCTTGTCATGGCATGACTGCTCATACTTAACAAAGTCAGATTTATAAAAATATAAATACATACCTAACTGGAAATTCAGGTAATGATAGTGAGAGGTGGATAGTTTTCCTAAAGTTGCTGAGATTCTTCACTTCATTTAGTGATTGTTTCTTTATTGATGAAGTACTGAATATTGTAATAAATTCAGTTTATACTTTCTTGATCTTACTCAGGAGTGCCTCTAATGTTCACTCATTCAATTTAACCAACATTATTGAGTGCCTACTATATCCAAGGTATCAGATTGGCAAACACAAACACAAAATACATAGCCCCTGACCTCAGAAGCTGGCAATCTAGCGGGGAGACAAGGACATAAATAGGTAATTATAATACAGTGCAGTTAGATGGAAATTGAATTTTGGGGGTTTCAGAAATTCTTCAGTCACACGTTTCAAACAGTCTCTGGGGTCACTTCCACAGATGGTCATTTCCTCCATTAAGTTTCAGTCCATCCTAGATTTCATCCTGGATTTTCAGTTTGCCTCACTTCATTCTTGTTTCTTCTTTGACAAGACAATCTCCTTAAATATGGCACAACCATGAAAAGTAATATGGACAATCTACATGTGCAGACATAAAAATGATTTTACCTTGATAAATGAAAAATATAATTTGCCTTAGTGGGCTGAGGATGAATCCCATTTGTGAAAATACATTTAAAAATATAAATACATAAAATATATAAGTACATCCAACTGGATATTGGATGGTGGATATATATATATATATATATATATATATCCAATATACTTGTATATGATTTGAACATATGTGGGAGAATATGTGCCCATCTGTTAGCAATGGCTACTTTGGGGAAATGGGTTGGGGAAGGAAGAGGTTTCAACTTTTTGTTTCATATAATTCTTCTCTATTTGATTTTTTAAACCTAAAAATGTCTTTAAATATTTTGAAAAAATAAAAATACTAGTTAGCTTTCTGTTATTCAGACAGACAAACCCAAACTCAGTGAAACTAAATGTCCTCCTTTGAAATCTGAATCCACCTTTCCCACCCTAGTCTTTCCCAACCCCTTGCACAAATCTTCTAGCACACTGAGCATAGTCATTGCCGTCTTAAGTCAACATGTATTTGTTGAGCATTTACTAGCTGCGCTGGCAATGCATCAGAAAAGAACATAGCTTCAGCCAGGGGGCACATCCCCTCAGCTCTCTCTGCTTTAGTTTGCTCCCTTTCCTGTTCTCTCTGTGCTCTTCAAGGCTGCCTCTGCTAGAAGCCGTCCTTCCTTCTCCCTCCTCTGAATCTTCTAGTAGTTAATCTACTTGAATCTTTTGAAGATTCATATTACCTAGACTAAAGGTTGTAAGAGTAATCAGATCATCTACAGTTTTGTACTTGTAGACTTTACATATTAGTCGTATATTTAGTGACTGCAATGGAGGTAAAGTAGGAGAACTGGTAAAGGCCACACCTTTCTAAGTTGGAGAAATGCTGCATGAAACATGCAATTCTGCAAATACCTGGCAAGAAAAGTGTGATGAAAACAGAAGTAGAGTGTTGGGAGGGTATTTGCCAGGGAAATGGACACAGACTGGAGGGTGAGTTTGGAAAGGCTTTCTGGGGAAGCCAAATTTAGCTGGGTTCGAAGGATGAGACGAGGTACTTAGGGGGAGGGTCACAGGTGGGAAGAACCAAGTGCACAGGAGGAAATGAAAGATGATGGCAGATGCTGACATCTAGAGCAAGAGGAGCAGAGTTAACAGAAGAAGCTGGAGAGGTGGGCATGGCTGTGCACACCACCTTAGGATTCATTCTATGAGTGAGGGGAGCCACTGGGTGCTTTTAACTGAACAGGGACAGGTGACACTTGCCTTTTAGAAAGGTCCTGCTGGCTGATGAGAGGGGTTAGAGAGAGCCTGGCTGTTTCTGGCAGTGCCAATCCGTATGTGCCCTGAATGTTGTAGGATTAACATTTCCATTAACACTTCTATGCCTCACTGTGCACCAAAGGGTCAAGGGTTCGATTCCCAGTCAGGACACATGCTTGCATGGAAGGTTCGATCCCCAATCAGGGTGCATTCGGGAGGCAAATGATCAATGTTTGTATCTCTCTTTCACCCTCTACCTTCCTCTCTTTCTAAGATAAAAAAGGGGGAAGAAACATGAGTTTCCCAAGAGCGACTACCCAAATTGCCCATACATATGTTAAAAAGCATATGTATGGACTCCATTTTTATAATCAAGTGAACTACAATTATACACCACTATACCACTTACCAAAATGATAAACATTAAAAAGAGTGGCAATGCCTAGTGTACCTAGTGTACGATGGTATCGTGCTGGTGAGAGTATAATTCTTTTCACATCCATGGAAAACTGGCAGTGTCTCCTAAAATGAACATATCTTTACCCATCACCTGGCAATTGCTTCAGAAGACATGTGCAAGGAAATTCATGGCAGCATTCTTCATAATAGCCCCAAACTAAAAAACAACAGCACACTTTAACATGAATAAATATACTTGTGGTAATGTCATACTTTGGAATATAGAGTAGTGAAAGGAAATGAACCACAGCGACACCAACAATCTTATGTAGAGCAAAAAGAAAACAGACACTAGAGAATATATGCTGTGATTCTAATGATATAAGGGTTCAATTAAATGAGTGCAACTGGAAGTTAGGACGGTGGTTACCCCTGGAGAGTAGGAGTGGGCAGAGATGGGGAAAGGGCCTTGGCATTGGTATGCCATTCATTACCTTCTGTTTATGACTTGGTAGTGTTCTATGAGTGTATTCTGTTTGTGGTAAATCACTGAGCTATATACTTAAGATTTGTGCATTTTTCTGTATGTATATTTTAATAAAAAATAATAAAAGGAAAGAAAACTTAAGCAAAACCTTAAAGACAGTTTATTCCTTTCCCAAAGGAATAAAAAAGAAAGATTAAAATACCAAAACTGCCTCCTTCTCGGCTTTGAGTGTCTAGGATAATCTTGACTTAACCTTGGCCAATTCTTCCTCTGTGATCTCTTCTGATGCCACGTCCCCCCCACAGCCCCCTTCTGAGATCACTACTCACCACACCCCTCACTGGTAGGCTGTGAGGAAGACTCCTCTTGAAGGAAATGTTTTAACCTTGGTTTTAGCGACAGTCTTTATCCCTTGTGTCTCTTTATGCCTCCGGGATCATGTCTTTTGGTTAGTTATCTGACTTGCTCAGTTTGTTCTCTCCCAGAGTTCCTGAGCATCTTTTTCTTTTCCACTTCCATAGGTAGGCAGATGCTTCCTCTTTACTTGCAATTTTTTTAATTGTTTGTCATTGTTACAGGAAATATGCTTTAATTTGCAACTCAGAACATAACACAAATAACTTTATTAAAATGTTGTCACACTGACTGAACATAGTGCCATTAGGCAAAGATTGTTCCCACCTGAATGATGCATCCCACCACTCAGAGCACCAGGTCCTCTGGATGCACGTTTCTACAGGGAGCTGGGCCAAGGCTGGTCAAGTTACCTTAACCTTTCTCACTTCAATGTTCTCATTCACAATCAGGATAATAACAGTCTTCTCAAGTTTGTTGTGATATTTAAATGAGGTAATAGATGCAGCTTGCCTGGCATAGAAGAGCTGCTCAATTAGTGGGAGTTGTTCTTATAATCTCACCGAGGGCAAGGAGTACTGTGATTTGCACCTGCAGACTTAAAGGATTAAACAAGAGTGGGAGCTGCTTTACAGAAGGGTTGGTTTGTAGAGAAGAAGTGGTGAGCACTGTGCCTGGTCCTATTGGAAAAGTGGTCATTTTGCCTACACCTTGGTTGGTCAGCCCCTGGCAAGGTCAGCCTGTTTCGGGACAATCACAGATGAAAGAGCCAAGGCAACGTCGCCTTTGTTTCTTTCAGACCCAGGTGATGACACTGCTGATAAGGCTGGGGAAAGAGAAACAGGCTCCACATCGTAGAGAATCCTATAAAATGCTGTAACAAATATATAAGAATCATATATAATTGGCACACACTTTGTTTGAATGCAAACACTGCTGTTAAAGTGGTGCTTAAAAACAGTTTGTTGGCCTTCTCTGCGCACAGGAGAAACATTTCTCTCGTTTACACGACTCCCTTGCTTAGCAAACCCTTATTTATCCTATAATGCAAGTGTAATCTGCCCAACATGTCCAAATGCCCGCAGTCTCTGCTCAGTGGAGGCTGAATTCACGAAGTTTCCGGCTGTCCCTTGTGAAGATGAGCTGAGAAAACGACCCAGTCCAGCAGGCAGGAGAGCATGATAAGGCAATCACTCCTCCCTCCCGGCCCCCACCTCTGCCCGCTTCGTGTCTTCCAGCTCTGACTTGCACAGGAGACAGAGGAAAAAAGACTCAGAAGTGTATTCTTCGGATGTTTAAATAGTTCTTTATTGAGAAGCCACAGTTGTTCACACTTTCATAACTGTAGGCTTTCTATAAGGCAAAAGCAGGATGAATCCACTAGTTTACACAGGAAGAGGGAGCTCTGCAGCGGACCCCAGGGTCGTGCAGTTACAGGTCAAAATGCAATGTACATGACAGATATAAAAAACAGGTGGAACAAAACCATTGAAATCATGGTTACAGTCTACTGAAGGAAATACCCATATCTTATTATAAACACATGTATAGTCTAGGCTTGTAATTTAAATATTTAGTTTTTTACATACACAGTTATTAAAACAGAAAAGCAAAATGTAACATGTAATAGGATAAACTTGGACAGAAGACAGTTGCTTTGAACTGTGCTTGATGTTCAGTCTCGATAGGCTAACCTTTGCCATAGCAATGAGGAGGATTAACCTACGGTTATGTAGCCATCCTGTTTTGGTTAACCATAAGGATAAATGGAAGGATAGTAACAAGGACACCGGAGGTTCATGTTTTAGCTTTAAGGGGACAGAGAAAACCAAACGTTGGTTGTTGGAGCATTGCCTTTTGTTTTTCAAAAAACAAAGCAGAACTCCGTGTCTTCATTAAATTAACTTATTATACTCATTTAAATAACTGACATCCACATGTGTGAAACCAAGAAGTGAAAGTACTGGGTGAACTGGCCCTCACATCCATTCATTGTCAACGCATACACAGTACATTAATGAAGCATCATTTGACTTTGCTGGCAAAGGGACACCTAGCAGTGGAACTATGTTCTCCATGAACAGGACTTAAAGAATGGTGCTCCAGATTGCTGTAAACAGATAATCGTGGGGGCAGGAGATGGGGGGCTTGAAGGTCATTTGCTAATGTTGATACCACAGAGCTAAAATGGCAATTGCATTGGTAAACATCTCATGGTCATGGTGGGGACAGAAAATTCCCTAATGGGGTAACTAACAGATTAAGGACATGCATTGGTTATAGGGTCCAGGCCCGGGCCTTCTAATCGTCCTCTTCATCCTCCTCATCGCTGTCCTTCATGCTGATGCCCTGCAGGCCGCCGCCCTCGCTCACTGATGCCGTGGCTTCCTCCACAGTGAGACGGTTCCGGATGGTTTCATACGTCTTGCTGTTCAAGGTCGAGTCCAGGACCCCTTGCAATCGGAAGTCCCTGTAGGTTTTCTAGGAGGAAGAGATGCAGGGATCAGGGAGGGGAAGGACAGGATGGAGCAGGTGGGGTGCGAGAACACTGGCCGTCAACGGCAATCACACTTCTCGCGTGGTCAAATGAAAAGCCACCACGCTCAGATTGCACTGGCACCAAAACAGACTTGTTGAGTGACAGAAAATGAGACACTGTGACAGGATACACTGTATTAGATGAGACAAAGCAAAGAACATAAGCTTGTGTTTATTCAGTTCCATAAAGGGAAATGTTCCAGGATTGTTTTTTTTTTTGGGGGGGGGGGGGGAGAGAGAGACTGGTCTGGTTCTTTCTCTTACATTATTATAATAGGATATGAGAGACAGTGTAAGGGGCTATTAGCATATAAATAATGGATCGGGTGATTATGATATTTTGATTTGTGTTGCAGTCTGGTCTTTAGTATTTTTGAGGCTCATAACTGCATGGCCCTCTGTCTCGCTCACAAGACAGACATATGCATGTTGTGTGTGAAGCCTATTAGGCGCAGCAACGATTTCGGGAGACGGAGCGCTACAACCTCGCTCGCATGTTGCAGCATGTGACTCCTGTCTCATCTCCGCTCACAACGTCAGGGTCTCAGGGAAGAAATCTGGCCCCCTTTCAAGAGGACTGGCTTGGGATTACTGTACCACAGATTCCTTCTTTGTTCCTTCAGGCAATTTCCCTCGGATTTCCTTAGGTATCCCACGGGCTGTTTTTCTAGAAATCGTTTAGCGTTAATTGAACATGACCAGAAGCATCTGGCTGTCGTCTCCTTCGTAGGGAATTGCACTGAGAGGGGTCTCTCTCCAGCCACAGTTCTTCCCGTCACACTGCATATCATTTAGCTGCGATCTGCTGTTTGCTCCCCTGTTGATGTGGGGAACTTGCTACGGGTACGAGAGAAGGACCAGGACACACCGCAACGCCCCTGCCAGTGGCATTTCTATTTTTCCGTAGTTCCTCTAATGCAGGCCTCCTGTCACAGTCCCAGTGTCAACCCCTCGTGAAGGCCATGTGTTGTAATGACTGCACAGTTAGCTAGGGAATGCACCCAGCTCACAAAGGTCGATCCTATAAGATCATTGACAGGATGACTCCATGTCTACTTTGCCAGCTTATACCCATTGTCCCAGCCTGATGTTTCATGGCACCTGCTTTCCCCCACCCAAGTGACCTGGTTCTGACACTAAGTTAAAAGGTCATCCTAAGTGGATGGACATGCTAGCTCTCTAGATATTTATCTGAACTGTCTTCATCTTGAGGGGCAAAGCTAGGAGGCTGAGTACATGTAGGTACCAGATACCAGGCAGTTAGTTAACCTGATTTATTTTGTGCTTTTCATTTATCCTGCGGCCACTTAGCATAACTTAATTGTTTCAAAAGGTGGAAAGCACTTGAGTGTTCTCCCCTTTATGTGAATTCCAGTGTTCTGCAGTTTGCCAACTGGGCAGGGACTGTATCTTGTTACTTTTCAGTCCTCCACCTTGTACTATGTAAGTAGGTGCTCAACTAATTTTTGTCCCATGTTGGGTGGATGAGGAAATCCTGCTGAATAATGACTGGCTGGGTGGATAGCTGCAGAGGCAGCAAAGCAAGCCAGTGATCTTCTGATGTCTGCCTTGGGGAAGGAGATTGGGTAACGTATTTTGTAAAGAGGGGGTGAATTCCACCTCACCCTCTCATATTGAGGCTCTAGTTAAGGGGGGCTGGGCCCATTTTTGGCAAAAGTGAAGGGGTCCTTTGGCAGGGATGTTTCTGTGTACCTACTCTATGGCTCATGCCTTTTTTTTTTTTGCATAAGGCTAAGAATAAACTCCTCTTTGACATATATTTTTTTTCTTAATAAATAGTGCTAATTCCAACATTCCCAACATAGACCTGGAGATATTACTAATGAGAAGATATTTAAAAATATTAAAATTCATGTCTTCTTTTCATGTCTATTCAGCAGGGTCAAACAGAAATTCCCCAAAGAGAATTTATACTCAGAAAATGGAATTCAGGTAGTCAAACAATAATGGCTAAGTGAGCTTATTTTAAGGAACTGAAATAGAAATGTGGGGATTCGGTTGGGCCCACAGTCCGAGTGCACATATTCTTTTTGAAGAGCAGCAGTGCACTGCTGTAACCTTCCCTGGTGGACGCTGCCGGCTCAAGCGCAGATGATAATTCTCCTTAATTACACTCAGCAGAACAGGAGTCGGTTTTGTTTGCACTGGGGAGAGGAGCACCTCAGTGAAATGATGCTAATCCGAAGGACACTAAGAAAAGGTGGTAGGGACTGGGGAGGAGGTGGGGGGACCTTTGGCAAACTGTTAAGTAATATAAATTCAGCAACATTTTATTGTTACCATATTTTTTAAAGAGACTTTGAATGAGATTTTTGCATACCACTGTTTTTAAACCTGCTCTGGAGAAGCACTGAATGGAAACTGAAATGATCAAAACCGTATTTACCCCCTTCTGTGATCTTATTATTTCATGTAAACCACTGAGATTTCATGCTGAAATAATTATCATTAGTCCAAGGCGCACACACGAGAACAGGAGAAAAGCTACTTGCAGGGTATGTGACCTCACTTTTGTGAGCCCTCCATTGGGTCGCACACACGCATCGTAAGAGGAACTACTTCAATTAACCACAGAACAATTTTGATTTGCATCCTGATAATGATCTCAGGACATATTTTAGAAATAGCTGGAGGTAAATATTTCTATTAAATCAATTGTGGCAAACATTTATTTAATTCAGCCATAAATAAAATTGATAACTGCTGTGCTTAGCATGGTGGTACCAGCAGCCAGCTTTTGAAAGTATAATGCAAAGGGTCCGAAGCTCTTATGGCATTTTTCCATGGCAAATGCATCATGTATTTTTGCAGCCTTGATAACACGTCAAATTCTTTTCTGTGAAATTTTCCTTTCCTGAGTAATAAATGAACCACGCATCTCACGAAACCTTGATAGGTTGTTCTTGCATGAGATACTGCTGTGGAAATCATCTTGTTTTAAATGTAAACTACATTCCTTGTGTTAAGGAAGTTCTGCAGTTTGCCAATGAAATGCATTTCAGTAAGCTATTTGCAAAGAAGAAGAATGCTTTTCTTTTACCTTTACCATCCTAATTAGTGTTTTCAACTGATAAATGTGAAGCTGTAAGTCCATCCGGTCCGTCAACCAGGTGCAGATCACGCTCATGGAGCTGTTGTACCATTGCTGAAAAAAGAGACAAAAGTTCTCCAGTGACACGTCATGGGGTGTTTATAGAGCAGAGAGGGGCAGGCGCCCCACTCTGTTCCAAGGGGAAACAAAATGATTAAAGAGGATTCGAGAGCATAGAAATCATGAACAATTATTGACACAAAATCTCGAGAGACCAGAGCAGCCTAAAAGACATGTGTCTGGACTCAGAATGCAAAACGGAATCCCTGCACTCCAGACACCGCGTGTATTGCATGATCGATTCACATAGATCGCACTTTCTCTTCTGATTCTCCGTTTTGTTGGTCAGTTTTACTCACTGGAGACTCAAATCTCTGTTTATTTCCTAATGCTGTTGTCTTGGTGCCTGGGACATAGGGCTTCTCCACTGAACTAACTGATGCCACTTGCTACTTACCTTCGTCTGCTAAGGACAATTCCATGAATCATGCTTAAGAGCCTTAAAAAAATCTAGGACCAAGTTTACTTTCATTTTCCTCACTGGGGTGTTTGGGTAAAGACAATGAAAGAGGTTTCTCTTTAATGGCCAAATTATACTCTGGGCATCTTCCATGCCCTTACATGGGCTGTGCAATCTGTTTTAATCTTAACACCAAAAAATTATGGAAGATGAGAGAAAAAAAAACAATCTAGAAATGAGCTCATTTCAAGCTGTTGAAATCATACTTCCCCTGAAGGGGGTTAAATTTTGCTTCTTGTCTGTGAAAAATGCTTGAAGCTGTGTCACTTTAGACTGCCACCCCTGTGGAGCAGGAAGTCTCTGGTGCGGTTTATTCTGCAGCACTGCTCATATATTCATAAATCTCACTCGGAGACATATGAACAGTGTTATGAAGTGTCAGTATGAAAAAAAATCTAATCTTTTAAACTTCACCAGGTTTCATTACGCATTGCCGCTTGTACCAAACAATTTACAAATAAAATGAAAAGGTGTGGAAGGACCTATGGAGTTCTTTATTGGGCATCTGTATGAACTGGGCACAGAAAAGATGTAAAAAAGAAAAGGAAAAGAGAGTGGTTAGAGAATTGAGACGAGGCACACTCTCATGCTAACCAACACACACACACACACACACACACACACACACACACACGTACACACTGCACACCAGTGGGGATTTGAAAAGCATAAATAAAAACATGTTTCTGATGGTAACTCCACCCTTTCTCACCTAAAGATCATCCAAAATCAGTTTATGCCTAACACTCACAGTTTTTCCCAAGCCTTGTTTCTGACTTAATTTTCTTAAAGGAAATTAATTTGGGTTTTTACTTGCAAGGTAGAACTGCCAAGTTTCACCTTGCAAGAAGCGGCGGCAGCTCAGCCATGGCGTTCGGCAGCGGCCTCTTTGAAATCCTTTATGTCTGGGCTCCTGCCTCGTCGGAGCCAACTGTGCTCTCCTTGGAGCCCAGCCGCCACGAGAGACCACACACCCCAGTCAAGGCAGCACGCAGCCTCACAGCCAACTTCTGCTCTTTTAAAGATCAGGAGGCGACACTGTCAGTGGAGGCACCTTCTGTCCCTCCCCAGGGAGCAGGCGGCGGGGGTGGGGGTTTCTGTCTTGAGAGCTGCACGCTACTCCGTGGAGGGGTGGCTGTTGGGTCAGGCTGCTTCAGGCATGGACAGGTTTTCCCCTCTAGGAGTGAGAACACGTTACAGAAACTTTTTAAAAGGGGGGTAGTGGTTATTGGGGTGTTTTTGGCACCTCCTGCTTTGGGATTCTGCAGCCTGTGCTGTCACTGCATTTCGGTTTGTTAGGGAGGGGCCTGGGTTCAGGGGTGTCACTGGGTCACTGGCATTTCCTCAGTCCTACCTTATTCTGGGCACCTGGGGATGCTCTTGTGTTCACCCCAAACCTCAAATCCCACATTTACTGGCTGTTTCTGACATGCAATCTGGGGACTCAAATAACCAATTTTGAGAGTTATGAGCAATCCCTCTATATCCTGCAGCCCCGGCTCCTGGGGATGAAAGATGACCTTCAAGGGACCTGGATGACCTCCTGGCCAAATCTGCAAGCCCAGGGCCTTATGATGGGTGTCTCTCAGGGACACAAAGAGGAATGTGGCGCTCTGGCTTATAGACAGAGGTGGCATTTTGCTTTGGCTGTGACAACAGGCAAACCGGCGCTGGCTCAGATCACTGCCAGCAAGCCTTGGGCGACATGCCTTTTCTCTTTGCTGAGAGACAGTGCCACCTTCCAGGAAAAAATAACGACCCCCACCCCTGTTTTACAAGAATAACTTTCCTTCTTGTAAATGGCTTCAGGAGAGTAAAGCGTAAACACACACAAAGGTAGAGCACCACCCGGACTCTCCCGGCTGCTGGAAGGGTGGCGGGCGGGCCATGCAGAGCGCAGTGGCTCCGTGTATCACACGCAAAGATTCCCACCCCACGAGAGCAAGAAAGCCCTGGAACATCCATTCCTCCTGGATCTCACATCCAGCAGGAGAAGTGTAAAAAGTGGATGGTGCTCCATTGGCTACACATTTAAAGAGGCAAAAGGGAGAGTCGCTCCTTCCAAACCTTCTGCTCAGGAGATGAAGTTGGCGGCACATTTGGCGCAGCACGGCGCTAACTTGGTTTTCTGCAAAGGCACTTAGAGGCATTTGGATGTTGGAGGAAGCAGGAGTCCCTGCCTTCTAGAACTTTAAAATGGCAGAGGGGAAAGGGATCTTTCATATTACCCTTTGTAGAGGAGAAAACAAAGGCCCAGAGAGGTGAAGCAACTTGCCCAAGGTCACACAGTGAGCAAGTTCAGTTCTCCAGGAATAAGCACTGGACTGAAATAGTGGCTCATCTGATCACTCCTCCCTGAGAGGCTAGAATAATGGTGTGCTCCTCATGAGAGTTAGTCCCGTGCATCTCTTCCCAGCTTCACGTCCAGGGTAGCACCTTGATAGGTAGGAAATAGGCCATGGTGGGAATATTTACACCATGGAAAAAGGCTAATAGCACAGACCAGGGCATCCTCCCTCCCAGAAAGCCCGTTGTTAAAACAGTGATCGGCAAACTCCTGTCCTCTGGATAGCTCCTGTGCTTCCTCATGCAATTTACAGGGCTTATCCGCCAGGTTTGCTTTAGTTGAGATTGATGCTAATATAGCAGATTTGTTATGATTCTTCTGAACAGGAAATTAATACAACATTTTTAGTTCTTCCCATTTTGTTTTCTCTGTGGTTCAGATAAGCCTTTTCCAGAGATATTCTAACACCTGGGCACTACAATTTTGGCAAAATGTTCTCTAAATCCTTAGGAATAAAAATTGTGAGCTGATGACATGCACTAAGTATTTAGGTATAATCATGGCTCCTTTGCTGCCTGCTCTTACCTTGGGTATATTCATTGGAAACTTCCTAAGTAAGGCTATTTTAATCCTACAAAAACACTGGAGGAATAAAATCCCAGCACCCTGGACAGCTGTACAGTATGCCCTCTGGGGATAATTCTGGAAGGGATCTGTAGCTGGAAACAGAAAGGACGCTGTGATAGCTATGGCCTGCAGGGCAACCGGGCCCTTGGAAAGTTGGGGACTGCTCTAGTAGCTGCAACCATTTCCAAGGGCTCGGACAAGCTGGACGCTGATCTAATACAGTGCCATTGAGCTCTTCTTCCTTCCACCCTACGATGGGGTAAGAGCACATACCTTACCTATGTTTTGCCTGAGTTTGTGACCTTGGAAAAGTTACTTACATTCACAGAGACTCAGTTTCCTGACCCAAAATGGGGACTAACCAGCCTTTCCTAGCCTTTTTGGTGACAAAATGAAGTAACGTACGTAAAACTCCTATCGTGTATTTGGCATGTGATAAAGGCCTCAGTAAATGCTGCCATCATTGCCACCATCCCCATCACCATCATCATAATCTTCCCCTCTCGTCTCACTTTCTCCTTCCTCCCTTCCTTCCAAGAAATACCAGGGGGAAAGCAGAGCAAGTGGCTGGGGAAAGCAGTATCTCTGGAATAGTAAGCGTAGGTCTTAAAGAACACATGGCTAGCTCTTAGCAATGCAATTCTGATAGGCTGTCACCCAAACTTACTAAACCATTCTGGAGGCATAAAGCACATTTTTCAGTATACCGAGCTAGATTCAAACCCTCAGTGGGTAATTACAGCTTCATCTCGGCTTGACCCCGTTAGCTGGGTGAGCTCAAGCAAGTGACTTGACTCTCTAACTCACTTCCCTCTCAGGGTGAATACCAGTACCTACCTCATAGGGATACTGCGAGCATTAAAAGAGACCATTACTTTACGTAACGTGCCTCGCAGAGTGACTGTCACATAGTAAGCACTCAATGAAATGTAGCCACCTTTGCTACTATTACTCTTAGAAATATGATAAAGTACTTTCAATACAGAACACAAAGGCACTTTCTGGATTTATTTCTAGTAGAAGCTTGGGCCATTAACATGCAGATATACCGGGTCACATACTCTGCCCTGCAAAGACACACGCCATGCAGAGCACCCTTACACATAAAATGTCTCCTCTGCAGTGTCAGGCTGCACTATAACTAGGGTTATGGAGAAGCAAGGGAAGCAGGGTCTTGCAATTACAGGATTGGATGCTGTCTTTAATATTTTGATAGTTTGTTCCTCATGGATTTTTGGCATTAATTCTGATTTTTTAAATGTTGTATTAAAATATTATTTTTTGATTCCTATATTTCTTGAAACTAATAAGTTCCAAAATTTTGCAACTGAGGAGTGACTCATGTGTCTCTCTCCCCATCTTGGGTACACTGTTTCCCTGGAAACTTTATCTCTAGAAGAAGCTGCAGGATTGAGAGATAAGACAGATAACTCACAACTCACTGGGCAATGTAGAGTCATAGGAAATGGACCTTCCCTTGGGTTTGGAAGGTCTCTAATCAGCAAGGTGGAGCGTGACTACAGTGACCCTGGCCATCTCCACTTAGATCCTCATCTGGGTGTTCATTTGATGTCCTAGAGAGACCTTACTGTTAATGATGCTCTTGCTTTCAGAGCAAGTCATACACCACACGAGTGGCAATGGAAACAAGGAACAGAGGCTGAAAGGAGGTGGAGCTATTCCCTGTGCTTCCATACTCACTAATCATGTGGTTAACTTTCCCCTTAACTTACACAACCCTGTCAGACCAGCCCATTTCATGAGACATCAGAGTCTACTGATTGAAACAAAGTACTGTTTCACACAAGGTTCCTGACACTCTCTCTCTCTCTCTCTCTCTCTCTCTCTCTCTCTCTCTCTCTCTCTCTCTCTCAATAAAAAGTCCTTGAATACTGAACCCTTATAATGTGCAGACACTATGCCTGGCATTCTACAAGCGTCAAATAATTACATAAGATACTGATATTATTAACAGTTCTGTAAAAAAAAGGGGGGGAGCATAGATAAGTTAAATAAGTAAGTAGCCTGTTATTCAGCTCAATATTTTAAAAAAAATGAATGGCTTGTTTATATAGAAACAGCTCTAGTTCCCCCGGCAAAGTCATTCAGCTTGAAACTTCTCAAAGGAGAAGTGTGTGGGTAGGGTATGCTGTTGAACCCATCTCAGAGCCCGAGTGTGGCTTGGTGTTGAACAGATTCTACCTTTTTATTGGCTTTGAAAGTTGCTAAGCCCAGCGTGGAGAGTCAAGGGGATTCCCATGGAAAACCACTCAATAGACCTGATAGATGAGTCAATCACTATTGACTGTTAAGGGACATGATTAATTGGGTGGGGGTGAGAGGTGCCATTTGGTAACAAGAATCAACATATTTTTCCTTCTCCTCTGTAGCCCTGCCTGACTTATTTCCTTTTAGGTGAATGCTGGAGGGGTTTTAGCTTTTCTTTGGAAAGTACCCGTTTTCCCACTTAGTATCTTGCCTAGAGTGTTTAATGGAGAAAGGGCATTTTGTTTGTTGGCAAGGAGTCAAAGAGAAAGATAATACTTTGTGCCACACCAATGTGACAAAGTTCTTCTCTGCTTTTTGTGACCAAAGTGGGTTATAATTAGTTAGGAAAAAACCCCACAGCCTATTTAAACGGATAGATTGAAATATTGTAATCAAATATTTTATGTTTAAACTTTCAATGCTTATTTCTTCCTTACAATTTGGGCAATTTAAGAGCACATGAAAGCAGCATCTAGGGATTCTTTACCCTTCTACCAAAGTGCCCAAGCTTCATTAACCCGAGCCGCAATTCCACATCAGTGTCTCTCAGGTGGAAGGATGGCCAGGCTGTGGCTGCATTTGTGTTCTAACTCAGACTCACAGAGGCTAAAAGAAACCTTGACAAGTTCAAGTCTTCCTTGCCAAGCAGGCAAAGCACTGAAGGACTGTATGCAAGTTTCAGGACTTGTCAGAGCTCCCTCAGGGCATATCTCAAAGGGCATGTCATCTGAGTGCTTTTGCCTTATTTGAGTGTTGTTATAATTCAGGATTTGATTTACCAGAACAACTGCTCCTAGAAATAGGTATTTCCCAGTCACAGCTTCAGGACGCTCAGCTAAGAGTACAAAAACCCAGAAATCAGAGGCTACAGATTGTTGGAATGACCTTAAAGGCTGTCCCAAAGGTTCGTTGCAGTTGAGGGTGTTGTTTTTCAACATCTATAATTCTTTGAGTGCCTGAAACCCCCTTTATTTAAAGTCTTCAGACAACTGTCTCAGTGCCGTGGCTCTTCAAGATGCCAAACTCTGGACTGCATCCCCTGAAAGTCTGACGCATCCAGCCTGATGGGGAAGGCAGGTTACCTGGTTGAAAACCCCGGTCCTAGAAGCTATGGTTTCTATAACCTGATGCCCAGGGTATTCAGCTATGCTTTTGCCTTTAGTCTCCTCTTCTCAGAAGAGATGGTGCAAACAAAAAATAACTTTTAAAACATAATTGAAATGCTTTACTGCTCAAAATTTTTGCTTCTTCTCTAGGAATGTATATAGAGTTTTGCTTTTGGGAGCAATATGATTTTAACCTCCTTAGAATGGGCCTACATATTACTTTACTAATCTCTTATTAACATAAGTCAGTGATTTTTAACCTTTTACATCTCATGGCACACATGAACTAATTACTAAGTCCGTGGAACACCAAAAAATCTATTATTTGCCAATCTGACAAAAAAAGATATAATTTTGATTCATTTACACTGGGAGACTATTGTGTTGACTGATGTCATTTTTAAAGGAAAAGAGAAGACAGTGTCCCTAACTAAATAATCTTGCAGCACACTGCTAGGAAATCACTGAAATAAGTAGTTACTTATACCAAGTCTCAAGTCTCTAATCCTGAAATGTGAGAAATATCAATCAACAAGTGATTTGAGTATTGAGATTTCATATGAATCATCAAAATGATGACTCCAAACTTGGACTCCTGACCTACTGTGCTATAGTCTTCTAACTCAAGTCCATTGCTGTCACTATCAGTTGCCTGTGGAGACATGGAAGGCAAGTCCAACCTGAAGGGCCTTTCTGAAAGCAAATCAAGGAGAGTTTACAATTCAAAGCTAAACTCACAGGAGACTCTGTCTGGAAGACACATTCTTTGTTTTTATAAGTGGTTTGATTAACTTGTTGGCAATATATTTTAAAATTTTTATTTATTAATTTGAGAGAGAGAGAGAGAGAGAGAGAGAGAGAGAGAGAGAGAGAGAGAAATATCAATTTTCTGTTCCACGTATTTATGATTCATTATTTGATCTTGTATGTACTCTGACTGGGGATCAAACCTGCAACCTTGGAATTGGGACAATGCTCTAACTAATTGAGCTACCTGGATAGAGCTTCTTGTTGGCAATCTTAGTAAGCTATCCAAGCCAGATTAGAAATGAGGTGTTTTTTTTTTGTTTGTTTGTTTGTTTGTTTTTTGCTTCTGCATCAACTTGTTCTGTACAAAACCCAACAAGTCTTATATCCTGCCCAACCCCATGTTTCAATATGGCAGGTGGTAACCTGCAAGGAGATGTGATGGTCTCTGAAAGGCTTTCTTCTCTAATACTTTCCAGTAGGTATTGCTGGACACGGTGTACCACCTCTCGATGAAAAAAACCAAGTCCAATCAACTCAGATATCTACCTAAAGACAGGAAGGCATTAACACCTTCCTAAAGCAGAAGCTGGAATCAACTCAAACAGAGATACCACGCTGCCACCATTTCCACAACCTAAGTAAGTGCTCTATAAAAAGATGGAGATCAAGCTTTAGAGAACAGATGCAAAAAAATAATATTGAAAGCAGGATCTTCACGAGATATTTGCACACCCATTTTCATAGCAGCATTATAATAGCCAAAAGGTAGATGCCACCTACGTGTCCCCTGACAGATGAATGGATAAGCAAAAGGGGATATATACACACCACAGACTATTATTCATCCTTAAAAAGTAAGAAAACCCTGCCGTATGCTACGACATGGAGGAACCTTGAGGGGGTGTACAAATAACTGAAGTGAGCCAATGAACAAAAGGCCAGTGCTGCCCAATTCCCACTTACATGAGGTATCAGGAAAGTCACGTCAGAGAGAGAAAGGGAAAGATGGTAGCCTGGGGGCTGGGGAGAGGAAAATGGGAGTTATTGTTTAATGGGGACAGAGTTCAGTTTTGCAAGACGAAAAGAGTTCTGGAAACTGGGTGCACAACAGTGTGAATGTGCTTAACACGACTGGAAGAGTACACTTTGAAATGGTCAACATGGTAAATTTTATGTTTATTTTGCTATAATTAGAGCAAAAAGCTGGGCAATGAAAAGTCACTTCCCACCCTGGAAAGGAAACCTTCCTTAAGAAAGCTCGGCTATTGAGCAATAACTGGAAACACAGCTGTGTCTCATAAAATGCCCCTCATTCTTTGTAAGATGAACATGGGCATCTTATTTAATACCAGGACTAAGACAATTTCTCAAGGCCAAATTTTGAGACTGAAGAACAAAGAACAAATCTGGTACATTTGCTCAGTCATTTATTTGCTTTATTTAAAACATGTCATAGGGCCAACTTCTAAATCTGTGAATCAGATTTAAATGAAGCCCGGAGATGAGGACTGAGATCCTCACAGAGAATTGGGTCCAAACAACAAAAAAGGGCACATTTTTCACACTGTCACATTACCCCGTGTTTTCACGGAGACGCCCCTTACTGGCCCCCATCCCCTGACTTGCCAAGCACAGATTTGTTCAAGCAGCACTCAGCCCTGACACCCCGTCCCTCAGCCCAAAAGGGCAGCAGCTCCCCACCCAGGAATCACTCCCACCACCACCACCGACTTACTAAGATATGGAATGTGTGCTCAGGGAGCCCTTATTCTTGGAAACAATTAAGTAGAATTAGACTAATAATGTGAGGCTGGCAGAGCTTTTGCCCTTTGTTGAGAAATAACTCCTACATGGAACAGTTATACTAATAAAAGTCTTGTATTTCTTAAATGCCTCGAAATGATCTTTGCACCAAGCTTGGCAATTAACACCGTCCCACTGTGGAGCACACATTCCCCTGGCTGGGGGGCGTAGTCTCCATGCTCGCTCTACCATGTCTTCCTTTGGTGGAAAGACAGCCTGAGGCTTTGAGCAGGGAAGAGACTTTCTGCGAGTGGGCATGTCACAGGGGGCTCAATTCCCTGGTCATGTAGAGGGTGCAAGGTACTCAGGAAGGGCTGGATACTCCCCACAAGGCCCCAGGGGAGGCCCAGGCCAAGGGTTTTCTTGCGCCTGTTCTTGACCTTGAGGAAGGATGAGAAGAAGACCTTTTTTCAGGTGGCCTCATCTATGAGGGGTTTTCCCCACCACCCAAGCCCACTCTCCTCCTCATGGGAGCTATTCATGGCCTTCTTCTGGGCCAGAGGCAATAGGTTCACCACTTTCAAGTCTGGGCAGAAAGTGACCTCTGGGCAAAAGGGGGACACAGACCCTCCTGTGGGACGCTTTGTCTCCTTGAAACAACCCAGCTGGTGGCCCGAGGAACAGACTTCATTTCTTTTCGTTCTTGCCCACCCTCCCTGCCCCATACCTCCTTCCCCCTTTCTCTAGATGCAAACGTACCACCTCCAACATAAAGTCGCTGAAATAGCAATCTTGTCTCTGAATATATAAATTGCAAAAATTGATATGAATAAATCTGCAAGTAGCACACTGATTGTGGCACATTTTATCAAAAAACAGCGCTCGGGTGCCTGGTGGCTGGGGAGGAGGTGGTGTCATTACACGTATAGAAAAACAGCTGCAAACTCCCAGTTTCTCGACTTGGATCCGAATGGAGTCTGACCTCCTGTTCCTTGCCATGAACCCCGAGTTCACACTCATATTTTACATGTTACAGGAAGCCCCAGCTCGCCCCAGGGGCGCTGCAAACAGACACGCAGAAGCCAGATGCAGCCCCCCTCCTGCTCCTTAATGCACCTGAAGAAGCTCGACATTCAAACGCTGACATGCTCACAGCTTAAGGTCACTTCGGATTTTGTAAAGAGGAGGACAAAACCAGGAATGCTTCTAGGGCTGGGCTGTCAGCGGGGAGGCGGAGGGATTACAAGAAACCTGTGACTCTGCCTCTTTCTGCCTTTGCTGGTAGTTTTTTTGTGTGTGAACAAGTGCCATACAACAGATTGAGCCTCGTATAAAGGCCTGAGACTGTGCAAGGGCTCCCCGCTGGGCCTCAGCTGTGCTTGCAATTAGCAATAGGCACGGAGTGATTATTGTTGGGGTAGCGGATGGCAATTCGAAGTGACAAGTTTTATGGGGGAAGTTGGGAGTGGGGATGCTCTGCAAGTTTCTCTTTCTTTCTCTTTTCTTTCTTGTTCTGCAGAAACCCTTCCTTGGGAGGCTGCAACCACCCGTTTCAGTGAAAGCTATTCGCTCCCCTCGTCATTAAAAGGAATATTTTTCTCAGTGCTTCAGAATGCGGTTTTCTAGGTCAGAGCTTCCTTGCTGCCCTATTTAATGTCAGAAATACCCATTTGCCTCAAATTAGCAGAGATCTTGGAGTTGAGGGCAGGAGATTAAGCATACAGAATTACTCAGCAGGTGATGGTGGGGTGGATTTGGGGGTTGAGAAGTCTTTAAAACTGACTACAAGACATTATATACTTCTGACAAAGGGACATAGTAATCCTACCTGCTTGCTTTAACCACTGTTGTTTGCCTATTATTATGTGCTTTAATGCTCATGAGAGCAAAACTATTGCTGGTACTACTCAATTACCATAGTAACTCACACCAGTGACCTCTTATCGCAAGGCTTCCAGCGCAGCTGAACCAATCCAGAGATTCTGTGTCTTTTTACTAATTTAAACAGTGACATAGACTTGGACTGGGCAGCTCCAGAGAGAGGCTACCCCCCTCTTTGTCCAGGATAAGAACATGTTTTGAAAATTTGAGTAAAGGTCTTTCACCTTTTGAATCCAAGGTGGTTCTGAAGTTCGTGGATTCGAGGAGGGGGGGTGGACGCCTTCAAAAACATGATGAACGTGATGAACAGAACAATGCCCACTAAACAGCAAAGAGCCTGTGCATCAAAGACAGCGACCTCCCAGCTGCAGGAAAGCCTTGCCCCAGCCTTGCCCCAGCCTGAGTCTCCAGCTACTGGCCCCAAAGTTCGGGAGGGGAAAACTGGAGAACATCACAAGCTCCAACATTTGTGATGGGGAATGTTTACTGTTTTATAACACCAGTGGCGTTAAAGGCAAACAGGACAAAATCACCCAGAGGGATGTGGCTGCAAGTTTTTAAGAGGAAACAGCAGTACCAGCAGTGTACATTTCCCCAGCTTTGCTTTTTCCTCTGGCCCGAAAATGCGTATGTGAATATACATAGGCATTCTGTCTACTGTGTCTGAATACGACTGGCAATCATATTCATAAGGTTACAGTAACATTAAATGCTCTGAGAAGTCCTACAGTAAAAAAAAGAAGATCTCCATTTGACTTTGGTTTGTATTTTCCAAATGTATTTGACTAAAAAAACAAAACACTTTTCCTGAGCCACCTATTAATATCTCTTAGGGCACTTATGCTCCATTGAATTCACTTTGGAAAAACATTCTATAGTGACATTAATAATAATAATTATCAATAATGATGAGCTAAAATAAAAATTAGCAATTAAAATAATAATTAAACATGTAGGGAGCATTTATGTGTCAAGCACTATTCTAAGCCGTTTATATCAAACTCTAATTTACCTAACAACCTCAAGATTGAGTTACTTTTTAAATCCTATTTACACTTCTATAGCATATACTATTTATATGAATTTGTTCTCTCTGAAAAAGAGAGAAAGGGAAACATAGTAAGCAATATCTAATAATTGGTTTTTGATTTGCATTATATTTTCCCTGCTTCCAACTCCCCAGAGATCCTGAAGCACCTGGGGCTCCTTCAATAACGAATTCTTCCTGTAACTCCGTGCCCTACTTAATGCCAAGTTAAATGAATGAGGCATGACTTCCTGCAAAACCATTCCACCTTTGAAGTTAAGGTGCCCAACTAGCAAAATATACATTTCCCAGCTCTCTCTCATCATTAGTCTCCGAAGCCCTCCTGTCCTGAAAGAAAGAATCCAATTTCAGTATCAGAATTAGATCTGTGCTGGCCTGTATACAATCTGACTTCTGAGACTGCTGGGCGTCCAAGTAATTGAATAAAAATGTAACCAGTGGTCAAGCCCCGAATGAACAATGGAAAATGGCCCACCACTAGCTGTTCTAATGCCCCCTGGCTGGTCAGCAGGACCCATCAGAGCAAATCAGAATGGACTCGAGCGTGTGACTGCTGTTAACTAGACAAGTTTTGTAGCAAATGTCACTTTCAGTGAGCAGACTGGAGGAACTGTGATAATTTAAGAGAAAAGAAACAGTTCTCTTATGTACCTGGATTTCCTCAGCTCAGACTCTTTCTTCAAGAGACATAAATAATGAGTGCAATGTGATTAAGCCCCAATCAGCTTCTGACCAGGCCTTGTCCGCCACCTGGGCCGCCCAGGGCAGGTGTGCAGTTTGGGAATTAACAAACTGACTCTGGTTAACAATACCTTTTTCTGGGGCCTATTTTTCTCTGGATATGTTGGGGATTTAGTCCTAGGCCTCCTTGTGCATTGAGAAAATGGACCCCCATGCCTTTAGCCTCTGTCCTCTCAAAGGAACCTACTGTTTTGAGAAAAATGTATAGTTACAATCCAAATTCACACTTTTAAGCCATCTCAATCACTTTACGCTCAATTATGTTGAAAACAAAATTCTAGTTTTGGTGGCACATCCTCCCACCTATTATCCACGAGAGGAGTAGAAATAATTGATCTGAAAACTATTCTCTGATATGCATTCAGGGACTGCCGAGTTAACGAGAGGGATTCATTCTATGAGCTGAACTCAGATTATTCACAAACAGCATCTGCCCACCCCCTGATTGCTTCTTAGGTACAGGAACTGCCTTCGGAGTTAACTGCATTAATTCACAAGCAGATTGACGTAAGCAACTGAACAAGAAATTTGCATACCATATAGAAATGATTATAGAAATCAGACTCTAAAATAAGGATTGTAACTCATGAACAGAACAGAGAGACCAAGTGGAGTGCCAACGTTGTCTTTTTAAAACAAATGTGCTTGGTTAATCACATTAGGGCTAATTTCATAATTTGCACATATTAAACTTCCTATAGTTCTGACTCATGAGGGTTTTATGAGTCGAAGTTGAAGTTTTTATGCAGGAAAATTCACCTTGACTTCAAGGAGTTGTTCTCCTGGCTGGGGTTGTTGAATTGTGAGCCTCAATATAAAAACACAAGTGATGTGTGCATTTCCATGTTTCCCATGTTACCACATGGAACACACTCAGGTAAGTAGATCAATGCTTTAGGTCAAACCACCCAGCTGGTCTCCCAGCAGATGACGAGAGGACATGACTGTCAGCCTGTCCCAGAGGAAGGCCAAGGCAACAAAAGCTAGCAACTGCTACTGGGGCCAGTTTAAAATTTGAAAGTCCTCTAAGCACCTTACCATGAGATCTATGTCACCGTGCTCAGCCTGGGCTCTCTGAGGGCTGATTTCTCATGAAGAAGGGGTACCATCTTTTTAGGAGCCAGAGCTGGCACTGAGCAGTTTCCAAAAAGCAGTCAACAAAGAAGGCTTGGGTGCAGGCATGCTGTTGGGATGGTGGCCTGGTGCTGGGCGGGAATATTGGGTTTCAACAGAGGAGGAGTGGTGAAGGCAGGAGAAAGATGGCAAGTGACCGCAGGGCACGATCACACAGGGACTGGCCCGGCTTCTCAGACCCCCAGCGGAAACCTTGGGGGTGCAGAGCCACCGCCTGTGAGGGAGGCTGGAAGCAGGTGCTGATGCCCGGGCTCAGGGCTCAGGAAAGAGAGAGACGCAGTGTTGCCTCGGAGCCGTGAACATGTGTTCCCCGTATACAGCTGGGGCCTGCCTCCAATGGCGCCCTTTCCTCTTGCTTTATTTTTAATCTCTGGAAACCATCTTCCCCTCTTACTACTTCTCACTACGTGTGACTCTATTTTTTTCTTCTCTTTCTGGGAGAAAAAAAAAATAACACAACAACCCACATTTGCCAGATCGCTCACCCCAACCCCCTCCTGGGGAACCTGCTATCCATCTCTGGAGAAGGCACGAACCCCCTCCACTGTCCTTGCACAGGACACGCTGGACCTTGCTGGGTGCCCTCCGCATCTACAGCTGGCTTTGGACGCCCCCGGCAGGGAGGATAAGCGGGCTCAGACCTCCCCCTCCTTCAATCCCCTCCCCAACCCCTTCTGCCAGGTCTAGGGCTGAGCACACGGCGCTGCACCTACATCAGCCATGAGTTCATGCGCGGCCGGCCAGCGGGTCACCCTGTCCTGCCATGAATGCTCCGCGTCCGCAAGCCTTCCGCCCCCCTCTCCGCCACCTCCCTTTTTTGAGGCAACAGAATAAGAAATTAAACACTTGTGGGTTCATTCGAAAGAGTGAATGAAATTGAATAAGCTCTCAGTACTTGAGGCGCACAGCGAGCGCCTGAATGGGGCAAACCTCCTAAGTTGAATGGAGAGTCTTTTGGGACCAATTTGTCTCTTTTCACTCTTTATTCTTCCCTTTTCGCTGACAGATGTACAAAGGCGGAACTGCGCCGTGCAGCTTATCCGCATGCACCCGCAGCAGCTGTCACTTTTGTCAAGCAAGTTAATCAAGCAAATGCCACCATATCCCACTTTCTATAAGGAACAACATGTTATAGACAGGAGTCTTGCTAGAAAGAGACTTTAACTTTGATTGGCTTGGGTTCCCCGCCCCGCCCAATACTCCCCCCAAACCCCTCTCCCTGCAAAGGAGGGGGAGAGGGGGATTTTGCCCAAGCCAACGATTTGGCTACGGTCATGTTAGATTTAATAATAATATTGTGCGGGGCTGAGGACTCATTTGGAGTTCTCTCCCAGGGGCTGAGGGCCGGCCCGGGTCTGGGTGTGTGTGTTTTTTCAGCGTGTTTTTTCAGTGTGTGTTGGATTGTTTGGCTATCTGACTCAAGTAGTAAAAAGAAAGCCGAGGGCAGAACATAGTATTGCCCCGCGGATGTCTTGGATTAATTTTATTCTCTTTTCCTTTGTAAAGCAGGTTGGGTTATTTACATATTTCTCTTGATAGACCCCCTTGCCCGGCCAAGCTCACAAAGTCTGCTACAGACATAAAAGCGTTTCTCTGTGCGTCTTGCCGTTTCTAATGTGCACCAACAAACGCAAACAAGCCTCCATTTCTCTAGTTCGATGGAAGCCGTGGGGGAGGCTTGAAAGAGTCTCGTTAGGTCCCCGTCCTGTCCCCTGTGCTGGGTCACCACGTCTTGGTGACAGCCAAGAACCCGCAGGCAGGAGCACCTCACTAAAGGGTGCTGGGCGCTGACTCAGCCACTGCCCCTGCGCCCCACTTGGGAAAGTGAATGCTGAAAGCAGACATATTTTGAATAAACAAACTCTTTAGAAACAATGCAGAGAGAGGACTTGCCACAGGCCAAGGGATTTGCCACGTTCAAGAGCTGGCTAACAGCTGACAATCTATCTGGTAAGCTCTTTAAAGCTTCAAGAGGGAAAAACAACTCTTTCCCTCCTTCCCTCCTGCTCTTCCTTCCTCTTTGTTCCTTTCCTCCCCTTCTCTCCCTCTCTCCCTCCCTTCCTTCCTCTTTCCCCCTTTCATTACCTTGTCACATTGTTTATTGTAAGCTTTGGCTGGTAACAAATCCAGGAAGGACTTTGGTGATACCTGAGCACAAATGTTCACCTTGCTGACACTTTAGGCATTATTGGATAATGACCACGTAAAGACTTAGTTGCAGCTATATTTGTATGATGCACAGATTGTATGACCAGGCTATTCTGTAACTCTGGATTACTTTGCCCCCCCTGTAAAGTACTGCAGATCTGTGAAACCTCATCATGCCATTGAAAACTTAGCTATGCGGGTAAGTTAGTCAATAAGGCCTCGTAGGAAAATCTTGAGCATTGTTGTTTAATAATACCAAGGTGTCAAGCTTTGCTTAAGGAACTTCAACTGCTACCCTAGACCATTTATCAACCATCTGGGATTGTGTTACCATCACCACCTCATCTCCCTCCTCTCTTTCCTTCTCCCTCCAATAAATCACAAGACTTCATTCTTATTGGAGAAAAGATCCGAGACAGAACACAGAGGGAGATAAGACGGAGAGCTAAGCCACCCTCAGCAGGGCCTAGGTGGACGTGGGTTTGCAGCACATACGGGATGCAGGCTTCCCCCTGGTGCCTCGGTCCCTCTCTGCTGAAGATGGAGCTTTACCTTGAGGCGGGGGGGGGGGGGGGCAGTCATGCTTCTAGGGGCCTCCCACCGTGAGGTCCAGATCCTGCTGGTTTTCCTGGGACTCGAGCCTGTGACAGTGTCCTCAGACCCAGGAGGAGGCCTGCCCCAGCAGGGTGCAATTCTTCGTAAGGGTTCTGCCTGGTTAGGTATACAACTCCCCAAACTGTTAGTGGACAAGCTGTGACTAGTAAGCCCCTCTCTACAGGGGATCATGGGACCACAGTTTCTGTCTGTGTCCTGCCATGTGGGCAACAGTGACTTCCACCACAGCGAGTCCACTGGATGCCTTGGGATGCAGAGTACTTTGTGGGACTGAGTCTGGGCACATCTTTAAACAGTGCAGGTTTTTGCCTAACACATTGTGGTTAGGTTTCCAGTCTGCAGCAGAAAACAGTTTGATTCAGAACTGATCACTTCCCAGGATTCTGAAGTTCATTGACTTCCCAGTGCAACTAGTTTATCTGTGAAAACCTGCCTCATAGGAAGTTATAAAAATTACACAAATGATTACATTTAAGTGCCTGCCACAGTACTTGGTACACAGCTAGGACCCAGTAAATATGTACTCTAACAAGCCGCCACAGCTAAAAATGAGAATCATTAGCTACCTGCCTTCTGGGGCTGCGAAGGGCATGTAAGAGAAAGAGTACCTTCAACAAGATGATGCTATTGTCTCCAATGCACAGTCAGGAAAACATACACAAGAGAAACTCTAAGTTATCAGTGTTGTCATTATTAAACATCCCTTTATTTCAATTAATTGCAATCTTTCCCTTTTTGCATTTGCCTTTTAGGAGAAAGCTGCCCTTTTCCCTCTTCCCAAAAGTCCTCTTTGGGATTGAATCAAAAGAGCAGCTTTCAGAATCTTTTCGCGCTAATGACATTTCAGTCCCACCTTCTCAGACACAAGTTGTGGCAGAAAGAGCCCTGTGTTGGGAGTGCAGGAAGTTACTAGCTGTGGGATCCTGGATAATTTGCTTTTTTTTTTTATGCCAATGTCTCAAGAGTGATGCTAGGGGCTAGTAGGGCACAGCCAGCGTCTTGAAATATCTCCACCCAGAGAATCAGATTCTGTTTCAAATGTCCTGTAAGGCAGAAAACAGAACTAAGACATTTTAGAAACTGTTTTAAGATCTCCCCGCCCCCCTCCCAAAAACATCAGGTGACAATTGCAGTAATTAATAGTGAGGTATTTGAAGACTCTACTTACTACTCTTGAGTTAGAATTGGAAATAGAAATTATCCTTGATAAGGGGCTCAGAATTTATCAATACCAGATTAACAAATAATTATTGAGAGCTTACATATACCAGACACTGGGGGTGCGACGGTGAATAATATAAACAATATCACTGCTCTCAGGATGGGGTCCCTGGGACCTTGGCATGCTGGGCAAGCTCTATTGGACCTTAGGTTCTTATCTTAAAATAGAAATAATAGTATCTTCCCCTATCTTTTCCTACTGTTGCTAAACAAACAAATAAGGTTATGGGCAGCAAATGCACACCATGCCAGGCGGGGAAGCCAGACCTGAAAGCCCAAGCCCCCAAGTACCCACCCAACAGGGCTTCGTGTGCCAGGGTCCTAAGGAGGCCCCAGGACAAGCATCTCCCCAGAGGCTGTGCAGGAGGAGAGGAACCTCTGGCTAGAGGCTGCGGTGAAAGATGAGGGACACCACCCCACCCCTGTGCACACATTTTGTGCACTGGGCCTCTAGTATTAATATAAAGAGAATTTAGCCTTTAGGGCTATGGAGCAGCTAATGTCTACAAAGCGAATATCCAGATGCCTCGACTGGTGTCATCACAGCCTGAGTGAAATCATCCCTCATCTCAATTCCTAAAGGACCTCTCCAAAGGGATGCTCCGCTAAGGCTCTTGAAATTTGTGTTGGTGCATCAGAGATGCTCTCTGCTTAGTGCCTTTCTCTTTTCCCAATCCTAGACATCTGTGCATCCAACCAGGGAGCTGTACCCTCTGGGGCTCCAATCACTCTGGGTTCTTCCTCTACTTTGAAACAAATTTATTTTAGGGATGCTGCATACAACTGGGCGCGTCACTACTTATTATCATGACCTCTGACCAATTCATCTCTGGCTCTGGGAATCATATCACCAATTTTCTTCTCTCTGCAAAGCTTATCTTGGTAGTAGGTAAGGGTGTCAGCTGATTTTCATGTTATTACTACTAGTGATGGAGATGAAAGGAGAAGTATTTGTGGAGTAACTCCTATGAGGCAACCATTGTGGTTTATAATTTACCAGAGGTCCGGTGCATGAAATTTGTGCACAGGAGGGTATGTCCCTCAGCCCAGCCTGCACCCTCTCCAATCTGGGACCCCTAGAGGGATGTCTGACTGCCCATTTAGGCCTGATCCTATTGAGATCCAGCCTAAACGGGGAGTCGGACATCCCTCTCACAATCCAGGACTGCTGGCTCCCAACTGCTCACCTGCCTGCCTTCCTGATTGCCCCTAACTGCTTCTGCCTGCCAGCCTAATCACCCTCTAACTACTCCCCTGCCAGCCTGATTGATGCCTAACTGCTCCCCTGCCAGCCTGTTTGCTCCTAACTGCCCTCCCCTACAGGCCTGGTCACCCCTAACTGCCCTCCCCTGCAGACCTAGTCCCCCCTCCCCAATTGCTGTCCCCTGCAGGCTTGGGTCCCCCACAACTGCCCTTTCTGCAGGCCTACTTGACCCCAGCTTCTCTCCTCTGCCAGCCTGGTCACCCCTAACTTCCCTCCCCTGCAGGCTTGATTGCCCCCAACTACCCTCCCTTGCAGGCCTGGTCCCTCCCAACTGCCCTACCCTGCTGGCCATCTTGTGGTGGCCATCTTGTGACCACATGGGCAGGCAGCCATCTTGTTTGTTGGAGTGATGGTCAATTTGCATATTACTCTTTTATTATGTAGGATAGGCATGGCCTCATTTAGTCCTCCTAATCCAAATAGTCAGGTCATGCTTTTATCCCCATTTTACGGAGGAGGAAATTAATGCTTGATAAGTAAGTTACCCAAAGTCACCCTGCTAGTGAGTGGCAGACCCAGAAATGGGACATTACGTGCCTTACTCCACTGCCTATGCTCTTACTGTCTGTTTGCTGTAAGGGAGTCAGTTCCTTAAATTCTTCCAGGGTCACTTTCCAGCAGAAGAGCTGCTATGATCCTTATTTTTTTAAATGTTTTTTTAAAAATATATTTTTATTGTTTTCAGAGAGGAAGAGAGAGGGAGAGAGAGATAGAAACATTAATGATGAGAGAGAATCATTGTTTGGCTGCCTCCTGCATTCCCCTCCCCGCTCCACTGGGAATCGAGCCACAATCTGGGCATATGCCCTTGGCTGGACTCAAAACTGGAATCCTGTAGTCCACAGGCCAATGCTCTATCCACTGAGCCAAACCAGCCAGGGCTGCTATGATCCTTTAGCGGACATGACTGGAGTTTCACTGAAGCACTACAGCTCCGTGGGAACACACATGGGTGAGTGTTAAGTTCAAGGTGTTAACTCCTTGGTTTTCACTTTTTAGACCCTAACATGGTAGTTTGGATGAAGCTTGTCAAAACGATTTCTGATATTAATTTCTGACCTATCTGCCAAGTAGCGTATTCTTCAGAGACAGTCACTGGAGTCCCTGTGTGGGAAAATGACCCTCTCAAAGGGCCCAGCCATTCAAGACAGGATTTTTAACTCCTCCCTATTGACCTGTGGAGCCGGGCCATTCCTGGCCCCGCGTCCTTCCTGTGCGTGGCAAGATGCTCACAGCTTCCCTGGCCTCCTCACTCCCCTCGCACAGCACCTTCCCATCTGCGAAACCAGAAATGTGTCCACATGTTGCTGAATGTCCCGGTGGGGCCAAATCACCTCTGGGTGAGGAACACCGGCTTGGTGCTCCCCAAGCCAGCGAGGCACCCATGCACGGCCTTTCTCTTGAACAGGATGTTTCCTAGGCCCAATAACGACTTTTCGCCTCCTTAAACACTGAGTTAGTGAATTTCATAAGAAAGATCATGAAATGAACTTATTTTACATGTTATTCATTCTTGCCAATTTTTTTTTTTACACAAAAAATGAGAGGGCCTTTTGTATCCCAATTGGCAGACAGATCTGGTCATTAATAATATCCCCATCGTGGGCAAGACCTGGGGGTTTGCTGGTGTAACTGGCATTAGTCCAGGGATGGTCAGAGTGAAAAATCTGCCACAGGCAGTCAAGGCACCCAATATGGCAAGTGACACTATCATCGCACGCTTCCGATGTGGGAATAGCCACACTGCAGGCAAGTCACTTGACTCCATTAACCGGATTCTTAATCAACTCGTTTCTGCCTTGGGAATTTGGAATGAATGAGGTATTCAACTTGAACTTTCTTTGCAGGTTTTTGGACACACAAAATAACTAGTAGCCACCTTGTTGAAGCAAAAATTAAAAAAGCATCAACCAAGGTCCAGGTGGAATTATACAAAGCAAAGCAATTGAGGGAGGCAAGTGGGCATCCATACTGCTCATCTAATGCGCTGCCTGGTCCTTCCCTGGGCTTGGAGTGGGACTATTCAGGGGAGAGATAGGGGAAGGGGGAGGAGTCGGGATGTCTCACAAGCTTTTCCAGCCATTACACCAAGCTCCCCAACACAGTCTACTTCGGGGCCTGGCACAGCTCCCGAAGGATCCCCCATGTTGACCATGTTTGGAGGCATTTTTGGTTGTTAAAACTGAGAGGGAAATGCTCCTGGCATCTAGAGGGTATGAGTCAGGGATGCTGCTTTACGTGTTCCCATCCACAAGCTGGAACCCATAGCAAAGAACCATCTGGGCCAAAGGTCAATGAAGCCAAGGGTGAGAATTGGTACAAGGTGGTGACCAATCAGTGTGTGTGGAATCATTTGATTGGTCACCACCAATCTTTTCGAAGATGGACTAGACAATCAGAGTGTAGCATAGTGTAAATATCATTTTAGAAACTTTTGTTTCGTGTGCGGGGGGTGTGCACATACACAAACTGGGTTATAATGTAAACTTTGTTTCTTGTGAGTGGTGATCTTATCTAGTCACTGATCTTTTCCAGTATTTTTCAAACTTTAATGTTCACTTGACTCAACAGAGAATCTTGTTAAAATGCAGATCTAGAATCATCTGGACTGGGGTTAGGGCTCAGATTCTGTACTTCATACAAACTCCCTGGTGAGACTGATGCTGAGCATCCTTGGACCACACTTTAAATAATAAGAACCCAGATGATATTTTAGATTCATTCATTAAAAAATATTAGAGCAAGTGACTATGAGTCTAGGTATGCTTAGACAGTGAAATCTTTAGGAAGTAGCTTCTACATAGCCGAGCAGGGAGAGAAACAGTTACTTGGTTATCCCATGGGAAGTAATTGAGGATATACTAAATCTTATATCTTGCAACACAATCCTATCTAATAAAAGAAAAACATGGAAACTACCGTACCTTCGCTACGCTACCAGCCAATCAAGAGTGAAGGGCAGGGTGGCAAGGTGCAGGAGAGCAGTGCCTGTGCTGGAGGTCAACTGCCCAGGGCCCCATCCTCGGAGCAGGGCGATCAAATGCGTTGGGGGTCCCCTGCCCTAGATTCGAGCCTTGGATACTTGGCCAGAGGCTTGGGGCCTTGGCTGGGGTGGAGCAAGGCAATCGCAGCTAACTGGGGGCCCCCGCCCAGGGCCAGCGGCTTTAGGCCTTGGCAGAGGTGGAGCCGGAGATCAGATCAGATGTGAACTGTAGAGGAAACACCTTTTCTGACCGCTCATTGGCTAAGCTCCCTGTACGCCACTGGTAATATTCTCAGTAACTTGGGTATCAGAATCCAAAAAAGTAATTTAGGGTTCTTCCACCACACTCCTGGAGAAAAAAAACAAAGGTCTGTTGCTGGAGGGCTAAGAAATATCATATCCTTTCCCTAGGCAGTTTGGCTCAGTGGATAACGCCTAGGTTTGCCAACCACAGAGTCCGGGTTATATTCTGATCAAGGGCATGTACCCAGGTTGCAGGCTCCTCCCTGGCTAGGGCCCAGATCAGAGCTCATGCTGGAGGTAACCAATCAAAGTGTTCCTCTCACTTTGATGTTTCTCTCTGTCTTTCCCTTTCTCTACCACACTCTCTAAAAATCAATGGAAACATATCCTCAGGTGAGGATAAAAGAAGAAAAATAAAGAAATGTTATATCCTATGAAAAACACATCTCGAAAATGCCTAAAGAAAGTTGTCATTTTTTCATGGTAAAGGGACCAGAGTCTGGGTTGATGAAAACACGTTGGTGCCTGTGGTAACTGGCAGTGGCTGCAGCAGTGGGGTGATGGGGCTGGTGCCTTTCCCTGATCAGCCCGGTCATCTCCCACAAAGGGAGGCCAGACTGTGAGCAGGCCTAAGCCATCAGTAGGTCATCCCCTGAGGGCTCCCAGTATGTGAGAGGGGGCAGGCTGGGCTGAGGGGACCCCTCCCCCCACCAGTGCATGAATTTCGTGCACCAGGCCCCTAGTGTGATAATATTTGTTCTACAAAATGCGCCTTGACTACCATATGTTTGTGTGTGTATGCGTGCATGTGTGCACTTGTGTGGTATAAGAGTGTCATCCCTTATTACCTCCATGCTGTAAGTTGGCCACAGGGGGAAAAACACCTTTTATAAGACACAAAAGTATCCTATGGGTCATGTTAGCAAGGATACTGTGACCTTAACATAACAGAGCAATCAGCCTGGCTTCTTAGGATGAATATTGGAACATTCTCCTCTGGAAAAGAAAAGAAATTGATTGCATCCACCAAATGACTCCTGGAACGCAGAGAGCTGTTCTGGTGAAGGCACTTAGCATTGCACACGGCTCCAGAGAAATTGCAAGACTGGTTTTATATAAGGTTTTCCCCAAAGCAAACAAAACCTATTTCTATGACTGGCTGTAGGGGGAAGAAGATGGATTAGAAAAGAACTACTTAAAGCCATGCCACTGAAGAGTAAACCTGTAAGGATGATGCTAACAAAAACAAACAATTCTCTTTGGATTGCAATAACCCATTGGACACAATCCAAATAATCCAATATGATTAATGACCCTTATCTTTTCTGTACATAGGATCGCTGAAACCTCCAACGGCTCAGGCCTGGGAGAAAAACATTCCAATGTCCTTGGGGATAAAAATGTGTTCTATATCTAAGAACTCCAAAAGCAAAGTAATTCATTGTTATTATTTATGTGTTATTGTGAAGGTCATGGGGCAAGAGAGGATTCACGTTTGAATGTGAGATTCACTGTAACAAGGCATCAGGGCATATGGAACTTCTTTCCAATGCTCTCACCCTGATAACAGCTTGCTTTCTGTCGTGTCAAAGATCAGAAACTTCTCTTGGAACTGCCCTTTTCTTTTGGCTAAATATTCGTAATATACACTGAGTGGCCAGATTATGATAATCTCTGAACACAAAATAATCTGGCCATTTATTGTATAACCACTATAATAAAAGGTTAATATGCAAATTGTCCCTTCAACCAGGAGTTCGACCATCAGGCAGACCGGCCAACCGCCCATGTTCCTTCTCCGTGGCCAGGCTGGCTGGAACCCACCCATGCATGAATTCATACATTGGGCCTCATGAGTGGCCAGATTATTATGCGTTCAGAGATAATAATCTGGCAACTCAATGTATATTATTATAGACAAATATTTTATAGTATAACAAACCCAGGCGAGAGGGGACAGACCAGGCCTTCTCTTTCCTTCCACTGCTCACGCCCTCTGACTCTGTGTTCAGTCTCCACACTATTCTCAGGAAATGACAGCTCTAGTGTTTGACCCCGGACATGGCTTAACTCCCAGAATTCACTTTGGAATTCAACAGTCAGTGGAAAATCAGTGGCCTTTCTTTTTCCAGCTGCCTTTCCTGGTCCGAGTTGGATCTATTTTCCTGTTCCAATATATATAATTACACAGATTCCAAAGGCAGTCCTAGCAGAGGGAAGGGCGTGCTCTCCAGCCTGGTAATTGAGGATGATAAGGGCGAGGCTGTAGTTCAATTAAAATTTAATCTGAAGAGAATTGAAGGCTCAGCTTCCGACTGACTTGAAGGGCGTCATTTCAGATTGATAACCTCAGGAAAATCCTAGCAGAATTAACAAAGGAACCTTCCGAATGACTTGGGAGGAGAGGGGTCATTTCAAAGTTACTGGTCCAAGATTTCACCAAAGCCTTTACAGTGACACAGGAAATACTGGACCATGACCATGGACCTCAGATTTACCTATCGAGCTCTGACATCTATTCCTTAACACACGAAGTAAAACCCCTGCATCTTCACATGGCCAACCTGTGCCCTGGCCTCTGTGGATTTATTGTCTTTTGTTGTTGTTGTTTTTAAACTAGCTTCAGAAATTCTCCTTACACACAAAGGACAGCTTTAAAAAACTCTTGTTGGATTATGCTGAGTTACTAATTATGTCTGAAAAAACTACTTGGTTGAATTCAGCTAGGTTTTTTTTTTCCTCTCTCTTCAGATCAGTTCTATGTTTAGAGAGTAATGAACTCCTCCAGTCGGCAGAACAATTGGCGCGGGTCCGTTTAACAAGTCAGGCTCAGGAAAAAAGGGCCAGTGCTGGAAGAAGGAACTGTGAAGTGCGTCACCACCAGATGCTGTGCGGGGCCTGCACTGGATCCTTGTTAGCTCAAAGCAGCTGTAAAGAATACTGTGGGGCTGTCCAGAGCGGCTCAGTTGGTTGAGCACTGCCCCGTGCTCCGAAAGATTGCATGTTCGATTCCAGGTGCAGACCTGGATTTGGGGTTCTATCCTGTGGGGGCACTGACGTAAGGCAACCAATGGATGTTTCTCTCTTTCTTCCTTTTTGTAAGCATGTCCTCAGATGAGGGTTAAAAAAAAAAGAATATTTTGGGACAAGTGGGGAATTTTGAATATGGATAGTGTATTAGATGAACATTTGTTGACAAGGAAAATGAAGATCACTAACTTAAAAAAAGCAATTTTTTCCTTTCTTATTTTAGTAAAAAGTACATAATGTATATAAGCACGCAGAACAAGATCCAAATAAATAAACACTCAATAATAATCTCTGGGTCCTGGGAACATAACATTTTCTTATTTTTGCTTAGCCATATTTTCTGAATGTCTACAATGTATTTATCTCTCTTTCCTCCCCTCCCCCAAACTCCTCACATTCAAAAGGTCAATTCTGATTTATTTGCATTGTACAATGCAAATAAATCAGAATTGTTTAATTTAGGGGGTGGGTCTAGGTCATTTCAACATCTACTGAAAGAATGAACAGCTCTATGAGATGATAATGAAAGACTTGCTGAATATTTCATTATGACAGTCTACATCCATTATGTTATTTAGACCTCCAACAACTATAAGAAGTCAATTTCTTTACAGATGGGGAAACTGAGGCTCAGAGAGGCTGCATAGTTTACCAGAAGTTAGACAACTCAGAATGGCAAAATCAGGATTCCCAGCCCTGGTCCTGACCACAGCCATCCTGCCTGTTTGGGAACTGTGTGTTACTATAGGCTAAAATCACCACCGGGCCCCTATGCCAAGCAATTCTAAGCCAACTGGGGGTTAATGTCTGAAAGTGACAGCAAGACTCATAGAGCACCTTAGAGTGGATATGGAGTTTTTGTTCCACAAGAAAAAGATGTCTGAGAAAAGCACCCACCTCAGTGACGGTAACGATGAAATGGTGCTAATGGTGGTGGTTCTGACACTTACCAAAGGCTCCCCTAGGGCCCAGGCTGCAGCTGTGCACAGCATTTCACCCTGGTCAGCTCCTGGAGAAGGTTTTGCTTATGACCATCTGGTGGAGAAGCTGAGGCTCAGGGACTAAGCACCTTGTCCAAGGTCACCCAGCTTGTAAGGATCAGGGGTGAAGTCTGGAGGCTCCAGAAGCAGGGCCCAGGGTCACTACCCAGAGTGCCCATTTGGGGCAGTCAAACCTGCTTATTGCTTCCAGGGGAGACAACGCACTCTCTCTGTGTCCACGGGGCCATACGTCCGGCTTATCTTTAGTCAGTCCCTAGAGCTGCAGCCTGTTGACTGCTGAGCCCTGTGCACCGCTCGCTCCCCACTTTGCACTTTTGAAAGTGGTTTCCCTCACCCGGTCAGTGGGTGGACACCTTACAGATTTTACATAATAACACATTCTCCTTGTGGCCTGTTCCTCTGTACTCCCTCCCTCAAGCAGACTGGCTCCTACTCTGATTGGTATGCGCACATGGAGAGCACTTCTGTGATTTAATAAGGTTATTAAAACAAGGTCATCCGTGGTTTCACACACAAATACAGCAAACCCAGGGTGGGGCAAAAGTAGGTTTACAGTTGGTAGGCTGGAAAATAATACAATAATTAATAAATAATAATACAAGAATGAACTCTGTTTGGGGTACTTGCAACTATAAACCTCCTTTTGCCCCACCCTGTATATCTTAATAGGCAGAGGTTTCATTTTTCAAATTGCCCCTTTAAAGGGAGATATTCACACTCAATGATTGTGCTGACACCTAAAGTGGAAACATCTATGATTTGAAAATGGAACAGCCAGTGGAAATCTGCAAGGCAAAGGACCAGGGCCCCCCCGAAACTGCCCGGGCGATGTAGTACACCCCTCCCTGATCTGATAACTGCCACAGAGAAGCCAAACGCAGTCAATCTGTGGAAACTTAATCCTCCAGAAGGCAGATTAAGCATATAATTGACCTATATAATCCACATATCATCTCCAGGCAAATGTTCCCGGCCTGGTGCACGCGCCAGTGCGGGTGCACGTTACCCAGTGTGGACTCGGTCCAAGTGCGGATGGCTTTTAATCACTCATCTCTGAGCCTGGGAGGTTTAAGCAGATGAATTCGCCCTAAGCATTAAAATCTCTTTTAATCCTGATTTTCTTCTCAGTCTGTGTCTTCAAGAAGTACAAGGAGGAAAGAAAATAAATTAATTTTTGTTTAGAGCTTGAAATCTTAGGTGCTTCTCTTGATGATCTGATCTCTAATTTCAGAAAGCATGTTTCTGTTTTGGGAAAGATGTTGAATTAATCACCAGAGGAAGGGGAGAGCCATCTGCATGATTTATGGACACTCAAGTTTTTAAATCGCTGCCTTTGACTTATTTCTTGGGCTGTGGGATTCTTCTCATTTGCTGCTTTAGGAAGATAGAGATTATTTCGTATTCATGTTTTATATTTTCTTTAAAATATAAAACAATAATTTTCAAGGAGGCCAGGTTTCCACTTGAGTCTGACAGCAATCTGATTCTCTTTTAAAAATTCAGTATCTTTAATAAAATGTAAATTCATTGCTATTGTACATATTCTCTTGTCTTTGTTTCAAAATTCTGTAACCTGTTATTTTGCAGTAACCGAAACCAATTTACAATTGCATGTCATTTTTAGAGAGAAAAAAAGACAAAATACAGATAAAAATGTACAGCCGCATATCTGAAATACTATGGGAAGCCGTATGAAGGCTCTTTTCCAATCAGCACTTAATTTTGGACCAGTTAGGGGCATTACCAAAAAAGTTATTGGTCTTTTATAGGCCTCTGTAAATCAATTATATTAACACACAGGCAATCCTTCACTGCATTAAAAAGACCTGGTTAGGCAACGTTATGTCTGAACATATTTCTCCAATAAATCTAGAGAATGCCTGTTTTTAAAAAAATCGGTGAAGATGAATTTAGAAAGCTGTTCTTACGTTACATAATAAAATAGATAAAAATGCAGAACATCAAATATAGAGCCCCAAATGCTATGCCGATAATCCCCGACAAGCACCCAATTCCAGCCAAAAGAACACAACGAGGCAGAGAGAAAACCAGCTCCGAGAGAGCAGTGAAATGAAGGCCTGGCTGACATGGAAGATGCACGCATTCAGCGACCGGCTATTAGTCCAGATATTCCCAGATATGAACCCACACTAATGCCACGCAGCCTTCCCTACAAGGCACTCTCAAAACGACAAAAAGGGGATCATACTAAATAGCAAGAATGTAAATGACTTATCAGGTAAATAAAACCAAGACTAAGAAACACAGCTAAAAACACAACAGGATCCCTGAGAACAGATGCCAGCAGGAGCTAACCACCAGAGAATGCCACAACAGTCAGAACCAACAGCCCCAAACAGCAAACAATCCCAGAGATATAGATTTCCTCCCTCATTCAAAATGCTAATTTTCTATTATTCATTTTTGCCATTTGTCAAAAGGCAACAATTTGGAAGAGAAACTTCTCAGATCAACGTCTTTCTCAATAGATTTGTGCCAATTGTTTAGGAACCTGCCCCAGGACCTCTGTCATAGAGGAATGCCTGGAAAGATCGCTGCTGCAGGAAAGTTAGGGTGGCAGGTTTCACAGACCTCTGCCTTCCTATTCTTGTCCCCTTGTCCAGCTCAGTCACACCAGGGCCCTGCAGCGCATATATGCAAAGAAATAAACACCATGCTTGAGGAAACAGAAGCCGAAAATAATCAAACATGTTGGTAATCTGATGTTTTGCTGCTAGATTACAGAAAAACAGTAAGGACTGAATTAAATTACTGAGACAGCATGGTAATGAAGCTTCTTGAGCAACTCTGGGTTTTTCAAACTACAAATGTTTCAAATCCATGACAGAGTCAGAAACTTTTCTGTGCTTCCTCAGCGAGGCTGCCTGGCACCAATGTCCTGGGAGTTAGGGGAGCAGGTTATTCGGAAAGTGAGGAAGTAAATGGCAAAGGAATTTATCTCTAAACAAGCTACTGCTGTTCAGGGAATGGCTGTAATGCTGAAGTCTGGAAAGTCTGATCCTCAGGGGGCTGGAACTTAGACACCCTCAGGAAAACACAACCAGACAATCCAAGACCAAATTATGGGGGTTCTCCCACATTGCTGAGGCCATTTCGTGCTGGTCAGTGTGTAATTCAACAAGGGACCAGAATATTTGTGAATTTTTGCATCACCTTAAACATAACTTGATTTCTGAAAAACATATTCATTTTTGTTTTTCATTATTCATTTTTCTTTTCATTATTAATTCACATGGAAGGCCCGAGGGCTTGTGTTTGCCTGTGTTCTTCAGTAGTCGGAGGAGTCTGCTTTGGCCATCTGTGCAAGCTACGCCTGGACTCTTACTTTTCAAATAATTGAGCTGCACTTTGCCTTTAAAAAGGTCACAGAAGAGGACAATTTGCCTGGCTGCCTTAGAGAGGCCTACCTTAAACAAATGTCCCCTTGCCCTTCTAATTAAAAAAACAAAAAGGGCAGCGTGGGTTATTTGTTAATGGAGCGGCAGGCGAAACTGCAGATTCAACATCAAACTCAGCGCCCATTGTTTTAAAGTTTTTGAGAGCACGAGGTTATCTGCATACACACTCACGCAGGAACACGCACGCACACGCACGCAAAGGCCACACAAAACTGAGAATCAGGAGATACTGATCAAAGGGGGGGGGGAGGCAACTTAGGCATTGAAAAGAACAATCCACAGGCTTCTGGAAAATGGGTGGTTTGGAATTTAATTCAGTAAAGATGGACAGTGTCTTCACATGCCTAACTGCAGACCCGAGGGTGCTGCCTGCTTGTTTTCAATGCCTATGGGGTGGGGGACAGTTCCCCCGGGCATTCTGGGCTTGGGCCTGTCATAAAGGCAGCATGCAGGCAGGGGGAGGGCCCGCCGAGAGCTCAGTGCAGGTAGGAGGCATTCTCAGTGGGTGCGGGTCATGCTAGAAGATGTACACAGGAAGATTATTTGATTCTGATTCATGCCACTTGGTATAATGTGATAAAACAGTTGACATGAGAGATAAGTTCCATTTTAACCCGAGTGGGGATGGGTGGGAATTAAAAGTAAGAAGGGTTTCTTGGAGAAAGGAGATGCAGAGCGAGGAGCGATATTGAGCACAGAAAGCGATGATCGGGAAAGAGAAAAAAAGAAAGGGGCCTTTTCAGCACACGAGGAAAGCAAATGAGCTGGAAGACAAGGCAGATAGAAGTCAGGAGCTGCAGCACCCTCAGCGGTGCCAACAATGAGCTCACTGAGCTGGGGAACAAAAACACACATACATACAAACGCAATGCAAACTGAACACAGTCACGGGGAAATACAGAAACACGGATCCCATTGTAGACCAAACATTAATGTTCGGGCTGGCACCAAAAACACAGGAACCTGGACAGGAGGAGCTCACGCTGCACGAGACAGGAGTAGGCGGCACGGTTAGAGCCACACGAGACAAGGGCGTCAGCGTCCCTGCACTCTGGCCAGGTCTACACTGGCAAATTCGGTGGAAATTCGAAGCAAAATATCTGGTTTAATCAAATAGCTCCGTCCCATCTGCTTTGGCCTGAAAGAGGTGAGACCAAAGCATATTCCTCTTTCCTTTTGGCTCAGTGTCTCGCTTTGGGAGTGCAGACACAGTCACGGCGGGAATGAGAGCGCTCGGCCGCTGAGGCATCGGACATCTGTGGGCCTGAAGGTCAGTCTGGGTCGGCAGCCTGATGTACGTGCAATTTGCCCCAAATTTTCAAGTGGGAGGGTGGGCAGGGGGCTTAGAATGGCAACTGACCGAGCAGCTCTAACGTGTTTGCCAAAACCCAGGGCTAAGCAAGGATCTCTGGTCTCCCAGAAACAAAGTCCTTTTTGAAGCGGTAACAATGCCACGGTTAGGCACGTCTGCACCCCACAGTTGGTGTCCGGAAGGGTCCGCCCCCAGGAGGGTAGCTGGCTCAGCCTCCCCATGAGAATATCCCCTAAAACAAGGCCAGATTGCAAGGAGAAGCGCCGTGACCAGGAAAGGTCTTTGCCAGTTAGAGAAAGCTGTCCTGAAGCGTCCCGCAGGACCGAGCCTGCTTGCCGAGAGGCTGTGCGCCATCCCACGTGTCACACAGATTGGGGCTGAGACACGCCACACCAGGGTGGCCTCAGAACAGACACACAACAGGTAAGAGCCTAAGGCAGAGGGAGAGGAAAAGATTTTGTTTGAATTGGGACCAATCCATGTTCTCAAAATGTGACTTATCCTCCTGTCTCTTATTTTGTCACATTTTGGAGGGTCTCCTCCTTGGTCTGCAAGGAGGAGAAGGCATTTACTTACATCAAATAACCTTTCTATGTACATCTCCTCATTGACCTTATCACGAAGGACATCCTGAGAGTGGCGGACGAAAGTCACATAGGCATCGGCCACGTCCATCCCGGGTTTCTGCAAAGAAACAGGAAAACATGAAAAGGGAATTCACCCCTGCATTTTCCTCCCTCCTTCCCCCTCCACCCCTTGCGGGAGTTCCAAGCTCTTCGTGGATGTATGTCACAGCTGTTCACAGCCCGGACTGGTCAGAATGGGTATTGGAGCCTTCTGCACTTTCTGGAAATCAAACCCAGCTAAGAAGGGAGTGAGGATTACAGGTTTTTATACATATTTTTCTACTATTATTTTTTTTTCTGGCAAAGATACTCTAATGAATCAACATTCACCGGATAACCCAGAGACATTATCTGGCTTTTCTTTGGATTGAGCCCTCTTTCCCTTTAAAAAATACCCATATATACTGTCTTTCAAGGTCTCTCCTTACTGTAACATCGAAAACCTTCCCGGCCTCCTTTCCTTTTAAAAACATTAAGAAAGCGCTAAGTAAAGAAATCAGAATTCAATCTATATCCCTTCCACCCATCCAAGTCACATTTTGGGGGTAATTTAACCAGAGTATGTAGTATTTCCTCGTCAGTTTACTCAGGAAGCATTCAACCATTTGCCTTTGCTCCTGGGTGCAGCTTATAGCCTAAGAATTGGGGGAAAAAAAGGGCAGGGGCAAAGGATTTGATTTTTAAATAAATTAGATTTTCTGGAAAGGTAAGCAGGTGCTTCGTACAGTATAGGAAATGAATTATTGTAAGAAAAAAAAAGAAACTCAGAATGCACACTGCTTGACATGTCATAATCAAAATTATCTCCAAAGAAACCTATTAAAACACTGTAATATGGGTCATTAGGAGAGCTGCCACAAACCCCTTAAATTCCCATAGTAGACATGTATGTTTGCTAATAACTAAAAAGATTAGCTTTCATTGCTGTGATTTACCTTAGATCACAAAGTATCATTTCTCTACAAGATGGGACTGTCAAGCACTGCAAATTGAAGTTAGTTAACACTTCTGTGTAATTTCCAGGGTGAAAATGAGGAAGGTTTGGAAACAGTAGGACTGTATATTTTTCAAATACAAAGCAAACAATTATCAAGCAAAGGGCCAATGCTTGGCCCCTGGGATGCTAGTAACATTTCTTAACACCTGCTGAAACAATGACAAGGTATTAATTTGAAAAACAATGAAGACAACCCAGAGCCACAGCAGTCAACTGTTACACTTTCAAGCAATTTTCGTGGACTGGATTGAGCAGGTTCTGTGACGGGCCTGTAATTGCGACAGTTTTATGATGGGCAACAATAGAGGTTCTCCAATGAGATGGAAGTGATAGCTCTGCATTCTCAAGGCACCTCTGTCCTCCTCTCCCTTTGGCAGCATCAAAAGGCATCTCTGTGGGGATAGGGACCCCTATCTGGGGGGCCCGAGACACTTATTATTACTGTTTCCATTTTTTCCTGGTGCTGCTGGTGGCAGACATGGCCTTTTCCAGGACACTCGCAGCCACAGTAGAGCTAAGACCCAAAGCCAAAGCCTGCACACCGATTAGTGACCCTCAATGATACAGCGATCTACAGTAATTGGCGTTTTCACCACGTTTGCTATCCTCAAAGGGGCATTTAAGTTTTAAAAACTTTGATTTAAAAAACCCCACACAGGATGATTCATTTCCCCAGGTAGTTAAAAAAAACCTCCATAATTCTCTATTTCTTGGCTGTGTTTAATTTTCTTCATAGCACTTGTCAATATCTGACATTGTACTATGGATCTAGTTATTGTCTTTTGCCTGTCTTGGACAACTAGAACATAAAATTCATGACTACAGGGACTTTATTTGCTCTATTTTTTACTGTATCCTCAGCACATAGATTGATGCTTGGCACACAGTAGGTGCTCGGTAGATATTTACTGAATGGATAAATCCATGAATAAATAAGTCCCTCCCACCTCCTTTCCAAAGTTCTCAGTCACTCTACAGTAGGTCCTCCACTACCGTTGTTTCCTTCCATGTCTTTCTGTTATAACATTGACAAGATGTTCCCGGAACTTAACTCTTGTTTATTTCCATTAGCCATGCTAAATTGGGTTTGTTAATTGTCATTTTACTTGAAGTCACAGTTTCCAAGACCCTACTGATGACCTTAAGTGAGGACTTACTATACCTGGCGTTATTTTATTTTTATTTTTTTATCCTCTACAAATGGAAACTTGTAAAAATCATTTAAATTTCTCCAGGCCTTGGTTATACCATCTGTAAAATGGGATTAAAAGCTCCCTACTTACCTTAAACATTTTTATGATTGTCAGCTAAAATAAACTACATTAAAGTGATGTAAAAGCCATATATTACTATATAAACATCGAGCCCCTGAATGTTATATTATTTCATAGCCTTACCTACCTTTATAATCTACTTTGGAACCAAGAAGAAAAAAAATGGCCTCAGAGAAACCACCATCGAAATAAAAATGACAAAATCTCTGTAGGAAAATGTGTAGTTTTCTTTTAATAGAGTCCTCAGGCCCCCATTCACAACCATCTTCCTTTCTAATCAGCTTTCCATCCAATTCCAAGGAGTTTGCTTTCCATCCCATTGGTGGCCAGCAAGGGGTGTATTGATAATAGAGGGCTACTGCTTTCCTTGGGGCCCTGTGTGGGGGAAAAGCTGCCAAACTGTGGCTCCAAACATGTAGGGTCACCACCGGCGGGGATCTGGGAAAGGCAAGCTACCCTACACCTCAGGGGCCCTGGGAGTCAGTCACAGAGGGATCCTCGGTCATGGAGGATACGTTGAAGTATGGCCAGTTCCCTAGTTAAAAAGGCAGAGGAGGATATGCAATGCATTTTAAGTAGATTTCCAACCAAATGGTTAAAATAAAAACAGTTTACACACAAACAAGCTAACTTGTAATTATAGATGGAAATTTTTCTTGGCTAAACAACCGATGCTATTAGAGAAATTAGGCTTGATACTACATTTCTATCTACAAACAGTGGGAAAAACACTAGGCAATGGTTTTAATACCCCACAATTACAGTGCTTATTTTAAACATGGCTTGGACATGAAATAAATAACAAATACATTCATCTCTGTATAGTTAATTCTATCCATTGAGTTAAGCATTGTGAAGATATCATTGTGAAGGATCCACTCTGTGACTTAGAAAAAATAAGGCATTTAAATCTGAGTTTGTTCCTGCCAGGATGCCTCTGAGTTTGAGAAAATAAATTCAGATTTTCAGTACCCTTAGCAAGCCCTAATTGGGAATACAAACCTGCTATGTATACCATGTTCAAATACTTGGTCTAAGACAAAGAGATGCTCTGCGATTTATGCCACATTTTCAATGACTGGTAATAATGCCTCTCTCCATTAATGTGGATAATTAAGAGACAAGTCTCTAAGGTAACTAACTACTAATGCATACATAGAACTAAACCAGTGAACCACGTGCCAACCTCATAGAGCAATACAAATGAACTCAGTCTTCAGAGCTAGAAACAACCTGAAAGATGATTTTATCCAATAGTCGTCAAGCCTGGTTACAGATGATAAGGACCTGAGGAACTTTAAAAACACCAATGCCGAGACCCCAGATTGTTTTAATTTGGCAAGCAACCTGGCACTAATGAGTGTAAAAAGCTCCCTAGGTGTTTCCAATATGTAGGCAAGGTGGAGAATCAGTGATGGAGCCCACTGGCTCCCAAAGTTGGACTGACTATCAGAATCACGTGGAGAGCTTGAGAAAGAGACTTCCAGGCTCCATCCCAGAACTACTGAGTCAGAATCTTTGGAGATAAAGGGCTAGAAATCTCTATTAAAAAACAAAGCAAGGTAAGACCAAAATCCTTGCCAAGTATGACTACTGCACAGTGTGGTTAGGGGACCACTGATTCAATAGGTGAATCAGGGGTCACTGGTCACTGGTGTGCTGGCTCTTCAAAACAACAAAACAGCACAAACAACGGACCTTGGATTGTAGTGCTTGCCAGTTGCCTTGGTATAAATACTCTTTCCATGGCCGAGCTGCTGCTGCTAACATGCCCTCATCGAAGACAGAGTTGGAAGAAATGCACACAGTTGGGCTCTTTCTTGGGAGCTAGTGCCAGCAGGCTCCCTCCACTTAGTCAAAAGGCGAACACCTGACCCTTCCCCCTCCTGCTTACTGGCAGGGAGACCCTGGGCATGCAACTGATCTCCTGCCTCTCCTCAGTTGTGGAACAGGATGAAAACATTACCCCTCGTAGGGTGGCTTTGAGAAGTAAATGATTACTATTATTTATTACATGTGAACAATGTACATGTAGAATATGTCTTCTATACACTATTATTTTCTCTAAAATTGTTTACTTATTAAAAATTACTTATACTATTATTGCTATATAATTATTACAATACTAGTGTTATTATATTATAATTTATATTACTATAATAGTATTTGCTATAAAGCACTCTTTAATCAACTTAATTTTAAAGTTTATCTTTTTTCTAAGCCATAATAATTGGTAAAATCATGATTTTTAGTTTTTCCAATACTAAAGTACAGTAATTACTCAATTAACCAAATAAAGATGTTCTTCCGCCAACTCACTAACACCTTCTGGCAGGTGGCACAGTGTTAAGAGCTCTGGTTGAAATCTCAGCTCTGCCACTTAGCAGCTGGGACCCTAAGGAAGTGAACCTCTTTGGGCCTCAGTTTCCTCATCTTTAAAGTGGAGTTGTTATCAAGAGTAAATGTAAAGTGCTTAGAAGGGTGCCCAGCACAGAGTGGGGGCTTTAAAAGATTTGGCTGCAGTTGTCATCATCATTGGTAAGTGTGCCACATTTGGGGACATGCTGCTTCCTTTTCTAATGCCTCCCTCCCTAGAGGGTGGAGACTCGGCTACTTCCTTTTATTCCCGAAGAGCCCAGTGAGGCTTCACTGTGGCCTAACCATCCCTGGACGTGGGATGACTACAGAGCAGGGCACTTTTGCTGTGCATTTCCCTCAACTTTACCATCAATCTGAACCACAGGAAATCACCAATTTTTGACTTTTCTGACCACCCCAAAATGTCAATTTGAGTTGTTAGTACCAATTGCCCGATCAAATTTCTCTGCATATTTGGGCCTTGCCCACTCCTCCCCTCTTCTACCCTCGCTGGTGTGATCTTCCCTCTTCTTTGAGGTGAAAGAAAACAAACATCAGCCACCAGATCTTTGAGTTACAAGCCTAGAATTCCAATTCTATTACTATTGAAGACCAAGGCAGGCCAGAGCTAATGTCAGCCAATCCAGCCCCCACTCCCACCCTCTTGCATTGGATTGTGGGCCTCACATGCCCACCCCATCATGTGCCCTGCTCCTGCAGCTGAAATCTCTGATGGGGGCTAGGCATGGTGCCCAGGGTTCCACACACATATGCCCTTTAATCTGCATAGCAGACCCATGTCTTGAGTATTATTATCCTTGTTTTAAGGATGGAGAAACAGGCCCAGAGAAGGTGAATAGCCTGCTCCCTAAGAACTGAAAGTTTATAGTCTGGGGCTTGGGAAAATAAATTGCTTCACGTTTCTCTCCCTCATTGTAAGGATTATCTATGTGAAGAAGCCTGAGGTCCCTCGATGAGAAATATTATATAAATTCAAAGCACAATTATTGATTGTATAGTCTTTCATTAAACAAACAAAATATATGCTAATGCCAAATTCACTCCAATTTTCCATTTTGCCTTCCTGTGAGAAATAAACCAAAAAACCATTACATACTCAACTTCCTGGGGAAATGAATTTAAATGTTAATATAAATCCCTTTAGAAAAACACAAATTTTAACAAATAAGTATTTGAATAAGGAGGGCACTTAACCACGTTCAGAATGAGAAACGTTCAGTATGAGACCCTTGGTGGCTGTTGAGATAAGCTCTCTAAATTTAATATTTTATAATAGACTCCCACCTCTTTTGTTAGAAACGGAGATGCAGAATCACTTGCCTTCCCCTTCATTGGAATATACTGAAACCTCTGCAATTTTATTTTGCTAATAGGCAGGGCAGAGTCCGCCTACCAACGTGTCCGGTTCATCACAGGTAATCCCACGCTCCAGCCTCCATGTGCGTACTTAACCTCAATTTAAATGTAAATCCTGGGCACCTTCAAGTGCTTCGGCTGTGAACTTTGAGAGCTCTCTTCATTAACGAGGTCTGCACTAATCATACACAGTTTGGTAAGGTTTCCTTAAAACAATTGCAGAATTGACCCCAAAATGAACAAATTCAGAATTTGTTTTTTAAAAATATGGCACCCTGTGCACATTTCTAGGTTATGACTCTACTTCGAAGGGGAGCATGCAGCAGGGAGGTGAGTGGCCACAGACTGAAATATGTCAGAGAAACTAATGAAAATAAAAAGGAGAGCAAACTGGGTTTCCCCTCAGATAGGACGTGTCTCTCTGATGAAAGAAATCGTACCCTCTTCTCATCTGATATAGTTTTACAAATGTTCTTGGCCTCCCCCTCTGGTGATTCGGTTCAGGAAAACACCCAATTTAGCAGCAACTAATGAAAACAGCACCATCAAACTTCTCATAAAAGCAATGCAAAACAAGACAAAACCCCGCAAACAAACAAAGAAAAACGCACACAGCCAAACCCACAAAGACATTTTGCATATACTCACAGGTACATCCACATATTTGGAAGCTGCCTTCACCTAAGAAGGAAAGAAGAGGATGGGAGTGAGGCGGGTGTTTACGTTTAATTGTTCACAGCTCAATGCTGAATCCCCATCAGAGATCAAACAATAGGCTGGCACCTGGAGCTGGCCAGGAAACATGGGAAGGTACGAAAAAATAAAATCTGTTTGCTATTTCCCCCCAAGCCATAGCTATTTATTGCTTGAGAGAGAGAAAGTGTGTGTGTGTGTGTGTGTGTGTGTGTGTGTGTGTGTGTATGTGTGGTATGTGAGACAGAGAGAAGGCGAAGGAGGAGGAGGAGAAAAAGGAGGAGGAAAGAAGGAAGGAAAGAAAGAAAGAAGGAAGGAAGGAAGGAAAGAAGGAAGGAAGGAAGGAAGGAAGGAAGGAAGGAAGGAAGGAAGGAAGGAAGTGGCGGGGCTGGGGGGGGGTGGTGGAGAAAAGGAACAGAAAGAGAACGGAGTGAAGTTTTCCTGACTGAGATTCTGTAGCTGGGGTGGGAGCTTTGTATGTTCCTCCCTTCCTTTAAAAGGGAGAAAGATGACTGTAGCTAAACCCAGCTGATGAGTGGAGGGCTCCCCAGTCTAGAAAAGCACCGAAGGCCGGTGTCAGTCTTTGGCTTTGTGTAATTTGGCTGCAAGTTTATCTGAATTGAATCCTTCAGTTCTCAGTTTCAATGAACTCTCCTCAAGAAGAGGGATGTCGTGGGTGGGCATCCTTAGCCCAGAGGAAAGTGGGTGTCTGCGGGTGGGTGTTAGAAGGGGTACCAGAGCCTTCCAAAACTGTCCCAAGGGTGCTGTTGTGTCTCTTGGATTTAAATACTAGAAAGCCCAGAAGGAAGTGCAGGAAGTGGCTATGAAATTTATTTTCAGTTTTTGGAGATGTAGTCTGGCAGAGTAGAGTGTTGGAGAGCATGGAGTTTGGAGTCAAAACAGGTTCAAATTCTGCCTCACTAGTTGTGTCACCTTGGGCAAGTTACTTCACTCTCTGAGCCTTAGTCGCATCATTGTGAACTGGCGATCCTGCTGGAGCCTACTTCCGCTGTCGCCATAGTGTGAATATCCACAAAGTCCCGGGACATAGTGAGCGTGCAACAAATAGTAGCTAAGATGTGAAATTCCTCAGCAAACCTGGGCCAATCAACAGTGGGGTTTGAGCAATAACATCTCTGGGAGTCCGGCAGGTGTTCTGTGTGTCTCATTCTGACTCGCATTTGATTGCACGTGTTCCTCCAGGCACAGGTAAAACTACGGGCTATATTTGGGGTCAGAGAGAGTTTCCAGTATTATGGGCGACCACAAAGGCAGTGATGCACACTCAGCAGTTAGGGTGCCTTTTTCCCTCTCAGGTAGGCTTCCCATTGACACTGGGCTGTGATCTGTATCGGAAATCACACCTCCACCCATATCAAAGTACCCAGGGGAGGATTTTCATTCCTGCCCTTTCCCCAGAGCTACTTTGCAAAATGTCACCTCCCAGGGGCGAGAAGCCAGTGAGCCAACATGTGTGGTGGAAGGAGCCTAGAGTTTATAGTCAGAAGTTCCATAAGTGACAGGAGCAGCTGGCCCTGGGATAATCACTTCTATGCCTTAGTCTTGGTTTTTAGATTTCTACAACAGGGTGCTAATACTGTGCACTTTGTATTGAGAGTCTGATCAGGTGAAAAAAATATTAGAAGTGCTTCATAAATGTTAAAGGGCTGAGCACACATTGGTTCATCATTGAGAGAGCAAAGCATCCCATCTCCAGGAGCCATGGACAGAACCCAAGACAATCCACAGGCCCCCATTTAATGGATTCTCCCAACCCCACACTTTTCCTTTGCAGGCCAGGCACTTTTGTGCAGTGCCTGTCTCTCATAGATTGGAACATCTTGCTCATGCCTATCTTCTCAGCAACTCCCCTGGAACCTGTCTTTGAAAGAGCACTTGGAGAAAATTTGTAGCAGGAAGGAGGGAGAGAAGGCTAGTGAGCAGTTTTGGCTTTAGGATGGTTGAGGAACAGCAGAGGAATGACCAGATCGAGAAGCTACTGAAAGCCGACATCTATATATATAAAAGACTAATATACTAAAGTGTCTGACTGTCCAATTGGTTGTTATGGTGTGCACTGACCACCAGGGGGCAGATGCTAAATGCAGGAGCTGCCATGACATGCATTGGCCATTTACAGAGTAATGGCACTGTGGACCTGGTGCCGACAAAGCAACACTTGGCTTACCCCAAGTGGGACACACCACCACCCCAGAACAGTAACCCACCAAATTGTAGCTGAAACTCCATGGCATAAAATGCAGACCACAGCTCAACCCAGCCTGGAAATGGTGGCTGTGGGTGCCAAATAATGACGTCACATAGCAATGTATGACTTCCTCTCCCTAGCGATTAGTCTCCTTGGAGTTTCTTCAGCCCAGGAACCGACTTCCTTTATAGCCAGGTGGAAGCATTTTATACTTTAACCAAATGTCTGTGAAACATTTTCCTGTGCCTCATCTCATTTGATCCTCACAGAGGTCCTGGAGTAGGTAGATAGGAGACTCAGTAGAATTCTATTTTCTGTTCATTAGCAAGACAACAGAGAGTTAGAAAGCTTAGAAACTTGACCTAACTGAAGAGAAGTAAGAAATGGTGGACCTTGAAAACGACCTCAGGTTTTCTCACTGCACAAAATATAGTCAAACGTTGCTGCAGTTAAATATTTTACCCTTTGCTCTCCCTGAGTGACCTACAATAATAATCTGCTTTGTGTTGATATTTATTGCTGTGTTCCTAACAATTACCTGAAAGAGAAAATGGGGTGCTTCACTGGGTTGGAAAAAGTTTAGCTAAATCAGAAATTGGGTCTAATTAAGCAAGTTTATTCTATATCTATACAAGACTAAGTTGATTTGCACATGCACAAAACATATAAAATTCTTGCTGGCACCAATCTCATGCATGTGTTTTGATCTGTCATTGTCGATTGTGAATTTGGTTGACACTTCTATTACAGGAAAGGGAGAACAGTGATATTAAAATATTTCTTCTAATAAATTTTCTTTCAATGTGCACAAATTTGTGCACCAGGACACTAGTGTTTCTATATAAAGCTGGCCCCCCTGCAAAGTTGGTGGGAGAAGCAAACTGCTCTGGACCAGTAAAAGGTTTGAGGGACGTGTTTCCAATTTTGCACAAATAATACTTCTATTAAATGATTCACAACCCCAAATCATTCCTCTCCATTCCTGTTCCAGATTTTAGTTTGGGAAAAAAGGTAGCTTTTCTTTCTTCCAAGTCTCCCCCATTTAAAATAACACCTAGCACTTTTAGGATGTTTTCCACTTTGCAAAGCACTTTCATGTACAGATTCCTTTTAAAATATCATTTTGTTGTTAATCCTCACCCAAGGATATTTTTCCCATCAATTTTTAGAGAGAGTGGAAGGGAGTGAGGGGAGAGAGAGAGAGAGAGAGAGAGAGAGAGAGAGAGAGAGAGAAACATTAATGTGAGAGAGACACATTGATTGGCTGCCTCCTGTACATGCCCTGATCTGGGCCAGAGATTGAGACTGCAACCAAGTTATATGCTCTTGACAGGAATCAAACCTGAGACCCTTCAGCCTGCAGGCTGACACTGTAACCACTGAACAACTGGCTGAGGTTATGCAGTTTCTTCTTTAAGCCTCCCTATAAAGTGGGGGCTGTGAGTCATATCTATGACTGAGAACACAAAAAACACATAGAACTTAAGAATTTATTTGCTAATGACCTCAGCCAGGAGGTGGAGAAGCCAGGACCCTGAGCCCCAATTTTCCCGTTGGAACTCCTGATCTCCTCACCAATGACAGAACTGGACAGGTAATTCAAGCATCAGTGGTCAGAGCAGGTGCTGGCAAAATAATGGCTCAGTGGGAAATGGCCTCCTTTGTTCCATAGAGTTGGTGCTTGGCAGTTGGTAGGAGTTTTGCTGCAGCTGAAATGATCAACCTTTAAATACGCCTACTCTCCATTTACCACTAACATGCCGTTCCAATCCGGAGAATGACACCAATCACATCCTGCTTCTTTCCAGGCAGTTTGGGAAGATGGAGCAAGCTCTGTGCTACGAATAAAAGCCATCCACTTAGCTACAGGCACTGCCTTCAGTTCTCGAGGCTTGTTTTTTTTTCTCCCTTTGGTAACTGCTGACTTGTATAGGGTCTTATCAATCTTCCTCCAGTTCCATAACAGCAGGAAAAACGGGCTTAGAGTAAATTGTGGTCCTATTGTTGTTAGAAACATGTGGTAGGCCATTTTTGGTCCTGGGCATTGAGCTTTAAGAAGGGTATTGAGAAGGGGACAGGGAGTCTGGAAGGTTCCGTGTAAGGGAGCGAAAGCAGATGCATCTTGCAGGAAAAGGGTTAAAGGCAAAGAAAACCATAGTCTTCCTGTAATTATGCAAGGGCTACAATGCAGGTGGAGTGTTGTCCACGGCCCTTCTAGCGCACAGCATCCAGATGATGAGTGAAATGACAGGGCCCCAAAGAAGATGCGGCCCCTGTCTCAGTCCAGCCAGGTGTGGGCCATCCCTGGGTGCTGAGGTCTGCTCTGTGGGTAGCTCCGGCCTAGGCCATGGGGTGCTCTGGGTGCGAGCCCAGCCCTCCGTGAGAGGCTCCCTCCATAGCTGCGTCCTGTTCTCTCATGCTCATCTCCATGAGCGGCAGGCAGCTGCCACCCGCTCGTTTTTCACAGCAGACATGGGGAGACACAGCGGAGCGGGCACTGGCAGAAGCAGGGTCAGAGCTCTGGTCCCTGGAACCCCTCCTGCCCAATGTCCCCAGTGCTACCTTTATGCATTATTTCTTTTAAGCAGCCCTAGGAATATGTATTTACCAGCTGCACTCTACACAGAGAGAAAGAGTCAGCTCTCCCCCACCCCCCAGCCTTTGAAATTACCGCCAAGGTTAGAAACCCAGGAGCACAGATCAAATCCACAGCAGGCCTTACAATCGACACAAAACTATTTTCCGTCACATGCCGATGCTTTGATGAATAAAATATAAATGACTTAAAAAGTACTACCTGCTTTATAGAATTTTGTCACCATGTATCTTCCCCCACCCATGATTCTCAAAAGTGTGTGTGTAATTTTTCTCTCTCTTTTTAAAAAACGTTAAAAGAAATGCTGCTAGTGGCATGACTACGAGGATGGGGCGGGATGGCTGGTTGGAACTCGGGCTTGGCCATTTCCTGGCTTGTGACTTTGCTCACATTACTTCGTTACTCTGAACTCCCTTTGCAAATGGGCCATAAAATGTGACTCAAGGGACACTGAGAGAGTTGAATAAGGCAATCAGATAAGCATGCAGATCAGTGCTGGGTGCACGGTAAAATGTACCTGCCCCTGTTCTGTTTAGGGGACATACTGGCTCACTGGTGTAGCTCCTCTTTCCCACCCCTAGACCACAGACAATTTCTTACCATAAAAAAAGGACGCTGGGAACTCCCCAGCTTACCAGCAGGTATCTGAATGGATTCCTGGTCTGGCACACTCTCTGCCAATTCTGTGAACACCCAAATGCATCAGAGAACTTGCCTTTGACACACTGGGGCAGACAGCAAAACCCTCTGTCTCTACCTCAGGATGGCTGAACTGGGCCGTTCATTAGACCAATGTGCTCTGTGATTGAATGACACCTACCTACTGCTCTCTGAGAGCCAGCTATGTGCCCTGGGCATGGGGGGTTGAGGGGAGGGAGAGAGGTTTGCCCCAGACACGGTCTGGTACCCTATCTAAGTAGGGACCCCAGTACCCTCGAAGGAGAGGCAAGAACTATGACTTCATTTCCTGAGACTCCCTGCTTTCTCACCATCCCCTCTGGTGGGACAAAGACTACCCTTTCTCTAGTAGTATCCAGGAGCCACACTCACCTGACACTGGACAGCCAGTGCTGGGAAAGGGATTTAGAAAAGGAGACGCAGCTCAGGAGGGGCAATAGGGACTGAAGGTGAGGGTCCGGGATAAGCCGACAGAGAGAAGCCTGCTCGTGGGGCTGCAGGTGAAGGCTGTGCTCCGTGGCCCCGGGCCCTGTCCTTAGACGCAGTCTGAAGGCATGATCTCTCCAGCTCACAGGAGTCATGTCCAGCCAACAATTAAGATCTGGAAGTAACCCTTCTTGAGCGCTGAGGACTTGCCGGGTGAGGAGTCGGGAATGTTGCATTTGTTGTATCTAATCCTCACAACAACCTTTTGAGGACAGGGGTGTCTTAGTAACGTTCCTTTTTTTACAGTTGAAGAAAGTGAGGTGAAGAGCAAGGAAGCAACTTGACTTGAAGTCACACAGCTAAGAAGTGACAGCTTTGGACCTCCCATCTCTAGGATGCTTGTTATTCAGTTAAAAGCACACACTATCAAACCACTTCTATTAACCAGTCTTGATCTCTCTCTCCGTGTGTGTGTGTGTGTGTGTGTGTGTGTGTGTGTGTAGACACCACCTAAAATGGCCTCTCCAGGAACATGTCTGAGGGATTTGAATAATTATCTGTGCTGACTCATTCAGGGCAGAAGGTCCAACCCGGTTTCTCCACAGTTTCTCTGGCCCGAATGTCCCAGTTAATTACACGGCCCTCCACCTGACTTAGCGCATGTAGACAGGCTTAATGGGTTCTCCGTGGAGCTCTTCCATTATTTTTCAGGTGCCCAAGGTAATCTTTTCATTGAGCACTCACCATTCTGGGGTTTTCACAATGCTGATGACTAAGGGATTTTCTTCTGCCTGCTCCTAACAAGGGGACCTGAGTTAATCATTGTGAAGCTTTGATAGGAAGCTCGGCGGGGGCTTAAGCCACTTCCCTGGCTTTATTAGGGGAAAAAGCAACCCAGGTGCAGACCACTCGGGCCTCAGGGTTTGATACTATTAAATCAATGCACAGACAAAAAAAACCCACAAAAACCCCCCACAACACAAAAAATCTAGATTAGGCCCTTTTTGCAAACAGAAATCTGGTGGGTCAGACTCAAAGATGGGAGGAAAACGTCTGAACAGATAGTACTGCGTTAGTGACTGCCTGAGCTCTCCTTTATTCCCATGGTCTCTTGGAAAAAAAATTAGCTGAGGAAACAATTTACGCTCCACCCCTGCCTCTCTGACTTCACAAGGGCTCTGAGCTGATTTCTCTGCTTTTGCCTGGAAACGCTGACCACACCAACATCTCAAGAGACTAGCAAAATTGGCTACAACGTTTGGCTTTGAAAATTTCTGCAGGCAGCCCAGAAATCAACCCAAGCCTCTATGCCCAATTAATATTTGACAAAGGAGGCAATAGCATACAATGGAATCAAGAAAGTCTCTTCAATAAATGGTGTTGGAAAAATTGCACAGATACATGCAAAAAATGAAACTAGACCAACAACTTACACCATACACAAAAATAAACTCAAAATGGATAAAGGACTTAAATGTAATACAGGAAACCATAAAAATCTTAGAAGAAGCCATAGGCAGCAAAATATCAGACATAAGTCGTAGCAATATCTTTACCGATCAGCTCCTAGGACAATGGAAATTAAGTAGAAAATAAACAAATGGGACTACATCAAAATAAAAAAGCTTCTGCACAGCAAAATAAACCATCCGCAAAACAAGAGAGCCCACTGCCTGGGAGAACATGTTTGCCAATGTTATATTCAATAAGGGTTTAATATCCAAAATTTATAGGGAATTTAACAAAAGGAAGATAAACAATCCAATAAAAAATGGGCAAAAGACAGTCTTTGAAAGTGGACATACAGAAGGCCAAGAGACATATGAAAACATGCTCAAAGTCACTAATCATCTGAGAGATGCAAATCAAAACAACAAGGTACCACGTCACACCTGTCAGAATGGCTATAGTTAACAACCCAACAAAGGATAAGTGCTGGAGAGGGTTTGGAGAAAAGGGAATCCTCTTGCACTGCCGGTGGGAATTCAGACTGGTGCAGCCACTGTGGAGACAGTATGGAGTCCTCAAAAAGTTAAACTTAGAACTGCCATTTGACCCACTTCTAGGAATATATCTTAAGAAACCCGAAACAGCAATCAGAAAGGATATATGTACCCCTATGTTCATAGGAGCACAATTTATAATCCTAAGATTTAGAAAAAGACTTAATTAAGTCTTTTGGTAGATGAACGAATAAAAAAGCTGTGGTATATTTACTCAATGGAATACTTTGTGGCTGTAAAAAAGAAGGAGGTCCCTTTGTGACAGCATGAATGGACCTGGAGATTATTGTGCTTAAGCAAAATAAGCCAGGCAGAGAAAGACAAATATCACATTATCTCACTTATATGTGGAATCCAATGAGCAAAAGATGCCTAGAGGCTTGGATACATGGAACAGAATGACAAATCTCAGTGAGGAGGGAGGTAAAGGAGACAGGAAGAGATTAAATAAAAAACATATATGCATAACCTATGGACACAGGGAATAGTGTGGGAAAGTCCTGGTCTGAGGTAGGGGCTGGATGGAGAGAGGTAAAAAGGGAGGAAATGGGAGACATTTTTAATACTGTCAACAAGAAATAAATTTTAAGAACACCATTAACGAGCAACCTGATTTTCACCTGATCTTTAATGATATTTATTAAGCACATGGGTGTGGGGTACTGTTCAAGGCACCTTCTGTATAATTAACGCAATCAGCACTGAACATTAGGACACTCAGTTCACCATCCCTGCCTCACAGATGAGGATGTTGAGGCTCAGAGAGGTTAAGCGACTCTCAAGAGGTGAAGCAGTAAGTGGTGAAGTGGAACACACGCCCAGGTCTGGTTATAATGTGCAGAGTCCTTTCACTGCCTCAAGTTGTTGATGTTCTGAAAATGATATGTCATTCTAAATCTATTTCTTACCTACCAGCCACCTGGCATCAGGGAGAAAGGGGCCTGTCTTGTTGGATGTACAGGGGCTTTGGGTCAGCCAGTTCTTGGTTTTCATTACACGCCATCACTTACCAGTTGAACGAACTTGGGAAGCATTATTTAATTTCCCACGGCTTCTATGATCTCATCTTCAAACTGAGGATTATACAGTATCTTCTTCAGAGGGTGCTTGTGAGGCTAAATGGGTTGCTCAACACAATGCCTGGGACACAGTTAAGAGCTCCAAAAGCATCGGCTGATATTATTGCTGGTTTAACTCATTTGTGGTTCACTGGCAGTGACTGCCAAGTATGCTTCCATCTATCCTTACAGACTAGAACAAGACCAGCCAACCACGGCCCATGGGCCAAAGCCAGCCCGCTGCCGTGTTTGTATGGCCCGCAAGCTACAAATGGTCTCTAAATTTTTTAAATGGTTGAAAGAAGTTCCAAAGAAGAATACTTTTTCCTGACATGTGAAAAATTACAGGATATCGACATTTCTGTGACACAGCCACGCCTGTTCACCTGTATCTTGTGTATAGCTGCTTTCATGCTACCAGGGCAGAGGTTGAGTGTCTGGGGCAGAGACCTTGTTGCTTCTAAGCCAAAATATTTCTTGTCCGGTCCTTCCCAGTAGAACCTTTCTGACTTTTGGATAAACATGATTCAAGTGGGAGATGTGAGGTATGAGAAGAATCAGAGAATGTACATTTCTGACCCTAATTCACTAATTGACTGACCTCTGCTACTTGCCCAATCTGTTGGCCTCACGACTTTATCTAGTGTAGTAGGGTGCCTGGCTGATTGTTTTCCTGAATTCCTTTTAGAACTAAAACAAAAAATGTCTGTGACTATTGGCTGGTGTGTGAGGCAGGTTCTGATTAGAATGTGGAATAGGAAGCACTTCCCACTTTGGAAGGGTTACACATACTCTAGCAGGAAAGCAGAAGGCTACTACTATTTTAGGATTAATAAGAGCTCTGAAAAGGAGGCTTTGGGGAAAACTGTAGTAACAGGGAAAAGGGGAAAAAACCATTCAAGATAAATAAAGACCATTCACCAGGTACAGGCAGTGTAGCGTGGCCAGTGGGTAGACTTGGCAAAGATATGAAAGGAGTACAATAGGCAGCATGTGCTGATGTTTACTTGGTGCCAGCGCTGTTTTCGGTGTTTCTCATGAGCCACCTCATTTCACATTCCCAGCTCCCCTTGGTTGCTGCCTCCTCATCTGTACCTCTTTGAGCTGTTGTAAAAATTAATGAGGAGGATATACACAAAGGGGCATAACAAAGGGACATGGCAAACCCTCAGTGCGTGCGAGCCACGAGATGACTCTTGTTGGCATTACCAGGCCAAAGAACAGTTGCCTGTGGCTGGGCTCCTGCCTCTCTGCTGCTTACCCATATTTCTTCCCTCCTCCACTCAGCCTCCAGTTTATGTTCTCCTTTTGTGGCAGAAATGGGAAGGACAGGGTTTACATCTAAATGCACGGTAAGCATTGTGTGGGCCAATAATGTGGGAAAAGCCATGACCACAGCACTGGAAATGGATGTACATAAAAAAGGGAGTTTCTGATGGGGATTGCAGACAGTAGAGGGAAGTGATTTAGAGCACAGACTCTGCCATTGGATCACATGGCACCAAATTCTAGCTCTACCATTCACTATTCTAGCTCTACCACTCACTAGAAACATTACTTAACTTCTCTGTGCCTCACTTTCCTCATCTACAAAATGGGAGGAATAAGACTCCCTATGAAGTTGTGGAGCTGTTAACTGAGTTCCTAGAATAGGTTTCAGGTCACATTAAAGACTTTCCAGGTACCAGTGATGGCTATCTTTCTGCTAGAAATTCAGGCTACTCCAGATAATCAGGTTTCCATAGTAAACTTAGTCTGTCCTGTGCGATCCAAGAGCTATAGGTGTCTATGTAAATTTATGAACTTAAACAAAATACAATTAAAAAGTGAACTCTGTAGTGGTACTGGCTACATTTCAGGTGCTCCTGAGCCACATGTGGCAGTGGCTATTGTACTGAACAGTTCAGCTATAGAATATCTCCATCATTGGAGAAAGTCCTACTGAACTGTGCTGGTCTAAATGCAAGAGATGTTCATCAATACACACTAATCCATTTGCAGTGATTAGAATGAAGAGCTGGTCATTCGGTTCCCATTTGAGACCCAGAGAGCAGCTAAAGGAAAAATCAGGGGAAGCAAAGCGTGTGGGTGTCCATAGCTTTGTCTTGTGCGTAAAATGAGGACTAAAGATGGATGGGAGTTACTTAACGTAAAGAGAAGAACAATGCTTCCCAATGTAACAGGAGGAGGAGGGGAAGATGAAGTGGGCTAACGCTCTATGACAGTGGGGGTCAGCTTGTGAGATCCATCAACATAAGGCCAATACCTAGGGCAACGAAGATAAACACAACATAGTTTCAAAGGTTTCTCCTAGGGTAAGGAATTAAGGGTGGAGATTGGTAGGACAGAGCAATGTTGCCTTTAAAAAACTATTATCACAAGTGCCTCTATATTATTTCATTTTTTAGCCAGGGCTGTCTGTTATATTTCTTTCATAAAAGTTTATTGAGAAAAAAAACAAAACAAGTGATAGAATGTTTAATAATTAGGGGAAGGGCATTCTGCAGGAAGGCCTCCAGGCTCTCTGCTGGGCTGAAATCAGAATTCCAAGATGTGTCTTCTGCCAAGGCACAAGCAAAGCCTAGCAGACACCTCCCTCGGTACATAATCTGGATGCTCATGTGCATCTCGGGAGGACGAATGCATTGCAAGTGCCAAATGAGGGACTGACTGCTTGGGGGAGACAGAATGTGCCAGTGGGTGGATGTACTGGGACTGTGCGTGCCGGTGAGCAGTTGAACAAACCTCAGGGGCTCCTGCTTGGGGCCAAGTGACAGTTACAATGAGAGCCCCTCCCCACACTTTCTGAAACTGTAGAAAATACAGTCCCTGAAGCCTATCTGGAGTCACAGGCGGTGGGAAGAATTCTCTGAGCTCTGTCACTGGAGGGGCTGACCCATCCTCAGAGCTGGCGGAAGACCAACGGCATTTCTGCCACCTGGGAAGCTGTGCCCACAAAGTACCCTGGACGTGCTATGTGGACACACAGCTCCCTGGTTTTCCTTTTCAGAAGGGACAGGCTTAGAAACCCTGTTTCCACAGATGTGGGGACTATGACACCCAACATTTTTTTATGGGCAGCTCATCAGATGGCCATTGCTTAGAAACATGATCACTGGCTTTCAAAATGGAATCTGTATTTGAAAGATAAGAGTTAAGCATTGGAATGTTTTAAAAGAAGGTTCCCCTGAGTTGTCAGTGTTAAACGGGATGAGTGTTGAATTTTTTTTTCAGATACCAGAAAGAGAGTATTGGATGCCAAGTCTGGACTTTCAACTGTTGCCTATGTGATTTTTGAGGAAAGCAATTATTTGGCTTTCTCATAGACAACAAAGAAATACTTAGTGATACAGAGTCACATTTACAAATATGGATATATTTGCCAGAGATTGAATGCCTGATTTACACAATCTTACTCAATTCTTATAAGAACTTGCCATCTCATTTTGCAAATGAAGGCACTGTGGCTCAGAGAGCTTAAGGAGTTTCCCCCCAGGGAACACAGCTAAAAGGTGACAGAGCTGGAAGTTGAACCCAACTGGGCCTGACTGACCTCAAAGGATCTGCTACTGGATTATGCTGCTCCCTATACTGCCCTACCCTTTCCACAAGATAGTTCACCAAAGTCTGAAGATGACTTTGGAAGGACTTTGAAAACCAAAAAGGGTTATAGCTATGAGGATACACATTTATGATCACAAATAAGACCTTACCAATAACTATTGATGGAACCATCATATATATTCTCAGTGGCCTCTGCGACCACTGAGAGCTTCAAAGGGGCTAGTGGGAGGAGGGAGAGAGCCCAGCTCTCCTGGAAAGTGTCCTTAGGAGAGAACACGAGAACCCTGAATTGCAGGGCTGCTGGGCTGATTGCGTGGCTTCTGTGCATGTTCATAAATATTGATTGTGATTAAACTATTATCATAGTAATGAGGGTAATGATTCCTCCTACAGCCCTTCCCACCACTCTACTCCAAGTCCCCACCTTCCTTTAAACAAAGAGCTGCTGGCACTGCCGGGGAGCTGGGCCAGAGGCAGAGAAATGATCTCTATTAAACAAAGGCATTCTGTTCCACGCACCGATTAGGAGCAGCAGCCTCATTAACGAGGAGAATTGTTCCTGTCTCCTGTTGCTCAGGGTACTGTGTTCTGAGCCTGGGTGCAGGAAGTGTATGTTCTCATCTCTCTTCTCCCCCAGCTCTCCCCCCCACCCCCCCGGGGGCTTCCGAACAGATGCCTGATTGAAGTAGACCGTTTCCTTCCAGTTTCCCTGTCTCTGTCTCAACCCTTCCTTCACAGAAAGGATTTTTGCAAGGCTCGCGGGGTCCTACAAACCCACCCTGTGGATGCTACTAAGACTTAACAATGGCTTACATGCTTACTACTTGCCTGGCACAGGGCCAAGCAATTTGTAAATTAAATTCACCCTCACTACGCTGGGCATGCCGATGAGCATCATTTACAGACGAGGAAACTGAGGCTCAGAGAGGTGCAGCAGCTTCCGAAAGACCCACAGCTGGTGGGTCCCGGAGCTGCCTGGAAACATGGGTCTGTGGGCTTCAGTTTGCCCTCTTAATGACACTGTACTGACTTTTTACTTGTCCACATGGCAAACACTCATTTTAGAAGAAAGTTGGATGTACAGATGGGGAGTTTTAATTTTGTAAAATCTCTAAGCAGGCAGGAAGGCTTGTTTTTATTTGATTTTAAGTGGGAGCCTCTGCCCACTCTGGCACTTTGAGGTTTTGCTTTGCCTTTTGAATGTCTCTCAACACTAAGGAGCCCATAGAGCGCAAGCTCCAGAGCACAACGGCCAGGTCTCACTTGTGTGCCTGGCTCCGCATGGTGTGGTGGTGGGTAAGGGACTGTGTCATCATTACTGAATAGTAATGTCTCTACACAAGTGATCACCTGTCACCGTAATGCCCTGCCCTTCCCCCCCTTGGCTGCCTCAGTATGAACTTGAGGGTATAGTTTAATCCCTGCCGCCAGCAACTTCTTGTCCTTTATTGTCAGCCTAGCCCTAGGTAATCTACACAGTGAAGTATTTTTACTCCTTTCCCCCTCTCAGCTAAGATTGAGTGGGGAAAACAAACAAATGGAAGAGATAGCAGGTCTGGGTTCTGTGCCTGAGCTAGCTGTTCAAACATTTTCCTTCTCTGGTCTCAGTTTATACAACTGGAAAATGGGGTGGTTAGAATGTATCATAGCTTCCCAAGTCTCCGGCATCCATGCCACCTTTCTGATTTTCGCTGTTGCCTATACTATATTTACTAATTTTCTGAATATTCTTCTTTAAATTGATTCAATTTAAAAATACTTAATTATAAAAGGAAATGTTATATCACTGCCACACATGAAAATCAATATCATTTTCAATAAAAGAAAGTAAAATAATGCAATATAAATAAAAATAAATACAATATAAGTAAAATAAAGTTATTACATTCTAGGTAGACAAGGCTGACTGCTAAGAGTGTGGAGCCCGAGGCCTATGCACATTCTCTACTCCTTTCCCCCTTCCTTAAACATGAATATTTGACATATTAGATAAGTGTAAGAGACAGATCAGCACCCACTGGAAACTTTCTTTTTAACATAAGGCTAAAAATGAAAATAAAATTATAAAGGGATTAACCCTCTCACACTATTATTGGAGTTATTTAATGCTGAGTTTTTGTGACATCTGATATCTTCGCAGGTGCCAGGTGGTACCTACGTTATGCTTGGAAAATACTCAGTGATGTACTAATAAACAGGTTCTGGAGAAGGAAAAAAAAGGAAAAGAAGAGGGGAAGAAATTTCCTCCCTGGCTGATAGTGTTTGCCTATTCAGTGGTGCAAATGGTCCATTTCAAACAATGTGACATCAGTAACTGGAGAGATGGGGGAAATGTGGAGAATTGACTCACAACAGCTGTTGGAAGTGAGCATACAGTACTTCAGAGCATAACTGGAAACACTGGACCACAAAAACTCGTCGCTTCTGTGCATGCACTTTAGACAGTTACTTTCAGGTAACAAAGATAGGGCCTTTCTTTTTTATATATTTCCACATCTACAACTCTAGCTCAATAATGTACATACAGGACTCATTTAAAACAGGGTGGCTGATTGAGTAACACATACTTAATACTTGGTGACATAATCACAGTAATAACCACAATAAAAGTCATATCTAACAGGTAGTGAATGCTTACCCCATTCCAGGTTTATAATATTTCATAATTTAACTGTTATAAGACCATACAATATAAGTCATTATTATTATTCCCATTGTATAGGTCAGTAAACTGAGGTCAGGAATTAATTAATATGTTCAAGGTTATACTCTAATAAGGGCAGAACTGAACAAACAACTACATTGAGATAAATCAGATTCAATCCAAAATATGCCTGGAGAATGGGTTATTAAATTCTGGTTAAATACACACTTTTCGAAGGAATAAAGAAGGAAGGCTAAGAGAAATATGAAAAAATGCTCAAAGTCACTAATTATTTAAGAGATACAAATCAAAACAACAATGAGGTATCATCTCACACCTGTCAGAATGGCGAGGATGTGGAAAAAAAGAAACTCTTTTGCAGTGCTGGTGGGAATGCAGACTGGTGCAGCCACTGTGGAGAAGAGTATGGAGTTTCCTCAGAAAACTAAAAATGGAACTCCCATTTGACCCAGTGATCCCACTTCTAGGAATATATCCCAAGAAACTAGAAACATGAATCAGAAAGGATTTATGCACCCCTATGTTCATAGCAGCACAATTCACCATAGCTAATATTTGGAAACAGCCTAAGTGCCCATCAGCAGATGATTGGATTAAAAAACTGTGATATATCTACACAATGGAATACTACGCTGCAGTAAAAAAGAAGTTCTTACCATTTGCAACAGTATGGATGGACCTGGAAATCATTATGCTAAGTGAAATAAGCCAGTCAGAGAAAGACAAATATGGTACCATATGATCTCACTCATTTGTGGAATATAATGAACAACACAAACTGATGAATAGGGACAGATCCAGAGGCAGAGAAACATGGACCAGACTGCCAGACCTCAGAGGGAAGGTAGGGGAGGATGGGGGGGAAGGAGGAGAGATCAACCAAAGGACTTGTATGCATGAATATAAGCCTAACCAATGGACATGAATACCGGGGATGGGGGGTGAGGGCATGAGTGGGGGGAGGGTTGGGGGGGGGAATAGAGGGATAAGGACACATATGTAATACCTTAATCAATAAAGAAATAAAAAATAATTTGGGTTGCTCAAGAGGAATGATTGCAATACTAAGGACTGAACAGGTGAGAAAATTGTTGGTTAAAATCACTAGGGCTGGAGAACCAAGATGGTGGCAGAGGTAAAACACCTATCTTGCCGTCATACTCAGCAATTTTAATACTACAACTTAACAAAAGAACAAACACCTTCCAGAATCACCAGAAAGCTGGCCGAGTGAAAATTCCACAAATAAAAGTGAAAATAAGACACTGTGACTCGGAGGAGCGGCGGCGGACAGTGTTGAATGATTCGCGCGGAGAGAGGTTTGGAGCGCGCGCCAGCGGAGAGGGCGGGCAGCTGAAAACTGGCCAGTTTTCTCGAACGGGGAGACAAAGACGTCCCACTGGACTGATTCTCCAGCTCTGGGCGAAGTCCAGGGAACCCACTATCACACGGGGTGAAAACTGGACAGTGGGAGGGCACGCCGAAGTTCGGGTGCTACAGGGTCTGCCGGCTTGTGGAGAAGGCAGCTTGCACGTGAACTTGGGAACAGCGCAGCTGTGTGACTGCGCAGAGAGCGCTCTGCGACTCGCCCTTTCATTCAGGAAACTGTCAGACTGCTTTGTTTTATGACCCTGGGTGAGACGTTGGGTGTGCAGGCTCATTTGGGGAGAGTCTGAATTCCCCAGCAGCTGGTGGAGCTCGGCAGCGGCTCTCTCTCAGAGGTGCTAGCGGCCATTGCCACCGACACAGAGTCACTGGGGCTGCATAGGGCGGAGCTAACGCTGTCTGCTTGGTCTGAAGACTCCACCTCAGGCAACTGGGGAGGCTGAGCCACTGTCCCTTGTAGGACGTCTACCACACAAAGCTAATTGACCAACTCAGGGAAGCAGCCACCATGCAGAGACATGGAAAGAAATCAGATGTGAAAGAAATGGAGGAAAAAAAACGACTGGACATGGAATTCAAAACCACGGTTATAGGGTTTTTCAAGAGGCTCCAACAAAAGGTCGAGGCCTATAAGGAAATAAGCAAGACCGCAAAGGAAATGAATGAGTCCTACAAGGAAATGGAGACCCTCAAGGATATAATGGAGACTCTCAAGGATATGAAAAAGGACCAACCAGAAATTAAGCATACACTGACTGAAATAAAAAATATTATACAAAGACCTAAAAGTGCTCTGGAGCACCCCAAGAACCAAGTTAAAGATTTGGAATACAAAGAGGTAAAATCCACTCAGCTGAAAAAGCAAGAAACCAAAAGAATCCAAAAAAATCGAAGATAGTGTAAGAGGCCTCTGGGACAACCTCAAGCATACCAACATCCGAATTATAGGGGTCCCAGCAAAAGAGAGAGAGCAAGACAATGAAAACCTATTCAAAGAAATAGTGACTGAAAACTTCCCACACCTGGTGAAAGAAATTGACTTAGGAGTCCAAGAAGCGCACCGAACCCCAATATATAGGAACCCTAAGAGGACCACACCAAGGCACATCATAATTAAAATGCCAAGAGCAAAAGATAAAGAGAGAATATTAAAAGCAGCAAGAGAAAAACAGATGGTTACCTATAAGGGAGCACCCATGCGATTGTCAGCTGATTTCTCAACAGAAACGATGTAGGCCAGATGGGAGTGGCAAGAAATATTCAAAGTGATGAACAGCAAGAATCTACAACCAAGATTACTCTATCCAGCAAAGCTATCATGTAGAATTGAAGGTCAGATAAAGTGCTTCTCAGACAAGAAAAAGCTAAAGGAGTTCATCACCACCAAACCAATATTATATGAAATGCTGAAAGATATTCTTTAAGAAGAGGAAGAAGAAAAAGATAAAAGTGTAAATTAGGAACAACAAATACACATCTATCAACTAATGAATCTAAAAATCAAGTGAATTAATAAGCTGATGAACAGGATAAACTGGTGAATGTAACAGAATCATGGACATAGAGAGGGAATGGACTGACAACTTTTGGGGAGAAAGGGGGTGTTGGAAGTGCAGCAAGAGACTGGACAAAAATCATGCAACTATGGGAGAGGACAGTGGAGAGGGATGAGGGCGGAGGGTGGGATGAGTACCAGGTGGAGGGGAACTATAGGGTGAAAATAAAGGGAACAATGTAATTAATAAACTGAACAATAAAGATTAAAAAAAATCACTAGGGCCATTTAAACCTTCTTAGAGATTTAAGTGGAAGATAAGGTTAAAATGGCTATTGTGGGGCATGGTACTTCGTTGGTCTATGTGAACAACATGTCAGGTACCATGAAAGGCCTACTGCTCACTTTATTTCTATTTGTCTCATCAGCTCTCCAAAGTAGGCATCAGCATTCCCCTCTACAGATGAAGAAACTGAGACTCACAAATGGTCAATTACTTGCCCACATTTCTCTTAGTCTGGCTTCACAGTCACATCTTTCCCTCTGACTTTATAGTGAGAGGTCAGGTCAAAATCTCTAACATTTTATTGCACAACAATTATTTCATTTTTGAAGCCAAATATGTATTCCTGAGGTACTTCTTCCATAGCTGACATTTCTGTGACCTGGGTGCTTGCAACTCATAGTCTGAAGAAATACTGTGGTTGTCTTATGTTCACTTTGAATGATAATCATCTGTCTACCAAAGAATATTAAGGGAAATGGTTAACTTTGGATGCTTATTTTCTCCTTCTGAAAAGCTTCCCACAGGTTACTTTGGACAGCAGGTATATTAATTGTCAACTGTGTTTTTAAGGTATAACTTGGAAATGAGGAGGATGTCCCACTAGGTGACAGAATTATCTGTCATAGACCCTAAAGTTGATGTCAAATTCTGAAATGTTGGGGAGTCGCTGATAAAAGCAGTTGGGAGGATCAGTGCTTTATAGGATGGCATGGTGCTCTGTTGGTCTATGTGAACAAAATACATTAGCCAAAATAAGCTTTGCCTTCCAATGGTGGCTCAAGGTTTCAAAATTAGAGAAGACCACAGACCCAACACCAGATAGCCTGTCTCTCTGTGTCCTCTCTTAGCTTTTCCAGCTGAATCAATTTTGATAAAGCCTCTGTGTAAACCCTTAAATTCCATCACCATGGGCAAGCTCCTTCATGATAAGTCTCCTGACTAGCTCTGTAACCCCACCCCTGTCATCTTTTTTTATCTGACCTTCCCCCAAATAAAAAGGAACTTCCAGTCCTCAGAATGTACTTGATCTTTGCTTTCTTCTCTAAGTCTTTGTGCCTTGAAAACCTCTTTGTTCTCTTCTTTTCCAAGTGAAATTTTTCTTATGTATTAGATCTCAGCTCAAATGTCAGTCAATTTCTTCATGGCTTCACACATGAGGTTGGGTCCCTTTTGGATATGGTCCCATTGCATTGGCTCCTTCTTTGAATCATTGCCATCCTTGTAAACTACTTGTTGAGAATATATCTCCCTCATCCATTGCTGAGCCCCCAGGGCCAAGCACAAAATAGACAATCAATAAACATGTATTGAATGAATAATTAACATGAAACTAAAGATTATCTGGAAAGCCACAAAGGAAGTAGGAAATTTTGAATGTCCATTCCTTCAGTGTTATTGCAAAACTGACTAGCTGGTGGCTACATTATAAATTATTTATAACTTTGTTCTGGTCAGATGTGAAAAACGATGACTCTACTTAGGAATGATAGCCACTAGTGTCCCGGAAGAGTCACTAACTGACTTCACTTGTGGGTATCTGGGCTTCTATGGGAATAACTTTCTGATGATAATACAAGAGACTCTAGGATGGAGTCTTAGTAGCTTTGTGACTTTGCATACCTTCTTCAACTTCCCTCATCTGTAAAATGGGGATAATACTTGTATCTCCTGCACGGGGTGAATGTGAGGATCCGATGAGAAAGTAAATCACTTAGCACAGTGCCTGTCACATAGTATGTGTTCAATAAACATCAGGTATTACTACCATAGTTTTATCTCCACTCTGAAATATAGAGACCAACTGATTGGAATCTCCAGGAATTCAGCATCTGATCACTGGGTGATGCTACCCTCTGAGGGTTGCCTGAGACCTCTCTGTCTGTGCCACCATCACCAGCCCACAGTGCAAAGAGCCACCTCTTTTATGCAGGAAACTCCCCAAACCCAAAGAAAAATGGAATGCCATCGATGACAACACTAGCCAACTATTGTGAACATTGACCCCACACTAAAATCTGAACCGCTTCCCAACCAAAATGATCTGTAAACAGAAGTGAATCTGTGTGGTCCAGTTCTGGCTTTGACGAGGGTGGCAGTCTTGTTTTGTGGCATGACATTGAGTCACCTGCACAAAAGCAGTCCAGGCTGCTGGTGGGTCTGTGCTAACCCCAGCCCTGTGTGGATTCTAGCAAGAAGAGGCATGTCTGCTTTGTTTTGTTTCTAAGTGGCAAAAAAAGTGCTTGAAATGGGGGGCAGGGGAGAGCATGAATGAGGGTAAGTTGAGACCTAGCAAATTGGACATATAATGGGGTTTGGGTTCCTGACAACCCTAAAATGGACTTTCTAGATCCTGTCCCAAGGGGCTTCCATGTTATAGTATGACCATCTCAAATAAATTTGGTGGATTGGGGATCTTGGGTGAACTCTAGGGGGGCTTCAGAGGAGTGGATGTAATTGTTCTGTTGGGAGAGGGCTCCTCCCAAATCTTCACTTCTCTTTGGAGGCTGCAGTGTTGGGAGGAAGGGCAGATGCCAGTTGAGCAAGGGGCTTAACCTCTCTGAGCCTCAGTTGCATCATCTGTGGAAGAGTGTTCTGGAATGGCATTGTTCAGGGGATTCAAGAGAAAAATCTATTGAAAGCATCTAGCCCTGTGCCAGGCTCTTAGCAAGTGCTTAAGCTCTTGTAGCTATTTTAGATTCCAGAATTCATCTAATACCACTAGTGTCACAGTGCACAGAAGGGAATGAAAAGCCCAGGACACAGAACTCCCTGGTGAGTGTGGAGCTGGGGTTCCCAGGCCTCCTCACTCTGGGCTGTTTACTGTGCCCACTGACTTTCGGGACTCATTCGGCTGGGCCAGCTCCTCAGGCAGCACAGTTCCTACCTTCCACCTTGGCCCACCTCCATCTGCTCCGCCCCAAACCCTGTTTCTCTTACCGCCAAAGTGTCTAGAAAAATCCTTCCTGCCTCTCTGCTTCATGGCCACCGCAGGCGTTCTGTCCATAAGATTCTCCTTCTTTAACCACGGCTGCCCCTTTGCCATGCTGCCCTATATGTTTCAGCTCAGTGCCCGCATCCACCTCCATCCTAGCTGAATTGATGCCATCCCCGACTTCTCCTTTACTGAGTGTAAGCTCCAGAAGGACAGAGAACATGTGTCCCAGCTCCTGGCATGAGGCATGATGCAGAGGTGCTCAGTCAACATGCCGGGTGGATGAACAAGTGAATGAACGAGCAAACGGATTCCAGAACCAACATATTCACTAAGGCCTGGAGAGGCCCTGTAAAGGATGCTAACTGGCTGGCAAAGGGGCTGGGCACCTGCTTGCCCTCCTTCCTGGCCTCCTAAAAGAACAGCGTGAAGCTACCTACAGACAGGGGCTCTTGCAGGCAGGCAGCCCACACAAAAGCACATCTTGCAGGCAGGGGAAATGGGCGGGTAGTTGCTAATTGCGACTTCCAACTGGGCTGATCTTTCCCAAGTTCCAAAGGCGCCTGCCTCCAGAAACTGGGGCTGCTGCCGCTGCGCTGCCGAGGGAGCCGGCGGCGGAGGAGGGGCGGGCGCCTGGGCGCCGGGGCTGGCACAAGAAGCCCCATCTCCTCCCCCTCCCACCCCCAGCTCTTCTCCAAGAGAGGAAGCAATGCAGATGGAGATGAGAAATAAATATTCCTGCCTGCTCTGTGCCACTGCAGTTTCCAAAATGTCTGGCTTGGACCACAAAACCAAGCCCAGGAAAGGAGGCGCTCAGCGGGAGAAAGAGGGGGAAAGGGTGGCATATTTGTCGATACTTGTCAGCTTTCCGGGGGGCAGAGCACATGGCTCATCATTGGCAGCCCCGCTGGGTGGGGACGTGGTAAGTGCGCAGTAATACTTGCAGAGTGGATCCGAAGTGGGAGCCAGGGAGGGAATCCTGCCAGGTGGCCCCCAAGGCTCCGCCTTTGTCCGGGGCCTGGACCCCTGGTTCTCTCAGCCTTGATGGCTCCTCTCAGCCTTGATGGCTATTCCCCCGCCCCCATCCCGTTTCCCTGATCCCTGTCCCCTGCCCTCCTCCCCGTAATCAAAATGCGGCTGGGCTGCAGGAAGGCTCCGGGACCCACTCAGATTTGGGCAGGAGCTCAGAATCCACGCCCGGAGATGTTCCTGCCGCCTCCAAGCACAGTTCAGTCTCCAACACAGAATCCACAGGAGACGAGAACACGCGCTGCAAATGATAAGCGGGTGCTTTTGGCCTGTGGGTGGGCATGTGTGTGGGAGAAATGTCACCCAGGAAGGGCAGGTACAGGCCAGCACAGGCAGGAAGTGACCTGCAGTGGCGGGGCCTCCACGAGGCATGCCTTGTGGCTGCAAAATGCCTCAGAAAAGGGAGAGGAGAGGGTGACAGTGTCAGCTGGGACACTCCTGCAAGTTCTGCGAGGTCTTCTTTGTTTCAAATGCTCCTGTGAGAATCTATTCCTTGGTGCCAGGCCCTTGGCATCACTGCCATGGGACCACTTTTTGCTGGTCCTCCAGCGGAGGCAGTAATTGGGGTGGGGCTCCTGGTGGGTGGGATGCTGCCCAGGAAGCGGCAGAGGAGCTTTGCTGGGTCAAGGCCGGGGCAGTCAAACTTCTGCTCAAAATAAAGACTCCGAGAAAGTGATGTCTTCTGTGGGAGTTAGGGAACATCTTCCGGAAGTGCTGCCTTACATTCTGCCTCTTTTCACCATTTCCATGACTTCACCGAGGCAGGAAAGATTATCTAATATTTCCCACTCGTGAGCCCTGAATCCTTCCTCATGCATCCTCGCCACTCAGTTGTCCATCTGCCTTCTAGTGCCAGGCAAGTGCCAGCTGAATCCCACTCTCTTCAGGAAGCTGTTCGGCAGTGGGGGGAAGCTGGCAGAAACCTGGGTTCCAGTTCCCATGCTGCCCATTGCTGTGTGACCTTAGACAAAGTACTCCCCCTCTCTGGGCCTTGGTGTCTTTGTTTGTGAAAGGAGTGGGTTGGGGAAGTTTTCTTTCAGCTGTGACACAGTATGGGTGGTTCTGCAGAGTGAAATCAGATACATTTCCTCTTGTCATCGCCTCCTTCCCACCCCACCTTTATCAATAAATTTCTGGGACTGGGGTCATCACACTTTCTGGGACTGAGTTCATTTCTCACACCTGGGAAGGTCAGAGCTGCATATCAAGACAAGAGAGGCATGCAGAGACGTGGATGCTGTCTAGAATTGTTTTAGATGTTTTCTGTCTACATTTCCTTTAATTCCCAGGAATTCTAATGTATGGGTTAGGGAAAGACCAAAGAAAGGCAAGTTTGGAAAGAACTTGTGTGTATGGTATGTCTGTATATAGTAAAAATATTAGATAACTTTTAATAATAGCTGCTATTTATTGAGACCTACTGTGTGCTAGGACTATACTAAGCTCTTTCATTTATATTATTATCCTCAAAAAAGCTCATGGTGGAAGGCCTTATCTACTCCCTACTTCCACACAATATTGGTAGTTAACTGCAATTAAAACACACACACACACACACACACACACACACAGCAAAATGATACAACAGCACACCTCCCTATAACCAAAACCAAAACCAAAACCAAAACTAAAACAAACCTTAGGGAGGGTGAGGCTCAAGAAGGATGAGACACCTACCCAAGATCACACAGCTGGTTAATATTGGTAATGAGGTTTGAACTGGATTTTGTTGCATTCCAAAGGTGATGATGTGTGCCCTCTATCCTGTGCTGGGCCTTGCATTGGCATTCAATGTTCTTTTGGGAAATTCTTCATAAACGAAGCCTCTTTTAAAGACTCAAAGATAGTGGGTCCTAAATGGCCTTTCCTATGGCATTGTCAGAGGACAACAGCTGGCCCCAGAGCCAGCAAGTCCCCTCCCATCAGAGATGACAAGGAGGCCTGCAGCTGCAGTGCCAGCCTCGCTCAGGAAGGGACTGAGAATGGGCCGGAGCAGTCCACTGACAGCGATCTGCCCCTCTTACCTACATAGAGTTAGGTTGGCCTCTGCCCACCATCTAACTTCTATGGCCACGCCCACTCTGGCACCGAATTAGAGCCTCCTGGAATTTGTACAGACTTGATCATCTGTGCCAGAGGTGTAAACTCAAGTGTCCTCAAGCCCCGGAGGGTCTATGAATGAGCAAGACAGCTCGGAGGGGCTCCAGGAAACTGGCGAAAACATTTGGACTATGGAGACACTGTGACTGAGTCCCCCAGACGGCTGCTGATTGTCACTTCATAAAGTCCTGGGACTCAGGCTTCTCTGTGAATTCTCCTGATTGTTAAATGCGGGGAACTAATTCAGTTAAGGAAAGTGTACCTGACACAGCAAGGACCCAATAAAACATATTTACAAGCTCTCTGACTTGTAGGTCTCCATTTGCAACCTTTAAAATTAATTCACAGATGAGGGAATGGTAGCTCAGAAACGGTAAGTGTTTTCGCCTAAGAAGCTAAGGTGGGCTCAGGCACCAACTCTCCTGGGATACAAATATATAGAGGCGTACGTGCGCACCTAGTGTATATTCACAGATGAAACAGAAGGAGTTTGACTTGCCGGCTGCTATGAAGTGTCCTGCTCCTCCTGGTGTTAAGAGTATACACTGATGACTGACCGAAATTAACACACAGACACAAAACCAAATGCCACAGCCGCACCCTCCTCATGTCAGCTCCTTGACATTTACCGCCTCATGTTATCTATCTGAAGCATTCCATATTTCCTTAACAAAACAATGTAAACCTCTCTACTTACGGTAAATGACAAGAAAGAAGAAAACAAGGTCCCTTCATCATATCTGGATAATTTTGCCAACACTCCTTCCAAGATAGTAACGAACTAGAAAAACCGCAAAAGAGAGAAGAGAATTAGTATTTCAGAGTAGAATTGCTCACGATAAAGAGCAACATTTGCAACCGGCACAGAGCCTCTGCTCACATTCGCCTTCTATTATGTGATCGCAGCCTGCGGGGAGAGGAGTAGACGCCTCTACACAGAAATATTTGACTTATCCGGCTTTCTCTTCATTATTATGTGATTGCAAATAGAGAGTGCTCCAGAAGTGCAAAGTGACAAAATATTATTGCGTTGCATATAGCATGCGATAATATTAAATGCACTTTTCAAAATCCCAAACTGCGCAAAGCCATCTTTATGTTACATATTAGCACTACATTTAATCCAATCTATTTTTATTTGTATTTTATCAGTAATTTGGGGGAAACAGAAGTTTAGCACTGGCAAATATAAATGTCTTCCCATTCAACATTACTTAGTTAAAATTCGAGAATTCATGAGGGTGACTGAAATAGCTTTATCTGACTTTTCTGTTTTATTATGACTCTCACTGCATGTGAAACTAGGGGAGGGGGTTTTGTGATGGCAGAATTCCTTATTACCGTTTAACTTTCTGTATTTAAAAACCTAACTTTACCAATGCTGAAAAACAAAACAAACATTTCCTGAATAACCTAGTGCAGCGTTTGGGGACAAATTCCTATTAAGTTAACATATGCCACTTCATCGCTTCATCCTCACTCGGCTCGCAATCATCAGAAAAATCACTCGGTGCTGAGGCTGTGCGAGGCACAATCCTGTTTCCTGAGAAATGTAAGTACCCAGCTCAACTTTTTAACGTGTGACATTTTAATGGGAATACAGACACAACAAAGCAATGCTCACAAAGAAACGTTTCACCTGAAATGGAAGGTTACCTTTGCCACCAAGAGTGTTATCATTTCTTTAACAGTTTCTTCAATTAGTTCGTCTATTTTTGAATGGTATTGGTGCTGAAGAACACAGAAAGACAAATATTAGCATGTTTGGGAGGTGATGGCATCCGCCGGTAATTTTTAGACAACACAATTTATACGTACAGCCTGGCCTGCCCACCCCGCTCTTTTCCACAGTCCCAGGCGCAGCTCTAAGATTCCGACTCTGTGTCTGATGAGGAGAGATTCGAAGCTCTTAAAAAAATTACTAGGCACATTGCTCCTCACCCAAAGCGTTCAATTGCTTTGATATGTGTAGAGACATACAGGCATTTACAAAAACTGGCATGGACGGCTTCACAGCCTAGCAGCTTGTCGATCTGGTCGTACAAAGTACGATCCCACAATAATTTAATCCAGGGATAAAAATTATCTTTAGAAAACTACTGGGAGATGTGACTTAGGAAGTATATCCTTCCAAAGGGAATTTGACCAATACACTGTGAATGATTTTGCAAAAACTGTCCTAAGACCTTTGGCTGTTTGGGGTTAATCCTTCAGCACCCCTCATTCCACCTCAGTGTGCTGACTCAGCGCCCCGGCAGTGTCTCTTTCTGAACCCTGGTGGCTGCTACTCGCTTTCTCCATCATGGGCAAGCAGACCCAGGCTTAGAGCACTAATGAGACTGCTACTAAGTTTTTCAAATTCTCTGACTGCTGCTGTCAATTATTAAATTTAAATAGTAATGCAAAAACAAACCCCACACAAACAAAATCTGCTGCACATGCCAGGAGGAAAGAAAAAGCGAAAGCACTGAATGCCAGCTCCTTGACATTTATTAGATCATCTCAGTATCCATTGAATTATTCCGTATTTCCTCAATGGAAAACAACAATGCCAAACACTGCTCTCAGGAAAGAAGAATGCACTTACCCACTCGTTAGCAAACTTTCAGAGGGATGAGTAATTAGGAATTGAAAGAAAAGGGAACAATGCAAATCAAAATTAGGACAATCGGGCACATGAAAAAAGAAAAATTAAACAAACCATCCAGAAAGGTATGAAAACATGCAGAAATAATAAGCCATTTTAATGTGGTTTGATATTCTGATAACTGGTGATCAGAAGTATTGAAAGGGAGCAAAGGGATGTGAATTAGGTTGATTCATTTCAAGTCATAATGGAATTTCATTTGTAATTGGAAGACCTAGACCAAACCCCAGTGCAAAGTTGGTTAGTTATGTTACCTAAGAAAATATAGTTCGGTTTCTTCACCTATAAAACACACACACACACACACACACACACACACACACAAACAAAACACACACACACACACACAACAAATACTACTACTACTACTACCTAGGATCAAAGGGAGAGGGAAGAAGCCAGTACAAATTATTGATGATTTTTGTAATGAGAATGAGGGAGACCCTATGTAAAAATATTTAGCAGGTAGGTTTCTTTCTCCCTCCCTCCCTCCCTCCCTCCCTCCCTCCCTCCCTCCCTCCCTCCCTTTTTAAATTCTCATTCAAGGATATGTTCTTATTGATTATAGAAAGAGAGGACAGCAGAGAGAGGGGGAGAAAAAACATTGATTACTTGCCTCTGATATGAGCCTACATGAGATGGTTGGGGATTGAACCCACAACCTAGGTATGAGCCCTGACCTGGAACTGAACCTGCAATCTTTTTGGTGCACAGAGCCATGCACTAACCAGGTGCCACTCAGTCAGGGCTATTAAAAAAATCAGGGTCAAGTTAATTCCTGGCAGTCCTGCTCTCAGAATCATAGATCTAATTTAAAGATGTACTGAGGGTCTAGATGTGGAAACTTTTTGTCAACTTATAATTGCAATTCCAATATTACCGGTATTTGTTGAAATTTATAAAGTAGAAATAAAGGGGAGGGGGAGATGGTTTTATTGTTCAGTCACCTCATTTTACTTGCTTTTTAGTTGACTAGAGGGGAAAAAAAGCAAATGGCGTATGTCGCACAGTCCTGATAAACAGAACCCACGTTGGCTCTGCGGTTAACTTCACAAAAGAATTTACTAGGAAGTGGCAGAAACTTGAAGCTAAATGCAAAAACTATCTGCAGAGTTCTGTGCTAGAAACACAAGAAGATGTCAGAACAAAGGACCTTAGGATTGTTGACAGGGCTCCCAACTCATTTTTAGGTCTTGTGATAAGATCCCGAGTCATACCCGCACCTGCCCTCACGCAACTGCGCCTTCTCCCAGATTCTCTTTGGATAGCTATAAGTAATTCACATTTATGACATTTATGATGAGATTTAATTCAGATTAGCTAGCTGTAGGCAAAAATAATACAATATGAAATATTAAATAAAGGCCTTCTAAACAAGCAAAGAATATCATTGAGAATAGGAACTTTCTCTCAAAAAACAGCTGAAACAGCAAAAAGAATCAAGAGCATGTTCACTATGCATCATTCACAGAAGACTCAGGCACGGTCTGTCCTGAGGAGTTAACAATGTCTTTTCTGAAAGACAAATAAGCTTTCTCTTCCCTTCTCTAAGGAATCCAGACAAAAGTATATGGAGACACAGTGGTTTGTGGGAATCTCTCCTTGCTCTCATGTTTTTCATGCCAAAGTTGGCCCTCACTCCTCCCAGGTACTCCCACTGTCTCTCCTTTTCACTATTTATGAATACACATTTCTTTTATTCTGCTTATAAAAAAGTGGGTTTTTAAAAAATATATATATATTTTTGTTGATTTCAGAGAGGAAGAGAGAGGGAGAGAGAGAAAGGAACATCAGTGATGAGACACAATCATTGATTGGCTGCTCCTGAATGCCCCACACTGGGGGACAAGTCCACAACCCAGGCATATGATCTTGACTGGAATTGAACCCTGGGCCCTTTAGTCCGCAGGCCAATACTCTATCTACTGAGCCAAACCAGCTAGGGCTATAAAAATGTTTTGATATGCTTATTCTGCTTCTTACTTCTAGAGGAAACTTGAGCATGTCATCTCCGTTAGTCTATTTCCTCATCTCCTCAGTGGGGCTAGAATTATCCCTGTTGTGAATGCAGAAATCACTACAAAGTCATGAAACAATGCATGGACACATGATTTGGAAACTTAGATATGCTATATGGCAATATTACTGCTGCCATAACTAATGATTAGCATGGTAGTTATGTGTATTTCTCTAAACTCATCTAAAGCTTATATACCTTGTTGTATGTCAATTATAATCTCAATGAAATAAAACCCACTTTGGAAGGATAATAGGCAGGGTAATATCTATTTTGCTTATTATGTGGCAAAGGGGTATTTATCTAAATAGCCTTCATTCACATACAAGTAATTACCAAATACATGGATTTGCTTTATCAGTTTCTCCCAAGACTTATTGGAGCAACAGTGAGTAAGTACTCTGCCTTTACTCTGCTCTTTATCGGGAGAGTAATTGTTCCATGCAGATATGATGCTCCAAAAAGGAGTATAAATACTACTGGATATCGTTTAATTACCATCCCTCCCCATCCCCGCTAGATTATCTTGTTACAACATTTTTTTGCAGTCAAATGAATTATCCAATTTGGGTACAAAGAGGGATCTTTTCTTATTTTTGCATTTTTCAGTCCCTTCTGCTGGCCTCCTTGGATTGGCTTGATAATAATAATTAATAATAATAATTACAATAATAATAATAAATTATACCCTGGGGCCATAGAACATGAAATAGCAAGGGAACTACTAGTCTTCAATGGCGTGGAAAGTTTGGGAAGTTCACTTTTGCTTCTAGTGAGCTAAGTTGCTGCAAATTCACAATCACACCGCGAAAATCATTCCACTTGACTCCCAGTGCTGCACATTTTGCCTTGTCATGGAACAGATTGTGTGTATGTTGTCTTTCTGTTAAGACCATCTGACCTTGGAAATGAGATGAAAACACTCTAGACCAAGTGAGAAAGTATTTAATATACAATTTCCTCTCTATTGGTGCTTTGCAAATTTTAATGAAAAAAAATAAATATTTAAGATGGAAAAGTATGGTTAACAAATGTTTCAACAGCTGCCTTTAGATGCTACTTTACCCCAGTGATGAAATTCAGGAAGTGATTGAAAACTGGAGAATCTATTCTAAAATAGCTTGAGGGCACTGAAATCCAGGTGGAAGCAGGCATCAGTGACTAGATCTATAATAGGAGTTTAATATCAAATACTCACAAAGTGAAAACTCCAAAAAAATTAAACTTTTATCTATTTTCCTAATTTCAGGATATTTCCAGTCATCACTTTTGGCCAATGTCGTTCTAACAGTTCAGTTTTACTTTGGAGATAAATGTCCCCATTCTAAAAAATGGGGAGAGCTGATGACGGACCATTTGCATGAGACTTCTTACTGAAGTTCTACTTAAGGTCACAGCCATAGAGCAATATCCCTCAAAGGACTTATTTCCTATCACATATTTTCAACGGGGTCTTTAATTTGACCTGAAAAACTTCACAGGTCCTTGAAATCGTATGTGAAAGTATTTTTTTTCTTGCAAAATGGCTCCATAAATTTCATGGAACAACATGTATAAATCTTAATATTATTCCAGGCAAGAGAAGGCACAAAAGGCCACAGGTTAGTATATTCCATTGATATGAAATGCTCAAATAGGCAAGTCCTTATTAATAGAAATAGGATGCTGGGCCTGGGTAGAGAAGGTTGGGAATTATATTAATGGATCCAGGTTTCTTTTTAGGGTGATAAGAATGTCCTGCAATTGATTGTGGTGATGGTTGCACAATTTTGTGAATATACTAAAATGCTACTGAATTGTATACTTGAAGAGCGAATTTTATGATATGTGAATTATAGCTCAATTTAAAAAAATAAAACTCCAAAGAGAGAAAAATTCAGGAGGAGAAGGATTCTGGAAGTTACTCCTGATTCTTAGAGATCATCCAACACAGGTTTTTTAAGTGGGCTCTGTGAAGCCCAAGAGATGGTTCAGGGTCGCTCAGAGAAATGTGAGTGGGTATGTCCCAACTACATTAATAAATTTTACTTGTTTCACATGCTGCTCCCCCCTTACTCCTTCCCCCTACTGTAAGATGTGAAGAACTGATTCTGCAGCTAAAAGCATTCTGAATAAAACTAGAATAGTGCTACCATTTTATAGATGAAGAAACCGAGGCCAGAAGAGACTGAGTCACTTAAACAGCTCTAGTGGGCAGCACAGCCTGGGTGAGAACCCTAGCCAGGAAGCTGTTCCCAGCTGAGCCTTCCCCAGAAGGCTGACCTTCCTGCCTGAGCCCTCTCCTTCACTTAGGTTTGGACACTGAACCTCCAGACCACTGGTTCTTATGGTGTGGTCTTTAGACCAGCCAGTGGCATCAGTATCACCAGAGAATTTGTTAGAAATGCAAACTCTTGAACCACACCCGAGACCTATTGGGAACTCTTGGGATGAGACCCAACAAACTGGGTTTGAGAAGCTCTCTGATTCGTCAGGTACACTGATGTTAGATCTGCTGCTCCAGATTGCTCACCTGCAGCAAAGGGAACCAGCAAAGAGAACCCCTTGCATGTGACCCAAAGCCTAGAACATAACCCTGGGGGAAAGTCCCCAACCTGAAAATCAGTCAGGGGCAGAGGCTCACAAAAGTGGCGGAGAAAGCTGATGGGGTGGGGAAGGAACTTAAAGATGATCTTGCCAGGAAGAGAATACCACCAACCCACATTTAAAAATGGAAGGTGCTGAAAAGAGAAAATAAATAACGAATAAGGAGCAAATATAATTTAGTAAAAAATTCTGAGCATGTAGGGCTGGTATTGAAAGATCTGATTTAGGAGCAATTTATGCCAATTGGCAACAACATGAGAGTTGCCAGAAATGTTTTTGAATTAATTCTAAATTGGTATATGAATATCTAGCTGGCTTAAGGCCATCAGAGGAAAATGATCACGATGGTCTTTAATCAAGCCCAAGTTGCTGTTTCTTTCTCCTTTACATTTTAAATGCCACTTTGGAACTGGAAACTTAGCAAAGGACTAAACTTTTGGTCAGGGAAGATGCACAATCAATCTCAGGAAAATCTCTGAGATTTCTTAAAAATTCAGAACCTGCTGCTGGGACTGGGTAGCAGGGTGATCCAACATTACAGATCCTGGAAGATGCTGGATTCGAAAAAGAGAGCTCTCCTGCTGTCCAGATGTTCAAAGCGATAAAATGTACTTCAAATGTGAAAATGACTTGCATTCTGGCAAACATCTGTTGGAGATACCAACCTAATAAGTAAGATCATCAAACATCATTGGACTTAAAGGAACTTAATGGCCACTCCAACTCCAGCCAAGAATCACTACCAAGTGACTGGCACACTCATTAGCACAAGCCTTAGACATTTACTTAACAAAGAGACACCAAACATTCATCTGCAGCTTAATCTACAAAAGATAGAATATATTTCAGGAACTAGCAGACTAGTGTAGATGGAAGGAATTTGTGAAGTTTTCTTCTACATAATCAATGGCGGGGTCGGGGGGAGGATAGTGTAAGGGAGGAGAAATCTATATATATATATATTTTTACCTCTTGGCCCATTTCCATGCTGCAAAGTTTTGTTGATTGAGCTTTGGCATCAACCATAACATTAAACATGGTGCATATTGACTGTGGGACTCGAAAATCTGTTGATCGACTGGTTTTTTGCAGCTTAACTTCAAATGCAATCCTGGTTCTATTAAAACAAAGTAGGAAAAGACCAATTCAGCATTCAGATGGCAGCAGGAGGAGGAGACATTTTCTGAGAGGTTAGTGGAAAAGAAAATTGAAGGCTGTAATCAGTTTCAATCGACAATGACTTCACATGTGTTCTTTTAAAAATGACTTTCCCAGCTCAGGAAGGCCTATTCAGGGAGATAGTCACGCAGACCCTTCTTTCTTGGCAGTGCACGGAACACCTATAGCTTGGTGTATTTCTGTCTATCGCTCACATGCTATGGAGAACTCTAATTGCAGGAGAATGAATGAACAAAACCCAATTATAGCATATGTAAGTTCTCTCATACTGGCAACTACCTACCTTGAATCCCTTCATTTAAACCCTCCACCCCTCAAAAAAAAAAAAAAAAAAAAAAAACAGTTTCTAATCTTCACAATCTCCTGGTGGGGAAAAAAAATCTTAAATGACACTATTTGTTTTATTTATTTATTAATTTTACCCTGGCTTTGAAAGAGACTGAAGTGAAAAAAAACACCAAAAAGCTTATTATAGTGCTTCAAAGACTAAAAAATGAGAAAAACTATCTTTGCAGAGGAGAATGAAATTAGGAGAGGTGATAAGGGGGTCCGCCACTATGCTTGCTTATTTGCCTTGCCATGCCAATGCTTTATTTTGCAATAAAGAATACATTATATTTATAAGTAAAAATGTCATACTATACTTCCTAATTTAAGACTTGAGTAATGGTGGAAATTTACTGTGACATAATTCTGACTTAGGTCAAACTACGATCCCAGCAATGTGCTAACTGCTCACGGAAGAGCTCTGTCCGACATGGCCAGCTGGGGCTATAGGTGTGAGATCTAATCCTTGATATCAGCTTGTAAAGGGGCCCAGTTATGGTTTGAAAGGTTTCAGAGAGGCGGGTAACCTCCTCATCACATGTCTTTAAAGAAAAGCGCCTGGTTAGTAAGTGGTTTTACTAAAGGTCCTTTGTCCAATGCCTCTTTTCAGCATTGTCCCTGTCAGGTTCTAAAGATCACGCAGCCACCAGGAAGGCATCGCTTTAAGAGGCATTTGTAGCAGTTTCCTAACAGTGCAGAGAGGGACCACACAGCTAGCTAGCTCGGAGAGGATGCCAGCTTGCTAACACACCCTGGGTGCACAAGGGAAGCCAAGTATAATTTCTAAGGTTGGAAGCCCAGCTCTTAAGAAAACTACTAAAAAAACGCCTTAAAACACTCCTATATATTATATGATCATGTTAAAGATAAATGTATCTTGGCTTCTAAAGACTCAGTGCACTGATGTAGCTTTGTAATCACGATGATCATTTTAAGCTATGCTGCAAATACATCATTTTCTGGTTTTGTGTAAAGGAGGCCTGATGGGGACTGAGTTGGACAGGTCCCTGGGCTGATCTTCTGAGGCTCACTGGCCAGGCCCGGCCCATCTTGGGACAGGGAAATGCTAGATCAATCCCTTACAATGAAGTAATCATCATCTCATTTCACATGAGAGCTGCTCATAGCCTTTAAAGCATGGGGCTGTGAAAACAGGAAGCCAAATGCAAAATTAATATGACCGATAAGGTTCTATGGTACAAAAGGCAGGAATGGAGAGGTCATTCAATCCAGCTGACTCTCTTTGAGGGCAGAGTTAGAGTGCCGTGTTTTGTGTGGAGCACGGTGCCTGATATAGACTAGACCGGTGGTAGGCAAACTTATTAGTCAACAGAGCCAAATATCAACAGTACAATGATTGGAATTTCTTTTGAGAGCCGAAAACCGACTTCTGTGCATGGGCCACGAAGTTTCAATTGCACTGTATGTGCACACCCACACATGGTATTTTGTGGAAGAGCCACACTCAAGGGACCAAAGAGCCACATGTGGCTTGTGAGCTGCAGTTTGCCAACCGCTGGACTAGACTAGAGGCTCTGTCAGGTTCATTAAGTGAATGATGTCATCAAGTGAGTGATTTCTTAGAAACTTGGCAATGAGGAGTACCGATTGATGTTTGGTGTTGCATATTTACATCCATGAAATCATGTCCTTACTCTGTTAGCCTAGAACAGGGGCCCTTTATTCTGTCCCAAAGAGGAAAGCAAAGGTTCTAGGCTCTCCTAATGTGGGCTCTGTCTTAAAACACCCATGGACTCCTTCATGTCTTACCCTCTGACTCAGGCTGTCTGGGGACGATATTTCCACTCATGTTTGCTCTTGTCTGGTTTGTGCTTAGACTGGGGCCTTAACTGGAAGGGACACCAGGGTCAGGAGTACATGTGCAAGTGACCAACTCCTGGTAATAAACAGTTACTTTAACAGCTACCATGTGTCAAGCATGATGCTGGGACGTGGGACAGGCAAGGAGCTCAAAATGAGCGATACACTGCCTGCCGCTGAAGAGCTCACACTCGTTGAGTGGCTGATCCACTATCCCACCTATAGGTCATCTCCTATTACTTATTATCTATTTAAAGACTGGCTCTCCAGAGAAGGGCTCACGTGTCTTTCTGTACAACCGTGTGCACAGATCAGAAGCTAGTGGGCCTTAATGCTAATGCTTTACAGTCCCAGGGACGATCAGGGAAGAACGTTTTGCCAGAGGAGCCACTTGGACAAGCAGTTTTCGTGTGACATGGGTTAGCCACAGGAAAAGACTGGCTTTTCCTAAAATTGAGTGAGATTCTGTAGGAGATGGTGAGAGTCAAAACCCTAAGGGAACATTTTGACCCTGGGGTTGAGAAATAGGCCTGCTTTTGATTCCAAGATTGGGAAGAAAAGGACAAAGTGCAAAATCTGGGTCACTGGGACTTGAGTTTCCTGAGGATTCTCCATAGCACATTGCTCTTTCTCTAATTCCTGCCAAGAAGCTCATCTACCTGCGACTATGTCATTTTTCTGCCTTTCGGTTCCAGTTTTGATGCTATTACATCCCTTTTCTTTTTCCAAGATATGCATAATGAATTCAGAGCACTCCCAGCCAAACCCAGTCCCTGACTCCCACAACTGGTCCATCAACTAAATTACACAACAACAGGATATCCAAGTGTCCTGTGATGCTTGTGGTCTTTCTTTTTTTTAATGAGGAATAATAATGGAATTCTTGGAAACTGGAAAAAGCAATTGGACATATGACGGGGATAGACAGGGTGAGGCTGTATGGATACAGACACTCCATGAAGGAAGGATGCATTCCTTGGTATGCCAGGAGCTCAGTACTGTGCCTGCAGAGAGGAGGAGCTCAAACAATTCCTGTAGAAAAGATGTGTGCTGTTCTCCTCCCCTTCAGAACAGTCCACCTGGGGAATACAAGTGCAGCCTTCCACCTCAACCCCACAATCCACAGGAACAAAGCAGGCAACATGTCTCATGCCCTCTTGTTGATATCGAGTTGGATTTTGCACAACTAGTAGCTGGCAGGTAGTACAGGCTCAGTTCACATGCAGAGAATGAATGATGCTGCTCAGGTCCTGCTCACATGGCTGGAAATTCACTAGATTCCTGCTCCTGCACTGGATTTGCTGGCTCAGGAAGAGGATGTGCTTCTTTGATTTCTATCTAGCTGCCCACCACGCATACCACACTCCTACATTTAAAATATGTTTACTAAGTATTTTGTGCCAGATGCTGCTAGATGTCAGAGATGCAAACAAGAACCGACATGGAACCTTTCCTATGGAACTCAGTGAAATAACAGCCACATTGTTTGCCTGGGGCAGGTGTGGGACAGGTGAACAGAAGCTGGACTTGTGTAGCCACCACTCCCACTTGACTGATAAGCAATCACTTTTTCAAAAAAAAACTCCAAATTATGGCCAATCAGCCCTGCCCCAGGCCAGTGTGTGGTGGGAAAGGCGTGCAGAGACGGCCCAGGCACTGGGCTTACCTTTTGACACAAGATTCTATCATGTCACTTGCCATCAGCTTCAGCCGTTGCTCCAGGTGCTTCCCGAACTCTTCCTCAGGCCAGTGTAAGTCCCGAATGAAGGTCTGAAGGGCATCGAGCTTCCAAAACAGATCCTCTGAGGTGCCTGATCCATTGCTAGCAGGGTAAAAATAAAAAGCCAAGAGTTACCCATGAGCCTTCGCTTTGAAAAGCTGACACAAAGACAACTGGGACTAGAAGGCTTGAGGCAAACAGTAGCTTCAACATACAAAACGACGCGTGTTGGCGGTGGAGGTGGGGGCATTCTCCACCGGCAGATTTTGAGTTTTACCATACATGACCTAGTCGGCTTTGTTCAGCCAATTATTCAGACCAGTGAGAAGTCTGAGGGACATTTTGCCCCATAACGGCCAGGAGAACAGTGTATGGTAAAAATCAGCCTTCTTTTAATAACCACATTAACACATGTGATGATTCAGATGAAGGCCACGAACCAGAGGGGGAAGTAAGTCTCAACAAATAATAACTACATGGCAACATGCAGTTATTAAAATTCGGGCTTCATGCATTTCCCCAGCTCCCCTCCAGACGGAGGCCTCTTGGAGACTGCACAGATTTGGAGTTTTAAAGGGACAGTGCTAACAAAGTGGTGAGCGAGGACCTGCTTTCTCTCTTGAAGAGCTGGAGAGAAGTGGGGGTGACTCAAATTGAGATGAGTCCACCTTGATACCTTGAATCCATGCATTTGTTCAGATTGGTTATTATTCCAATAGACCAGCCCGTTGCATAGGCAGCCCCCAGATGAGGTTGAGGGTGGGGAGGTGAGTGAACAAGAGATATATGCAAAACTTGTTTTTTTTAACCATTGCACCATCTTACCCAGTCCAGATGGAAGAATTGGTCTTGATTTCGTTCTGTACAATGATGTGTAAGCAACTTTTACCTGGGGCAACCACGGAAAGCCTGTGTATGGGAAACGCTCCATCTCTCACCTTCTTGCCCTCCTCTGGCTGGCTTTCTCTTTTGTAACAATCCCGTTTGGAGCTCTGAGGGGTGGCCACCTCCCACCCCCTTCCTCGCATACCACTAATGCTAACACGGTAATTTATAAAATGTCCAACACACCATGCATTACCACTTGTTCTGACATCGTCTATAGAAACAGATGAGAGTGGGTGTTTCTATTGTGACAGATGCCAGCTGCATTGAATTAATGCTTCAGAGAGAAATATAGCTAGTGCATAAATGCATACACAGCTACTGCGGGGTGGCGGGGGGGGGGGGGGGGGGATGCTCCCAACATGCCGAGAGGGAGCCTACGGCCTTGACCAACAGGGACATGTTTTCAAGGACAGACCAGTCTGAGGTCAGTACGTAGACGTATCTGACACGGAGGAGCAGGTAACATGGAAACACGACCTTTAAATGAAAGGTGGCAAAGGAGGAAACTGGAATTATGAAAAGATATAGAATCAGGCATTTCCTGGTGGGCGATTGAGAATCTAGGCCTTCTTTTCAAATACTGCCATATGCATTGCTCCAAAGTGGGGGGATGCTTTGTTTCTCCATGGAGGTTCAACCTTCCCCCTGACCCCATCCTAGGCTTGGGAAAAAGAAACCCCAACTTTCTGTAGTCTAAACCCCGTTTTGGAATTGCATGGTTGTATGTTTTAAATCATTAAGTACATATGAATGCAATAATTGGTATTTATTACAACAACATTTTGACACCCATCTGGTTTCGGAGTTTCAAAAAATTCTTCTAGGGTTTTTTTCTTTTTCTTTGAAGAGCTTATTATTAAGTTTTGACATGAGGAAAAGAATATTTTCTTTTTATTTTTAAGATAAACTGTTAATGTTAAGGCAATAGCACCAAGATTATTTTGATTGCTGAGCAGTTACCAAAATGTGTTCCCACTCATGCCTTAATTAATCGACAGAGACCATTATCTGCTTTATTACAATGTCTTGATTCATATCTTTTCAAAAACAATGTCACAGAGCATGCAGAGAAGAAGGTAAAAAAGCTTTCAGATATTTATTTTTAATTATTAACAGATAATACCTAATCTAACTTTTAATATAGTCATCTTAGCATGAATATGACTTAATGTTTTTTTTTAGATTTTTTTCAAATATAAATTTTTAGAGGTTGTGGTTCATCTTTAAAAGAGAAACAGACACGCTGACCCCTACGATTTCATTGTGAACTTGTGAACCAAGCTCAGTTTTAAAAAAATATGGGCAGTGTTGGAGGAGCCCGGCAGAGCAGTGGCTTCAGGTCCTGTGCTCTACCTGCATCACCGCACAATGGAAATGGCCAGGGCCATCTTGACGGATGTGCTTTCGAGGTTTCAAAACTCACTGCCAGTTTCAGATCATTTTTTATTCCTTTGATACTAACACTTCCCTTTGAAAACGTGCCAATTTATTCTTTCAAGAAAAAGCTTATCTGGCCTATAATTAGCTGTGGTCTAAGAAAAGGATCAAAGGGGGCACAGCATTGCAAAGCCTTATTTCACTTATTAAATCATGCACGTGGTTCTCATTTTATTTCCCTGAGGTGGAATTGAGAGGTGCTGGATCTTCTTCTTGCTGAGGAAAGAGAGGATTCATTTCCAGAGCCTTGGGACAAATGGCTGCTCAACCTCCATTCCCCTGACCTGCTGGCTGGCATGAAAGGGATGGCTCAGCCTCTAAGAAAACAAACCTCAAGTGGCCCTGGCATTTGTAAAGAGTTTCTATACTCAGACCACAGGGCATACTACTACCAAAAAACTTCATTATTTGTTTGTTCAGTCTTGCAGTCTCACATTTAAAGACTTTGCTACCTAGGTCTCAGTGCACAGTGCTACATGATGACCTTGGAGAGTGTTGTTATGCACATGACTGGGGCTTGATCCATTCAGAAATTTTCATTTAGCCCTCAACATCCTGCTACTATAGCCTGCCATTTGCTGACACCAGAAATATGCTTGCTGGTTTAAACAGCCTCTGGGATTTATTTATTTATTTAGTTAGTTAGTTAGTTATTTTAAAAAAAGAAAGCTTCAGGTAGGTGTGCTTCCCTCTTAAATTTAGATTAGGCCAGAGATGATGGGTCAGCCCATGAAAGAGGTTTTCTTGACTATTTCTGGATGAATAACTCCTAAAGCCATGCCACCTGTATTAGAAACAAAACAAAACAACAAAACATGGGCAGGATCTTTTTGCAAAAGAATTCAGGAAGTGAAACATAGTCCTCAAGCATTTAGTGGGCGTAAGAAAAATTGTTAGTGCTGTATATATAGCAAATATCTTACAAACACGCCACATGCCAGAAATAAACAATATTGTCTCTGTATGATCAGCAAAATATGTCTAATTATCCCTCTCCATCTCTGTTATATGGGATGTATAGAAATAAACAAGACATATCCATGCCAAGATCACTTAAATTTAAATTAGATCTAATGTGAACTGAATACACACTCAGCATCATATATAGCAGCCATCCATGACGGTGCCGAAAAAGTAGGCATTTGTGGGATGCCTAGAGGGATGTTAACTGGTAGATTTGGTACTTTGGGAAGGTTCACATTGGGTAGGTTCACATTGGGTAGGTTACTGGTTAAACTCCTGTGGAAGAAACAGACAGAAAGAAAAAATACCATCACAGTGACAATGCAGATGAGGCAGAAGCACACAACAGGTGTAAATAAATTGGCTAAGACAACAGTAACACACTTCAGAAAGTAGCTAAGAGATGGGCAGCAGTGGTGTGGCTCAGCAAAGAAAATGACAGAGTTTAATGGAGAAATTAACCACAGAGTGACTTTATAGCGTGGACAGTCATGGACACCTCTCCACCATGATCACATATTTCAATGCCTTTGTGCAGAGTCTGCAGCTTCCAAGTCCATTGCCATGAGCGTCTAGAACTTGTCCTGTGCTAGAAACTTGAAGTTCGTGGAATCCTCTGCATTGCTGTGGCTAAGGGTGCTGAGGAGTAGCTGGGATGGAAAGAAAGGGTGGAGCACCTTATTTTTCTTACTTTTGTTTGTAACCTGTTTTTGATGGAGGCATATTCCTTGGGTCATATATTAGCTACATGATGTAACAGGAAATGTACCCACAAGGTGGTGGGGGACAGAAACAGAATTCTTTCCAACTGCTACTTCTGAAAACAGCTGTGTGTGCAATGGGGCATCTGAGTTGATGGCGAAGATGAAGGAACTGTATCAAGAGTGTCTGGCTTCAAATAAATTTACAGAATGCTTGAAAACAATGGAAACATCCCCTCTCAAACTAAGTCCAATTAAAATGAAGAAATATTGACAAATTGCAAAAGAAACACACACACACAAATTTAGCTCTTACAGTAAATTCTTTGGCCACGAGTGGACTTCAAATGTGGCCTCATGTTATAGTGATTGCCCTCAAATGTGAGATAGAGACCTTAGAATGAATGGCAGGGGCTCCTTCTGGGCGTTGAGGGGTGCTGTTTCTTGATCTGGGTGGTTGTTTTATAGGTGGTTTTAGTTTGTGAGAATTAAAGATGTATTTTTTCTATAAGAAGTTAAAATTTAAGTTAAAATGAATAAATCATTTGAAAGTGTGACTTTATAGAAGCTTTTTGTTCTTGAACAAAGATCAATCAACTGATGTGATAAAAGAGAAAGGAAGGACTTTATGACTGGAGAGAGAAAACTAAAACAACTCAATAACCCCAACCCGAGTCAACTGTGTCTCTTCCAAGGACTGTGTCATATGCTGTCCCAGGCTGGCATCGTGTGACTCTGTAGTGGCATTTTAAGGGTGTTCATCCAGCCAGAGTCACTGGCACAGTGGAGCTCAGCCTATGCATCTGAGAGGAGCCTTCCTGTGTAAGGAGGGTTGACAGCACTTTGGCAAAGGAGTTGAGGCTTTCTTTTTGGATCTTGCAGGAGAAGAGCAAGTTTGCCAAAGCAGCTCTGCCCTGGGCAAGCTGTGTTTGACTAACAGAACTCTTGCAAGGGCTAGAGCTGCCTCTGGGCTTGCTTGGTGGTGGTGGTGGGGGGGGGGGTCAGAAAATCTGTCCCCTGTAGGTAGTCTGGACAGGTGTCTCCCTTTAGAAACAAGTTATTCTTTCACAACGACAACATAGCTTGTAGATGGAAAAAACTGGCTTAAAGATGGAAAGACCTAGAATGCAAATGGCCAACCTGGCATTCTCTTCCTTAAGGGACACAGGTGTTTCACAGGTGTGTCCTTTACCCTTCACAGGTGGGAAAACGAATTGTACTTTTCTAGCTGGACTTAAAGGGTGCTCTCATGGGAACAGTCAAAAGAAGAAGCGAAATACAACAGTTCAGTAGAAGGGAAAATGGCACTTTCTATTGACGTTTCTCTGTTTAACTGGGAATTTTGCCTTCGTATTCAGTCCCTGGTGGGTCTCAGTCTTAAACACTGCTACGTAACAAGACCATTGGCGATTTCCACTGAGACATGTGTAAGCCCATATAAGCACATGTGATCATTAGATGAGGCACACACTGAATAATGATTGAGGAATTAGAAGAGCTTTAGAGATGGCAGTGTGGAAAGTTAAAATGTCAATTCTGAGCAAATTAAAAGTAGCTAGAAATGAATAATATACAAATGTATGCAAAAGCAACTTAATTTAAACATATTAGTGGATGGTGGGTACACAAATCAGAAATGAGCTTCGGCTTGCACACAAAAATTAAAAAATACTTATATTAATCAGAACATATTGTACTTATAAAATATGATATTTTGGTTGGACTGCTGAGCTGGACTCATAAAACATTTCCTTCATGTGACATATTATAATGCTCTGCTTTCAGAAGGCTGAAACATGCTTGATATTTCTGCTTTTAGCAAAATAATATAGTGCATTAGTAAGATTACTAATATTTCATTTGGATATTAATAACATATTAATAATTAGAGAGGCAATTCCAAGCATTATATACATGTGGATCTGCTGATGGATATAACCAATTATTATTTTAGAGGGCCCGTTAGCAACTACCTAAAAAGTCCATCATGCTTCTCTGTGAGAATCATAATTGGATATCTGTGAATAGTAGAAGAAGTGTGAATTGCAATCCTCACGTCTGACACATGTTAAAAATTAGACTCATTCATTTTGGGGATGTGCTGAAAAAGGATCACTCCCAAGCATGTCAAGGGCTCCATCTCTGGAACATTGGATTAAAAAATTCTCATCTGGTTGCTCCCACATGGATGAAAGCTACAACTATGTGGGCACCTCATCATTTCTGCTGATGGCAATGACTAGAGTGAGAGTTATTCCTTGCTTCTGGAATTGATTATAATTGAGACTAGGTCTTCCTGCAGAGATGACATGGTTGGGTCTTCTCTCAAAGAAGCTTTAGGTTTATGGATGGTTTAGAAGTAAGAGACGGATGTCTCCCATGTTATCAGCCATTTGTTGCTGAATATATGTAATACATCTTGTCATCTCTTGGTGCTCTGGACACAAATGTCTCTCTCCATGCTTATTCTTAAGTCTGATTCTTCCTGTGGGGCAGGGGCACTCTGAAGTCTCAGAGTTTTGAGCGGTATTTATCAACCTTTTATTCATTATCATAATTGAACCACCCAACTGCTTTCCCCATGAAAATTTAATAGCACCAATATACTGTAGGTGAATGTACATAACAAAAGCAAGATATTTCTTCCCTCCCCCACTCCAAGAACCAATTTGCACCAGCTCCGGGGGCTGTAAAACCCCTGTTTAGAATGCACAACCTGGAGAATAAAGTTTCAGACTTTCTGGGATTTTAGAAGGTCCCACACATTTCTCCAACCTTACTTCTTGCCTCCTTTTAAATCCATGCTGGCCCAACAGGGCGTTGAGTTTCCATTGCACACCCCACTTGCCCCCGTTTTTCTACTTCTGTTCATGCCCTTTCCCAGTACCTCTGCGCCTCTTGAAATCCTAGGCTCCCAGCTGTGTTTTTTTCATGACTCTTCAGTGGAAGTTCATCCCCTTCCAGGCTAAGCTCTTCCTTATGTTATTTGATAAATACAATGGTGAACATTTAAAGTCATTTTTCTTGCATGCTTGTTGCTCAGAACCAGCTAGACTGAAATTACCAACAGGGGGCTATATCTTTTTCTTCTTCCTTCCCATATTTTTTCTATTGTATCCTTACAATTTTCAGCCTATATGGGTTCCCTAACAAAGGTCAGTTAATCAATAAATATTCACTGAACACCTATCTCCCAGGCCCTGTTCTAAGTGTTAAGGAGGCAATGGTGATTAAAAGTGAATATACAAAATCACATTTTCTAGAAAAGGTTAGTGTTGAAAAAGTCTTGGGTATTCAAAGTCTTTGGTTTTCAAAGAAAGATACTGAGGCACAGCAAGGTCTTCTGACTTGTCCAAGGTAACCCAGTACTTTGCTGGCAGAGTTGAGAGTCTGACTGTATGCCTACAGCTTGTCTACTTCAAACCAGGCCATCTACATATTGCTAAGGTGTCTTTGATCTGACAGTTTATTATTTGTTAAGATATTGACATCTTTGACAATCTGGAAAATGATATTATTTTAAAAAATAATTCCCATATGTATACTTCAGGCAGAGAGAGGGAAAGTGCATTTTGAGAAATCCAGATTTTCTGTGTATATACAGCAAGAAGCAGGGTTCGGCTCTCCCACTCAGAGTCATCCCCGCCTGAAACAGGAACCATGACACTGGGGTTCCCTGTGCCTGCAGGTGTTCATCTGGAGATCGAGTAATCTGCCAAGGCGAGGGTAGTAGTATGCAGAAGGTACGAGGCTTGATAAGCTTTAGATTAGACACTTTCTAAGTGTTCTTCCATGATGACTTGACTAACAGTGAATCAACTCCAAAGAGCTGGTGAAAATGTTGTCCGTCTGCTAGTTAGGACCAAAAGCTTATACACAGGGCTGCCGGAGGGCTGTGCACACCTGCCCCAGCTTGGGTGGTGGCCCGGTGACATTTCCAGGAAAGGGCTCCTGGCTCCAGCTCAAGCCTGGCCTGGGGAGGCTGTCTGTCTTCAGCTGTGGCGAGCAGCTAAGTGCTAACATTCTCTGCAGAAGCAGAGAGTTCTAACTGTAATGCTCTCTGGCTTGGTGGGAATAGCAATGAGCCTCCCTTCACTCTCCTTGCAGAGGTGGGGGGTCATCCCTCTAGAGAAGGCAGCTCTAGGACTGAGACTTTTATCCTTCCTGCCAAATTACTTGTACCAAACCCTAATTTATTCTCTATTTTCTTTTCTGTGGCCTTATTTCAAATTAGGAAAACCTGAAGAATATTTAAAACCTGTTTTTAGTGAGCTTGTCAGAGTGGTGTTTTTCTTTAACATTTGAACACCAGTTCTCAGGAAGGAAGCTTTACAGTGCATTTTGCAGTCATTTAACCTATGATCAGATACCTATATTTATGACTTTTGAAAAGTGAAAGAACAGAACTGAGTGTAACAAATGTTTGAAAAAAAGGCTGTGGTCTCTCTATGTGTGTGTGTATTGGGGGATCATGTGCCAAACTTCGAAAAGGTTGAGGAAACCAAATCTACTTATGTAAGTCAGTTTTTTTGTTTTGAGTTAAATTTGATGAAAAACATTCCAAAAAATCATTCTTTACTTAGAAAAACATATATAAAGAAAAATGAATCTCTGCTTCTTTATCAACCCCTTAGCTGGTCAGATAAATGTTTGTTCTTTGTTTCTCTTTACATGGCAGGGAGTACAGAGAGACTCATTCCTTTCAGCATGTAAGCATGTCCTCAAGATCCTTTCCCTTCATTTCCTGCTGACCATTCTGCAAATCTGTCCCATGGTATCCACACTTTGTATACAAACCCCTAATACAATACGTGGCTTTCATGATTTTAATTTAGCCTATGTTTTAATTAGCACTTTCAAATGTATCTACATACTCTGAAGGGCATATCCTATTTAGCATGAATTGGATAAACCACAATCATGTTAAAAGCTACATAAAATACATCAACATAAAATATTCTCAGGTTATTATTTATGACTATTAATCCTTTGCTAATTTTCAGACCTTTAAATTACTGACCCACGAGTTCAAATTTTATTTTGTTAATCACTTTGTTGTAAATACCCAACAGTAAGACCTCCAACTGTGAAAATCAGTTTGATTCTGGCTTTACTTCTGACAATATTAAGAATAGTTAACATTTTAAAAAACAATTAGCAACAATTTGCTTGGTGTCTGAAGAATTGAACAGATTATAAAATGGCTTTAGTGACCTTCTTGCAGCACTTCTCAACAATTCTTGGACACTAAGTAGGGACATTTTTAAAAGTTAGTTTTGCAGATGAGAGGACAATTTCATTGCCTTTGTTAGCCTTCTGGCTAGTGAGTGGAGGGTAAGGCCCTCGCTCTAGGGTCCTTTAAGAAGCAGTGTAGGATGCCAATCATTTCTTCCCATGTGTGTCCATAGTAGTAGCCTCCACATCTAAACTCAAGCAAGTAAATGCTATTTTAATACCATAGCTATTTTCAAAATGTAAATATTACTCATCTTAGTGTTTTCCTTCACGATAGTTCTTTAAGCACAACTGTAGGAATTATAGTGAGCACTAAAAAAATAGAGTCCCTTGTAAATCAAGGGACCCAGTTGTATTATCATGAGTTAAAAGTCACAGTAAGAGACTGTTGCAGAATTGAGAATAACAAGCTCAAGTCCAGATTTCTTGGTATGTGTTTGCAAATAAAGAGCTATTGTCTAGTAACCTGCTCACCGTAGGGTAAGTTAAGACACTTCCTGCCCAGCTCTGATGTGGCAGGAGGGCTGAAAAAGCATTAATTTCTCTAGGAGACCCTATGTCCCCAGAAAGCAGAGTCTGAGACTGCCCTCCAGCATCTGGAGTCTGGCCCTCCTCCTTGCCTGGGAGTGGAGATGGCAGTGAATTTGCTAGACATTTCAAGTAGATTCCCCAGGCAGTGCAGACATGCTAAATTCACAGTCCACAGGATTTCCTGGAATTTGTCCTTTAGATTGATATCACATTACAAAAAATGAGTACTGTGGTCAAATAGCCCTGGGTTAAGCAGAGTTAAACAGGGCTCTATATTACTATGTTAGAGTTTTGAAATACACTGATTGGTTGCTTTGTGGCTCCCCAAGAGACAAGGGTATGGAGTGCATAGAAGTTTCTAACTGTATTTGTCCATGAAGTCCTTTTCTTGAGGTACATCTCAAAGGCTTAGGCCAGAAAATGGCAAACTATGGCCTACAGGCCAGTCTCCTGCTTTTGCAAATTAAATTTCATAAGAACACATATTTATCCCTCTACCAATTGCCTATAGCTGCTTTGGCGCTACAATAGCAAAGTGAAGTTGTGACAAATATCATGTACCTTGAAAAGCCAAAAGATTTATTACATGGCCTTTCATGGAAAATTTTTGCTGATCCTTTGTCTAGACCCTGTGGAACACACTTTGGGAAATGTTAATTCTTAGGGAAAACAGCATTGGAGTAAGATACACAGTACAAATACCACAGCGAGGGTTCTATCCCTTATTCCTTATTTATCTTGTGAAATAAACAAAGATTTAACTTCATAAAACATTTATCAACCTCTTTCCCATTGCCCCTTTGGCCAAGGAGACCATACGCATCTGAGTTAGAAATCCAGCCAGTGTTTGCTCTCCATCACGCTAACACTGAAAACCATAAGACACCATTAATCCACTTCTGTATGACTCTCCAGCTATTTGCACCCAAACTCCGATGATATCAAAAGAGGTTTCCTTACTTGACTGGTTCCCATGACTCCCGCTCAAAGCCCCTGTGAATGGATTGTGCAATTGAGGACTCCATCAAATCCACATATCTAACCACAAGTGGGGCAAACAGGTCTTGCAGGTGTTTGTGGAATTTTCCATTGCACAAATTATCTAGAACAGAGAAGCAAAGTCTTGGTAAGAGCCCACAATTGCCTTGTCAGCATACAACATACACACAGAAAGGATTGTCTTTGACATTAAACCTATGGCTTCTAAGAGAGCCTCTACCCCCAAAAAAGAGAAAGAAAAAAGTTCAGGTACAGCATCAAAGTTCATGCTTCAATCTGTGTGGGAAGAAAATGGAATTCTAAAACAATTTATCCATTTGCATCCCTCTTCTCAAAAAGAAAAACAATCATTTTCCTTTAAAAGCAACAAAACAGCAACTGACCCTGTTCTAGGATTCCTTGTACCCACTCCCTTTCCCAGGGTGTTACCAGGAGGAGAGACTATGCTACCCTTCCTTCATCACTCTTCCGGGGCAGGAAGGTCCACTTTATGGCTCTGTATTGTGTAAGATACTCTAAGTTGCTTAGGGTGTTACTTAGCTAGACTTTTTTTTTCATCTAAAAAGCAATTTTGGATAAAAATTGAAAAATGTGAAGAGGTTAATTAGTTTGTTCCAGAACAAAAGAACCCCATGAACACACTCCTGACACTGCGCTGGGGTTCTGTTTAGTTAAGAGAGGGTTTCCCTGTCACAGAACATTGGTTGGAAGAAAGTCCATCACCTGTAAGTTTGTTTATTTTTGAATTAGCAATAAAACTACAAAGTGCTATGTCCAACCTGTAGTTTGTCTGGAATGAACGCATTTTAACAAGGTGCTCATCTGCACACGACTTAGGTAGGTCAAACAGTCCAAGGTGATACATACAGTCGGTGCGCAGAAAGTCATTCAGCAGCTGGAACAGTGGGAAACTGTCCCATGTGTCTGGGGGCTGCACCTCTAACGCTGCATCCATGTCCACCGCGAAGAGTGATAAGAACGTCTCGGCGTGCTCCACCATCAAGTCCGACCACCACGCAAAGGCCTTTGAAATTTGGCAGAAAAACAACGAAGAGGCAATGAGCTTCTCACTCCCCAACATGAGGTGGGAAGTGAAGCCTTTGCTGGCCAAGGTTCAGTGTGCATCAGCAGGGTTTGGTAGTTTTATTGTAAAGAGAACAGCATTTTAAATTCAGCTGGGCTTCTGAAGCTTCCCACGGCCATGCTTTTCAGGATTCCAGTCCTGCCTTAGAGAGTCTTTTATCTGACCCACTGGTCAGTGGACTCAGCGGTAGCTGTGACAGACATGGAATTTCTGTTCAGTTTACAATAACTCAGTATATTTTGGGTCATGCTCTTTATCAGTGTTGTTGGCTGGTCTTGCTCTAAGGTATTAGAATTTGGGAGTTTCTTCACTGTGTTTATGGGTTTTCTGCTGGTCTAACTTGAAAATTTGCAATGAGTGTTCACTTATATCTACACGTGTGGGGCTTAGTTGTCTGCAGTCTCATACAAGGTGGGTGACTCATGTTTCTCCACACATTGGCAATGTTACTCCTCTTCCATACCAAGGCAAAGGAAACCATTGTTGCAATTGTCACAAAACATTTGAGTCAAAATCTCTTTAAGTGGGGAGCCTCTGGTTTTGTATCCTGTCTGTAGGGAAGATCAGGCTTACTCTGGGAACCAGTAAGATGAGGACTTACTTTTCTGCTTTTCAGGGGAGGGGTGTGGAGTGGGGTTGGACACATATATACATTGAAAACCAAAAATATCAGTGAAGTAACTCATTTTCATGCACGTGGGTCCTTGGAAATCATTGTGCAGGGTCTCGGGGCAACATTCACATCGGACTGGGCCAGATGTGAATGCAATTCAAAGGCATGCATGCATGTTGAATATCATTTCTGGCAGGGAGCATGCAGAATGAGTGGCGGTCACAGGCCCTTTTTTTGCTGATTTCAAAGACAGCAATAAAACAAAAACATTGCCAGCCTTGTCTTGTCCCCCACCTCCCCACCCAGAGCCATAAAGTATTTACATGGGAAACACTTTCAGGAGCATTCACCAAAAAGAGATGGAAGGCATTTGAAAACGTGAATGATGATTATGGAAATAATTCCATAAATGAAAGTGTTTGTTTAATAGCCAAGCTTTTCTGTAATCTATTGTTATTTGGGGATATTCTAACAGCCACTAGGAGGCAGAATGGCTGTGTGCCTCTCTTCTTTCATGGGATTTTATTTTACTTACTTCTCCTTTATCAACATGTGGCTGGTTTGCAAATTAAATGGAAAAAATCAAGTCATGGACCATTCTTCAAGGTCAGCTTGGCTGGAAATAGACACCTGCTGTTTCCATTTTAATTTACAGTAAAACCTCACTGATTCAGAGTCATGGCCATGGAGAAGGGCTATGTGGTCAGCATAAAAGCCTAAATTATTGGGCCTCCTAGAAGTAGGTAGGTGCTGCTTTCAAATGCAGTCAGAGCACCAAAGTAGAAGGTACTCACTGGGTATTATATGAATACATCAAAAATGTAAAAGTGCTTTGTTTTTTTCAAAATTTCTAATAGTCACAGATAAATTGACATATAAATGGAAGTAAAAAACACAAAGGTTTAATTTGGCAGTCCTGAGGTTAAACTTGTAAGAAGAGCCTACAGAATTTCCAGAGAAAGTTGAGATCATGTTACACATTTTACTTAAGAAAAATTAAAAGAGACACATTTGCAATGGAATTGTCACAAAGTTCAAATGTTTGGGTCTGAATCAAGGAGGTTTTATTGTAGGTTTACCACCTGGAGATGAGAGCCCTGAGGTGTGGGGCTTGCTCACTGACTACATGGCGAATCCAGTGGAGGCAGGACACCTCCAGCCCGCCCTGAGCTCTCCCAGCCAGCAGCCTTTTAAGCAGAGACCCTCTACATGTTGGAATTTGCTGGGGCCCCAACCCCACCCTAACTGGAGGGCTGTCATCAGTCCCAATGAGGGATATTCACAGAATTCACAAAGGCACACAGAAATCTTGGCTGGTACGTATTCTACTTATTCTTTAGTTATTTGATAAAAAGAGTTACTGGAGAAACTGAGTTGCTTCTCTCCCACCTCCCCCAAGGATGACAGGGCAAAATACCAGCCCTAAATGCCTGAAATTAAAAATTGTTTAGCCTAACATTGAACCTGTTTCTTACCACCTTTATTTAAAAATTATAAACCAGAGACCATAACCAGCACCTCCTTCACTATCTTTGGAGAACTCAGTCCCTCCTTGGAATTTAATAAATGATTGAGTGATTGTCTGCAGTTGTGGTGTGAATAATCATATAGGTCAGTAGCCCTGAGAAGAACAATGACTGCTGTGATAGGAATGCTCACTCCTGAATTCCAGCAGAGGGACTTAGGGTTCTAGTGAACAGAGAGAATTGAAATGCACGGCTGTGAAGGGAGGAAGACCAGAACTGTTCCTGTGCACCCAAGGGGATTCTTTCAGAACCTCATCCTTGAACCTGCCTCTGAGAAGGAGGAACGATTCTGGCAAGGGCAGGAATGACCAAAAATGAACAGAGTCTGTGTGACTGGATTGGGCAAGGCAAGTCTTCAAAATTAAAAACCAAAACAGTATTTATTGGTTTTGTTTGCTCAGACAGGTGGACACTATTTTTGTACACGAGCTAACTCAACATCTGTGGGCATTGAAAGTCTTTAGAAATCTTTTCCAAAGAAAATAAGAAGTTATACTTCGGCTTCTAAATACTTACCTAGTGCTTTTCATTACTTAAAGGCAAAAATGTATGCTTTTGGGTCAACCACACTGAACACACTGTATTTTTGTACACAAATTCCATATATATATGTACCCCTCTGTGTACTACCACAATACATATATACATATACATACATATACATAGAGAGAGAGAGGTTGGGAAGTTGAAGCAACAGTACATGAAAGTGTGTGTGTGTGTGTGTGTGTGTGTGTGTGTGCATAACTTAAGTTTTGAGAGCAGAATTATGCTGCAAGTAAGAGATGGACATGACACTGCTACCCATATACTATATGTGTGTGTGTATGTGATGTGTTTGTAGTCATGGAAAAATTTTTCTCTTGGGGCATTTAATTACTTTATATTGGAATTTAGAATGGCTTTAAGGATTATTGAATTTCAGTGTGGGAGCAAGTCTGCTTGTCACTTTCATTTGCGGTGCCACCAAACATCGTGGCTACACAGCCAAGATCCGTGCTCAGGATTACTAATTTGCTAGTTTATTGAGCACCCAGAGAATATGGCAGTGAGTACAGGAAGCAGAAAAAATGTTCATACTTCAGCCTGGTCTTTAGCATGCCAGGGCAAATCCTACCTGGCTCTTGACCTGGCTACTTACTATAATCAGCCAGGCAGTTTAACAATGACCAACACTTAGTCCCTCCCACGAGATTCCAATTAATTGATTGCAATCTTCCAGTGAACCTTGAGGACAGGTGCTGGTGCCCATCTGGACAACTCCATCTTGAAATGAACCCACCCACCTTTCAACATGTTCTGGCTATAGCATTCATTTGGTACTCTCCACCTCGGTTTGCACTTTTTATGGTCCTTTTATATTTTTTGCTTCCATACCAATTTGTTCCTCATCACACAACAATAGAGTTTTGTTGAGTGCTTACTATGTATCAGGCTTACTACCAGATACTCTGCTTAATGCAGCCTTCCATCCTCACAACAGCCACATGAGCTAGATTTTACACTGAGTGGCCAGATTATTATGATCTCTGAATGCATAATAATTTGGTCACTCAGTGTATAGTTATCTCCAACTTACAGGTCAAGAAAGGTTAAGTAACTAGGCCACGAACCCAGAGCAAGGAAGAGGCATAGCTGAGATTCAAACTCCAGCATCTCTGGCACGGAGCCCATACTCTTGGCCACTCTGCCTTCTCTGCTCGAAGACAAGACTGCGTCTGCCTCTTTGTCCTTCAAAAAAGCACAGAGGCCATTGCCTCAGTGCTCAGCACACAGGTAGCTTTTGATTGAGTGAGTGAGGAAGTTTTGTATTTGGGTGAAATGACTAATTCAGGAAATAATCCTGTACTTTATCTAAAAACCAACTGGGCCTCTAAATTCCAAAATATGCTGAAGCTTTCATTTCTAACTGCTAAAGCTAGTAAATGAAAACAGAATTGATCTGATGTTTACCCTGGCTGGCTTTTGAATTACAGATCAAAATATTTTGGGGATCATGGTTACTAGGGCAGTTTCAGATGATGATTAGCCCTTAGTGAAAAAGTATTTGAGGAAAAGTAAAAAAGAAAACTGTCTTTTTTTGGGAATATCAACATTCCTTTGGTAACTCTTTTGAGTAATTTGGAAAAATAGTCATCCTTTCTTAGCCTGTAGCAGCCTCAAAAATAACTTGGTTAGAAATCAAGGACATCTGCCATTTTCCTTCTTTCATTTAATTAAAAGTACAACAGTGACAGGAAGACCTTCTTCTTTGTGGGCATGTCTTCAAAGATGTGTGATTTGGTTTGTTATCAGGGGAGGGCAGTCCCGAGCCCACCACTCATCTGGAGTTTACCCTTGTAGACACCCAGAAAGAACATACTTACCATCACCTGAACCCCAAATGCCCCCAACCTGGAAAGAACTGTTATCAGATGGGATGGAGTAGGAAACAGTTCTAGTCCAACTTAATTTGATGTGTCTGGATATTAGTCCTAAGCCTCTGTTTGGAGGGTGCTGGCTTGGCCCCTCTCCCGGTTCCCAGCTGTGCGTTGCTGAGGCAGAAGGAGTTAGTTACATCCATCTTGAGGGGTCTTCACCCCATTCCTGGGCGGGTTCCATACAAGTAACAATTCTGTGGCACTCTCTCTCTCTATAAATACTGTATATATGGTTCACATACAGACAGCCATAGAGGGAGGTTAGTATCACTCTGGGCAGCTACTGGTTACCACGCTTGGGACTCATCTGCAGTAGGTACAGACGGACAGAGGGACTAGGACAGGCTGAGGACAGAGTCACGGCAGGAAGGAGGCACGTGTTGGGATGTAACTGCGGTCGTGGTCAGGTGTATCAACTGCTTCATGCATGCACGAGAGGATCCCCCACATTGCCCCCGCTGTGGAGGGCCCCCCATGTCACAAGCAGCCCCCTGCAAGTTGCTGTTACATTCCTTTGGTCAGTGTTAGAAAGCGGGAGCCCCGGGAAAGTCCCATCGGAAGACAGGGCACTGGAAGGGCATGCACAGACTATGACAGAGGTGGCTGGCTCATTCGGTGCAGGCACATACCTCTTTCCCCTGCCACGATCAGCCACGATTGAGTGGAACAGTAGAAAAACAGGGAGGAAATTTAAATATGCAATCAGGCATTATTTGGGATGACTGGGTTTATGGGTATTAGATATTAGTTAACTGTACTGTCAATTTCAGTTAGTCGCAGGAATGACCTTTTTAGGTGCTTGAGAAATAGTGGTTATGGACTGCCTTTTCTTTCCCTTCTGCTGTTGATTTGAATGGAGAGGAAGAGTGAGTGTTAGTGCGGTTTTCAGAAAGAGCTATGATCTGAAGCCTCAGGGTTGAAGGAGGCAGTGTTTTCACAGTGGGACCCCAATGGAACCTTGGGGTCTTTCTTGGAAGACTGGATTATTTAAGTCCTTACAGGTTTGGGAGTTAGTTAGCCTTAAAACCCCTTGGTTTATCTTTATTATCACCAAAACCACAGTTTTGACAGTGGTCTGTAAGAAAAAGAAAGCTGTATCTATTTAGATGGATGTTGGAGAATCGACAAATGGAACAACACAGAATAATTCACTCTGACCCTGAGTGTAGCCACCGAGGTCACCTGAGGTTAACAAATAAAGATAAATCCAACAATGTGGCCTGCGATCCACACACCAAATGAAAGAAATAAAAGCAACAGTGGTGGCAACAAATACAATGACAAAAGACCGGAAAGTATTTTGCGTGCTCTGGACAATAACCATCTGCTGCTCGCATAGTAGTTTAAAATACACTCACCTCTTTGGCTTGTGGCTAGAAACATCTGAAAACTTAAGCCAAAACGTACAACACTCAATCCCTTTGGGGTTGTATTCATCAGCCTTTCCCAGGCTTCTCCTCACCCACCTTCCAGTTGCACTCTCTTGGCAAGGCCAGTGGAAAGCAAAGGGGGTTAAGGCGCCTCGTTCCCAAAGCCACCTGTGCCCTCTGTTCCACAGCCACAGCTGGGGAACCCCAGCCATTTCCCACGCACCGCTCACCTCTGCGTGATGCTCCTCATTCTGCTGGAGAACCTCAATGACTAGTTCAGCCAGACGGATTGTGTCTTCGAGCTTTTTGGCAGGGGTGATTAACCGGCCTACATTTTCTGTAGTACAAGAATCTGTGTTAAAATTTGGCGAAAGAATCAGCTGGTTTTGTGGCCATTAGCACGAGTGGATAAGAAATTTTGAATAGTCACCAATGTTTGAAAAAGGTGTCATGCAAATGTTAAGAGCCACAAGATTAGTAGTGAGCAAACCAGAAAACCATATTATTGTTATTATCACCATCATCATCATCATCGATATTAAGGGAAAGCAGTGCTCCAGCTTTAAATTGGCATGTTAAGCTACAGTTTCTTTGACAGCCCATTTCAAATTGAGTGATGTTTTGTACACGCATTCTTTAAAGACAGCATAAGTATTCTCTCTAATAGCACTGTCTAGACTGTGCTGTGCTACACGGTGGGGATGATGCTACAGGAGCTGGATCTTGATTGCTGCTACATTTGTTGCCTGGATCTGTCCTTAAACATTCGATACTACAGAATCTTTTTCATTATAAGTCTGCAAGTTTAACATGTATTGGAATGTTCTTTTACAAAAAAGCAGAGTCATAGATCTTGCTGTTTTAAGCTGTCCAGGGAGGAGACTAAAACTTACTGAACATTCTTGGCCATTAGGTAGAAGGAAGAATCAAATTGATGAAAGGGTATTGGGGATAGATTATTGACTGAAGCAGTGGTCACTGAAATCTTATAGGGTAGGTGGCAACAATGTACTCCAAGTTTTTCTCTATTTTTAGTTTTTATTGTGTGGAAAGGGTTCTTTTTAGCTGACTCAAGCACAAACCAAACTCTGGTTTATGTTGCACCCTTATAGAGCTGAAGTCATGAATGTTTAGCTATCATCATGTTATGCAAATTTATAAACATTTTTCCTGGTGGGGAAAAAGGTAATATTTAACATATAAAGGATTTTCTTAGTCAGTGAAATTGCCTGGATTCAAACAGTCTGAACTCACAGGGATCTTGTATTTCATGCTTAGGCCCCTTCAAACCTTGAAGCCTCAGTCAGTTGTAGCTCTGGAGTATAATGGCAATGAGGATCACTCAGCCCAATTCCACAGGTAGGCATGCACTTACAGAAAAGGACTGCTGAAACTTATTTCATCTCTTCATCAAAGCAGATGTGTTTTGGCTTCAGGATTTTCCTTGCTAGAGAAGATTACTTAGTGCTTCACGGGAAGGTCTGTTATTTTGTTTTGTTTTGTTTATGGGAGGGGTGGTGTTTAAACAAAATCATAGACCCTGGCCTAGGTTTCTAAGTGGTTAGAACACTGGCCCACAGACCGAGGGTCTCAGGTTCCATTCCCTGTCAAGGGCACATAAAATCCCTGTCCTGGTAGGGCGTGTGCAGGAGGCAACCAATCCATGTTTCTCTCTCACATTGATGTTTCTCTCGCTCCCCCTCCCTCCCTTACATTCTCTTAAAAAAAAAAAAAAAATCAATGGGAAAAATATCCCCAGGCCAGGATTAACGACAAAAAAAATCATAGGAAGTTGGTCTCAACTTTACAAAAAAGTGCCCCATAATTTTCTCTTTGTGCATTTGTTAGATGGGTGATGAATATATCAGATAATCAGTAATTTAGGATTAAAAAAGGAAAAATAAGTTCAGTGAAACACCATGTAAAATGAATGTCCCAGCCCCTTTGGGAGCTAAGAGTGGTGGCTGGGACTGGTAAGATTATTGAGGGAATTTTGCCAAACAAGCTAGTGTGTGACTAGTGTGAAAATGGGTTGTCTGGATTTGGGCCAATGGAAAACTCCATTGTCTCTGCCGTGCTCAGGTGACAGCGTGGCTGGATACAGCTAGGGCCTGACGGTGGGAACTGAACGAACATAAATATGCAGATCAGGCAGCCAATACCCAGCACTCAGAGCAGGCAAGTGTGTGGAGCTGAGCTGACAGCACAATGCTTGGGCCAGAGCAATCAATATTTGGAGAAATGGTGAGGGGTTTGTGTGCTTTGGGGGTACCTGGCATGTGTATAATTTCATAAATGGACTATGATAATTTCATTAGTAGACTTTCAGGCATTTCTACAAACATACTGTGTATATATGTTTGGGTAATATGTGTAGAGTGAGGTGCTTGCATTTTGATAGTAAATATGCATAGGCTACTATTTTTATTAGTTGATATTCACATTTACACATCAATTTGCAAATTCCTCATTCTATGCTTATTACCCATTCGACACATACACCCACATACACACATCACACACTTACATACATTTTCTAGTAACCAGACAAGCCTGCACATTAATACAAATCTACAGGTAATCCCACTTGGGCATTTTGGAATCTCTTGCTTTAAATATAGGCAGCATTGTTTTTTTTTGGGGGGGGGGGTGGAATACTTACCAAACCTAGGGAATTTTGGCTCTACATGACATATCATGTAGAAATGAAATAATTCTCACCAATATTTTTATGCATTTTCATTTAAAAACTGTGAATGATATTTATGTTTGGAGAAATCCAAGATGCTTAAGCTAGGACCACCTGAAGATTTGTTTTAATATGCAGTACCTTTAGATCGACCATAATATATATCGGTAGATACACATAAAGTGTACATGTGTACGCAGCCATTCTCTGGGTGTATGCACATGTACACAGACATGTGTATGCCTGATGTATATATACAGACAGTATGTTTAATAAAACCTTTTGCAATTTTACTTTAATAGGCAACCATTAGAGTATGCAGGCTAAGGATCTTTTAATCTAGAATGCTTTATCTTCCAATTAACCCATGGAGCCAGACTTTCATTTACCATTAATTAGCTGCAATTCTACTGTATGGAGATCAAGCCATTTTATTGAGACATAATACTCTTTCCCTCATTCTTTGCATAGCTAACTTAGTATCTAAATGGCAAAAAAAAAAAATGGTACTAAAAGAGACTTCTCTAAATGTTGTCTTTAAAGAAAATATTGTGCAAAATCCTTTAGCACCTCCTCCCTCCCCCGACAGAGGTCAAGGAGAAATTTGAGCTTAGAAATGACTTTTTTTTTTTGTCTCGTCTGCTGTCTTGAAATGTATCACAATATTCCTATCACCCAATCTTGTACTAGCTGGAGCACTGAAGAGGAACTAAAAATACAATATATTTAGTAAACATTTCATACAACAGAATTGAAGCTCATAACATAAAAAGAAATTGTCATGCAAAATGTTATGCAACAACAATGTTATTTTGTGCTGACATTGAAATTTGAAAATGTTGCATATGTCAGACATAGCTAGACAAAAAAAATGTGGACATTTGGAAATAAATGCTCTCTTTCCCAAAACCTGGTGTCAAACTTGAGAGCCCGAGCCTCAGCTTAGTATTCCAAACCAAAACAACATTTCAAGAAGGAAAATGAACGGAAAAGCAAACCAAACTAGGAAGCTGCCGAGTAGAGGAATGAGAGAAGTTTATAGTACTTGATTTTGGCCTAGTCCTGCCGTTGAGCCTCTGACATAAAATGCTGGTTTGTATTTGGGTGGGCAGAGGAGGCCCAGGAAGTGGCCAGGAAACTGCTCAGGTGGGTGAAGACAGATGGTAAAAAACGTAAAGAGACAAAGTGACATTCACAAAGAGTGACCAGGAGGATGACGAACTCTGAAAAGAACTACCTAACAAGTAAGAACGATAAAACACAAATGGGGAGCCGCTGCTCTCTCGGCGTTACTGCCCCATTACTGGACTGGACTCTGACCAGTGCCACCAGCACCATCCTACGGAGACACTGACCGGCTGAATACACAGACTGGAGGTCTTTATCCAGAGGTTGCACGTGAATGATGGTGACAGCATCACTGACCGAAACAAGACACTTTTGCACAGTAACAGATGCCTGTATGGCAAAGACTGCTTCCTCCTCCCGGTGAGCAGGAATGGGACTTGACCAGTCATAGCTGGGAGACTGTCATCTCACCCTTAATACGCTGCTTCACCTCCTACGGAACTTTGCCCCTTCTACTTAAACCTGTCTGTGCTTCAGTTTCCTCATCTAGAATCTGGGAATTCTAATATCTTTTTGGTGTACCTTGCAGAGTTGTTGGTAAGAGCAAGTGAACAAATGCATGGGCTAGATCTCTGCAAAGCGTAAGGTGCCCACAAATGTTTATTGTTCCCTCCAATATTGTGCAAAGGCAGGAATTAATTGCCTTGCAAGAGCAGATGAAGGGCTGCTATTAGTTCAAGTGCGCTAGGGAATATTCTTGCTCCCTTTGTGGAATTTCAACATGTCAAAATCTGTCATTTGGGGAGGGGGGAATGTGTGGTATCTGATTGTTTCCAGCTCATTTAATTATTTTCAATTTGGAATTTTTATGGCTTTTATATTGTGGGTTGAATCATATATAAAAGCTTGCCAGCTTATCAAATATGTTACTTGCTATTCCAAATGTTAGAATGCCGTAATCAGCACTTGACCCATCTGTCTTGTGGTTTACAGTATCAGCACAGCAAACATCCTGGAACAATAGCTGCCCCTTCCACAGGCATAAGGCCCTCAGCTCCCCACTCCCTCCCTTTGACAAGTGCCTCATTAACCTTGGACCTGCCACTTCCCAATAGTTCCCGTTTATAAAGCAGCCTGAGCGGTGAGCAGGGATGTACTCCATTGCCAAGTTTGCTTGTATTTTCTACTGGGGAAATGATTTTTACTGCAGGCTTATAGGAAACTGTAATTCTAGCAACATTAATAAAAATATCTGCAACATGAATAAATATAATATTCTGGCAAAACTATCAATTAAAAGCAAAAGTTGATGAAATCTTTTTCTTGTGGGGTCACCTCAAAGTTTTGAGTGCAGGGCTAAAAATAATCTATTTAGAAGTCTCCTCTTATTTAAATCTTTTGTTTGTGAAAAATTGTGTGTAAATGGAATTTAGAAAAATCAGTTTTAAATCACAGCTACTCAAAGGAAGGCAATGACTTAGCCTTTCTTTATTAAAAAAAAAAGTAATTTTGTCTAATTTTTCTTAAAATCTGGTCTTCTACCTACAGTTGAGCTGAAAGTTAGGGATGTCTCTGATAACACAGCCTGGTAGCACATCCTGGCTTTTTAATGAATGTGTGCTACCTGAGAGTGCAGTTCTCATGGGAACTCTCCCTCTTTCTCACCAGAGAACAGGGCCTGCGCAGAGAAACACTTGTACTGTGGTTTATAGAACAATGAAAGGTCTCAGGCGAAACCCGCTAGGCAGCAGCTACGTATTTCAGCCAATGGGTCTTGATGAAAACTTGTGAAGGGATTCCCGGCTGCCAAGTGTCTGTCCAGAATTCTGACAGTGAGGTTTGCCACTATAGAAACACAAGCTCCCTATTTTTTCCCCCTCACGGAGCAAAACAAAAACATCATACCTTGGTTTCCAACTTCATTTACCCAATTACCATTGCTCATGTTTACACAATTAAATCTGTTTGGCTTCCAAAGAGAGAGTTAAATGTGACTGCAGGAAATAAAAAGAGAATTCCTCTGCGTGCTCAGCTCAGCCAAGGAAAGGAAGCATCCAGGAGTAAGAGGCACTCCAACTAGCCCTTAAATAACCTGAGCATCCAGGTTCCAGTAAGCGAAGTGCCAGCACCTGAAACACCATGTGAGAGATGGATGTGTTTGATGGAAGCCTACTTACTAAGGTTCCAATCTATGGACATGTTGCTCAAGATGCTAGTGTCTGTATTGTGCTATTACTGCAAATCACTAGCCTGTAGCCATTTGCTTTGCTGTGGGACTCAGGGTGGGTAAAAGCTAGATAGGAACAGAAAGCTAAGGAGAGAGCCGCTGTCATGTTTCCAGGGTACTCTGCCTCGCTCAAAGGATGGCTCCATGGGCCATATGTTGAGTGCAGCATTTCCTCAGTGGGGCTGTAAATTACACACAGTGGACACCTAGCAGGACCACCACTCTCTTTCAGAAGATTCTGTCTTTAGGGCAATATGAAGTATATGGTAATACAGACTGTTGGATGAATCATGGACCCTTTCCTCTGCTCTTTTCACTGAAGTTGCCTTTGTCTCTTCTGTAAAACATCCTCTGAGCCTGCCCTACTCCTACTCAAAAGAGATCCCTTTCATAACAAGAGGGTGCCTTCATAACAAAGCTCAACTCCTCTGCTGATACCTCTACTTGTGCACTTATGGCCTTTAACAATAGCAAACCACATACATACCCCACCCCCCATGCCCAAGGAATTATGTGTTTCTGGGGCTTGAACAGAGACTTCCCAGGGCAGGTCCTTGAGGTGGAAAGAAATCCTCAGTGGATCCCACCCAGTGCACTGCTTTCATGGCAAAGCAAAGACTCGGTGTTGCAACGTGCATAGACAGGATGCGACAACTTTTATCCCTTAACCAAAGCCCCTGGTTACTTAATGCATGTGCTAAACTGAATTGTGAATCATGAACAATATAACCTAAACTTCCAAACCTGAGAACGACTTCAGGTGTCTCAGTGCAATTTAAAATGATTTAAGATAGTTAAAAATACTTTTGACTTACATTAAAATAATTTGTATCTACAAGGAAAAAATGATGCTATTATAATATTTTTCTTCTCTAATTTGGTATTCTTGCCCTAAACAATGTGCTGTTGCACTTAAGGAAAGTGAGCTTAATTCTGGATAGACACACTCAGTGGTGGATATCTGTTATTCTTGTATGTGTGATAACCTTCCTCAGGAGAATTGTCTTTCCTCTACTCTATGTGGTTCTGGTGTGAAAGTCAAGCAATGAATCCTACCTGGGCAGTTATGGGAGCCAAGCCAGGCCAAACATACACCAGCATCATCATGGAAATTCTGATTGGCCCAGAGATTAACATGTGAGTCAAGCATGCCAATGAGACCCTTCTCTGGAATTTCATACAGTTGCTAGGAGAAAAAAAGCTTGTTTTCTTTTAGGGTTTATTTAGCTAGGATGAAAGCCAGTGCTGTCTGTGACCATGTTGTTCCCAATCTCTCTACCATGACCTCCATTCACATTAAAGACACCTGCCAGCAGTTGGAGAGATTAAAACACACTAAAATTCTTTATCCTGAGACCAGTTCCTCCAGTCCTCCAGGCATTTCCTAGATACACTGGCTCAAAATTCCCTTTTCTTGCTTAACCTATATGAGGTGTGTGTGTGTGTGTGTGTGTGTGTGTGTGTGTGTGTGTGTGTGTATTTTGTCACTTGCTTTAGCAAGAGTACTGATTTAATAGTATTATTAAATATCCACCCAATGACCAAATAAGCTTTCATGTATATGGCCACAAGCTCTCTGGGGCAGGATCTTGGAGCATCTGGAAGGATGCTGAATAGAGGCAAATACTTTAACAAGGCCAGGGACAGATCTTCTTGGAGAACCAGCCCTTGGCCTCCAGGATCACATTCTCCTTGCAATGCCTCAAAGACAAAGAACCTGGCCTTGGTGAAGACCTGCAGCACCTGGCATTTCTCTTTACTACGGGCAGAATGTAACTACAATTTTTATGCCTGCTCTCTCTTCTATAATGTCAGTTCCCTGGGGGAAGGGGCCATGACTGCTTTTGCTCATTGCTCACTCCCTTGGTATCTAGCATAGATCCTGGAACTTAGTAGGTATTTAACTACTAATATGTATGGAACTATATTGCTATGTTTTATTTTGAAATTAATGATAAAAAGATCAATCAATTGCCTCCTATATTCCACTGACATCCAAATTGCAATCCCTGGATTAGCAGCTCCGCATCACCTGGGCACTTGTTAGACCTGTTAACTCAGAATCTATATCTTAACAAGATTCTCAGGGATTTTTATGAACTTTAAAATTTTGAGATGCATTCTTTTATGTTTCAATTCTGAAATAAAACATTATGTTCATGCTACACATTTAGATTGGGATGTTTTCTTTTAAATAATAATAAGCAAATAACAATAAATATAATGATGCTAATAATGCTAATAGGCACTGTGCTAGTAGCTCTTTTCAGAATATGTGTTTCAATCTTTGCAACACTTTGAGGAAGGAAAATAAAAGTGAGGCTTAAAGAGGTTAAAAAGTTCATTGGAGCCAGGATAGTGATTTAAGTTTTGGTACCCAGGCTGGTCCTGAGGTGGTGTTTCCTTGGAGCTGCATATACAGGATCCTGTCCTGTGGACACTGTTCATCTTTAGCTGTCATGCTGAAAATTCAGGCCAGATAGGCTGGGGTGGGGCTATCATCTCTTGGCTGAAAGGTAAGGTCACCAGGCTGGGTGTGAAGGCTGCTGAATAGTGTGCAGGATCCCAAACTAGAGTCACTAACTGCCCATCTTATTTAGAAACTGCTAGGCCTCAGTTTTCCTGTCTGTCAGGTAACTGTTTGGGACTAGATAATTGAGAAACCCCCTTTTAGTCTTACAGTTTTATCACTAACAACCATGGTGTTTCATAGCTTAGAAGTTCAACATGTAGGCTTAAGAATTATGCTCATGTTCAAATTTTGTCACTGCCACTAACTAGCTGTGTATTCTTGGGCAACTTAACATGCCTTTATTTCTCTCTGTGTATTTCTATATACAAAGAGTGAATTATTATTTCATTGAGTGTAAGTGGAATATTTTAACATTTCTGAAATTGGGTACATTTACATTTGATGGCATGTAACAATTTAGTTGGCAGCATTGTTTTGTTCTTAGGCGTATATAAATTAATGGTATGTCTTATAACTGACCAGAGGCCCAGTGCACGAAATTCGTGCACAGGGGGCTGGGGGGATGTTCCTTGAGAGATGTTTGATTGCCCATCTAGGGCCATCATGGGCAACCAGACATCCTTCTCACAATCTAGGACTGCTGGCACCAAAACTGCTCACCTGCCTGCCTCCCTGATTGCCCCTAACTGCTTCTGCCTGCCAGCCTGATCACCCCCTAACTACTACCCTGCCAGCCTAATGATGTCTAACTGCTGCCCTGCCAGCCTATTTGCCCACAACTTCCCTCCTCTGTTGACCTGGTCACCCCTAACTGCCCTCCCCTGCAGGGTTGGTCACCCCACCTGCCCTCCCTTGCAGGCCTGGTCCCTCCCAACTGCCCTCCCCTGCTGGCCCGATCGCCCACAACTGCCCTCCCTTGCAAGGCTTGGAACCTCCAACAGCCCTCCCCTGATGGCCATCTTGTGTCCACTTGGGGGCAGGATCTTTGACCACAGGGAGGCAGCCCTCTTGTGTGTTGGAGTGATGGTCATTCTGCAAATTACACTTTTATTAGATAGGATAGAGGCCTGGTGCATGGGTGGGGGCCAGCTGGTTTGTCCTGAAGAGTGTCCCAGATCAGGGTGGGGGTTCCCTTGGGGTGAGCGGCGGCCTGGGCGAGGGGCCTGTGGAGGTTTTCAGGCTGGCCATACCCCCCAGCGACCCAAGCAGAGGCCCTGGTATCTGGAATTAATCTATGTCTACAATTGAAACTTTGTAGCCTGGAGCAGAGCCAAGCCTTCTGCTCGCTCCCAGACGGCAGCCATTTCTGTTTGAAACTTTGTAGCCTAGAGTGGAGGTCTAAGCCAGCAATGGCAGGCTGAAAGCTTGGCTTCCTCCATTGCCAGGAAAACCCAGCCTCTGTTCTTTCCAGCTCAGTGGCTGCCACCGTTTCTGTATCTTTTATAATTGAAACTTTGTAACATTGAGTGGAGGCCTAGGCAGGCGAAAAGCTTGGCTTCCTCTGTTGCCAGGGAAACCCAAGCCTTCCTCCTGCTCTCAGTGGTGGCAGCCATCTTGGTTGGAGTTTATTTGCATAATTTGCTCCTGATTGGCTGGTCTGCATGGCTGTGGGCGTGGCTTGTGAGTGTGGCAAAGGTATGATCAAATTTGCATATTACTCTTTTATTAGATAGGATGGCCTTTTAGAGCCAAAGAAATATGGTAATAACATACTACTTATAGAGTTGTGAGAATTAACTGAGATGTGCCTATAACTACTAAATACATATAAATTCTCAATAAAGGACAGTTATCATCATCAGCAGCAGTGGCATCTATTATTTTTCTGGTAGAGGAGACACTGGTTTTATATTTATTGATTCATGGCATCTTTTTTTAACACAATTCTTTCCTCCAGGATCCTCCTTGGTGACAGTGTTGGAAACATGTCCCTCCTTGCCTTCCTCACTTTTTATAACATGGATGAAGTACTAGTCCTACAAAATAATCTGGGCTTGGAAACCCTGATTGATGTGTCCCTGAAACAAGAAGGAATGAAAGGGAAACATTCAGTTTAGATAAGAAATAAAGCATGAGGTGGTGCTCATTTCGGAAGGGCCTGGCACTTGATGGGAGGGGACTTGCCCTTGGGTAGATGGCTCTGCACTGTGTTCAAAGATTGCAAGCTTAGGGGTCTCTTCTCCTTCAACTGGCCTTGGACCTGTAGGAAGTTTGGCTGGAGACAGGGAATGATACAGAACCTCAACACTACAGAATCTGCTTGGAAGTCCCTTGGGTGAACTTGTCCTACATTAGAGGGTTTCTGTCAATTGGGGAGACAAAAGTCTTCAGTTCTTTGGTAATCTCAGGGAATTTCTATTGCCCTGAGGAAGACTTCAGGATGGGAAGATTTTTGTCAGTGATCTGCTCTCAGAAAGGACTGTTCTGTCTTTGGGTAGTTTTCCTGCATTAAAAGCTGTAGGTATTTTTGAAGTTATCCATTCATTGATTACTATCCAAGTGTCCACCACATCAACCGGAAAGGTGGCAGTGAGAAAAGAGATGAAAAAGCATGGTATTGAATTTAGAAAAATCTGGTTTAAATAATGTTTGAGAAATTCACTTACCCTCAGATCTCTCACCTGTAAAAGGGGTAAAGATGGAATCCGATTCTCCATATGAAGTCCTTAGCCCATATGTGGGTTGGCTGGCTCTATAGCTATCTATCTAGCTATCTATCTATCTAATCTATCATCTATCATCTATCATCACCTACCTATCTACATATGCTTATCTATCTACCTATCTGTTTATCTGATTTTGCAAATCTTTGGTATAGTTGAAGAAAAATTTCCTTTATTTCAAATTTCAATTGAATTTTTATGATGCTCAGAAAATTATACAAGTATTTAATCAAGAATTGAGGCAAAACAGCAATAGTAGTGTATCCATAGAGCTTGCTGGGTTCAGAATATGTATGGCTTAAGTGGAAATATATTTAAAATAATAAATTTGTGTGCAGGAGTCACAACTTTTCTTTCATAAAGTAGCAGCCTTTTACTTCCTTGAGATACTGTAATTAAACTGAATATTTAATTTCTAATAATGCCACCAGACAGAAACCATAAGTCCACCAAAATGCCACCTGCTGAGTCCCATAGCCTCTCAAAGCACAGCCTGAGCAAAGGGCTCCTAGATGTCCACATTCCACCCAGTTAGGGCATGAAACTCCAGTTCTGCCCTGCCACCTCCATACAGTTGGTTTTGATACCCACCTATGTATTTGTGCTTAGATCCCTCTGAGGGAATTGAAAAAGGAGAAAGAAGGTAAGAAAAAAAAATGAAAATATCCAGAAAGAAATCATTATGATTGTGATTGTGATTGAGATTTGTTTTGTTTAGAAGCTTCAGATATACCAGGCTTCAAACCTATCTCTACCTAGACCTTAACTTTTAGGCCCAGTTTTACTCAAGTCCTCCTTCTCAGTCCTTTCTCTCTATCAAAGCTAGTATGATTGTCCTGAAGTGCCAATCATCAAGCCACCCTCTTGCATAAAGAGCCTTTAATGGCTTTTTATTACCTTTGGATGTGAGATGTGTGGAATTTTTCCTTTGAAAAATCTATATACCTTCAAAAGTCGGCATAGATTCCAGGTTAAAAACTTTGGACCATGAGATATAATCTGAACTCTATTATTCGGGCATATCCAGGCTTTTTGAGATCTTGCCTGCTGTTTACATTGCCATCATCAGATTTCTTTACTGCCATCATTTCATTTCATTGCAACCACATTGAATTACAGAGTAGTTAAGACTGTTGCCTCTGCCTGGACTCAGATTCTGTCTCTACCCTTATTCTACTAGAAGTGTGTTATTTGACCTCACTGTATCTTGGTTTGTTGTTCTCTAAAATGGGAATAATAGTAGTATCCACCTCATAAGATTTTTTGAAGATTTAATGAGGTTAATACATATAAAACATTTAATAGTCTTACCTGGTACATAATACACACTGAATAAGCGTTAGCTAACTTTACTGGTTATATGGTTTTACGTATTTGAACATATTTCTCTGTCCAGGATGCCTCTCCACTTTCCAATCCCAGCTCCTTTTCACTGACTCAAATTCATCTTTCAAAATGCAGTTCAATCTTTCTAACCTTGTGAAGATTTCCAAGACGTTTGACAGTGTCCTCTTATGCATAGCTGTCCCAGTTGGTGCAGCTGCATACGTAATGTATGACACTAGGCACCCATTTGCATACAGGCTTCATAAGGTTATCAGCTGTTTCCTGTTGTCCCTGTTGTCTGCATAGTCCCTGGCTTTCACTGCACCTGGCACATGGTAGGCCTCACTAAACACTTGTTGAAAGAATGAATGAGTGAATGAATACCTTCCCCTCTCGGGAGAGAAGGGCACATGTGTCTAGAACATAGGTTCATGAGTCTTCCAATACTCAGTGCCAGTCTGGTGCTTGACATGTGCTCAAAAATGCTGAGTTGATCTGAAATATGTTCATCTTTGATTGAATGAAATGGGTTTAACTTCAATGAAATGATAATAACCTTTTGAGAATCCTTTAGACCTTTAGAACAAAAGTTAATACTGTATTTTTTAGTTATTAAAGCTTTCCTTACAAAATGCTTAGAATTTTTTGGACTAAACAAGAAGAACACATCCAAAGTCAGAGAGTTTTCTAAGAACTTTCCTCTCGCGAAGGTTCCACCCTGTGCCTGTGCCCTGCCTCACCACATGATACACAGAACAGCACAAACACAACTTCTCCTCATCTTGGCTGATAGACATTCATCAAAGAACACAAACTTCTCAGTAGGGTAGGAAACAGAAAAAAGAAATGAAAAACAAAAGTGAAGATTCGTTTGGTTCAGTAACTTTTTAAAAAGCACATAAGGCCAAATCCCTGGAATCCAGAAACCAAGAATGAAAAGTTCCATACAAACCAGAATTCTGTTCCTCCAAAGCTTATGCCTTTATGGAAATTCTACTCTATAAAGGTTAACATCTAATGGGCATGAGGGGTATTTAGACAGCACAAATTAACTCCTTAAGTATCATTGCAACTCCACACCAGTCTTTGGGAGTACATACATTAAGGAGCCATAAAAAAAAGAAACTAAATATAACTCAACAATCCTGATAGTTTATAATGCATATACAATTGGTTCACCTGCGTCCTTTTGATTCTCTATTTGAAAGAGAGAGCACAACAAGGAGAGAAGAAAGAGAGAAACAAGAACACATATGCAGGATTAATGAGCAAGTGGACCAAAATGCCCCCCACTTATGGTGATACATGACATTGGAAGAAAAGGTCGCCCTTGGGTTCCCACCGCCCCAAAGTGTGGGGGCCAGCAAATAAAGGCTCCTTCACAGAGGTGAAAAATGCTGCACAAATAGAAAATTAGTAAAATTAAGTTTAATGTGAAATCAAGCTATGAAACATACATGAACTATCCAAGTGACAATTAAGTCATATGTTCTAGCCAAAGCTTAGAGGACAAGGACAAGTCAAAATCTCCAGAAAGAGCAAGGAAAAGCTTTCCAGCTTGAGAGAAAAGAGACAGGAGGCATGTAAGATCTAATTTTTACAGAGGATAGACCACCTCATGTGATCTTATACCCACAACAGTTTGACATGTTAAATATGGAAAAGAAGGTAGGATTTTGCCCCAGCTGTCCTTTATCTGACACCTAACATATTGCTCTAGGCATAGATGCTACCTTTTTATTGTGTACCAGTGACAAACACTTTACAAACTGGGGTTACACACAAGCAAAGTAAAAATGCATTCAAGGTCACAGACAGAATAACTGAAAAACTTACAGACAAATCTGAGTTTATCACAAACAAATGGCTTAATTGTCTAACCTGTTTTAGGTTGATAAAAAGTGACTTGGACTTCTCACACTGGATTTCACAGACAGAATCAACAGACAAGCCAATGCTAAACAACTTGAAGCAAGGAGAGTGAGTTGATTGGATCTGTATTTTCTTGAAATAATGAAAACAGAAAGAGTGAAGACAGCATGGCGAGGAGTGGTAGGTACTCACGAATGGTTAAATCCATCACTTGGGAGGCCAAGCAGAAGACAGGATGCTCATACATTTCTCTCTTTTTCCCTATAAAAGAGGATTTGGGCATGCAAGAGGCTTAGGTCAGAGGTAAAGAGGTTAAAGGTCATAGGTTAGAGGAAAACGTTACATTAGCTCAAAGGAAAATAGCCACAGGATATTTTGGGATAAACACAGGATAAAGGAAAAAGGAGTTTCAAAATTGGAGATCTACTGGATTAACCATTCAGCATGCCGTGAGTCACGAGAGAGATTGTGACCATGATTTTACACGTCTCTTTAGAATTGTTTGGAAGAATACAATGACCAAAAACATCATGAGTAAAGGGAAACAGAATTTCATTGATTTAAGGCTCCAAGATACTAAGGATTTCAGACTTTAGTATCTAAGGCTCTTGAGGTATTTCTTCATAAACATAGTCTCCAGCATTATTACTACAACTTCTTTCCAAAATTCTCTGGAAACTAAGCTGTCAGTGCTCACAGAGGGGCTCAAATGTAAAAATGGACTGTTTCTTTTGTGTGTGTAGGATTGGAACCTTGTAAAAGAAAGTTGTCTGGTAGTAATATCTTTATAGCTGCAATGTCTCAGTCTATGGTGGACTATGTTCATGAAAGAAAACCTGATACATGCAGCCAGAGGATGTTGGGTTGTCTGAATTAACAATCCCAGCATGCTTTGAAATTGGTGTCACAGCCAGTTTTGCAGAGATAATGTCAAAAAATGGCTGAGCCAATCGCGAACAAGGAAGGAGAGAAGCAAAGAGAGCAGGTAGTGTGGAATGAGGTACTTCTCTGAAAAGAGAGTTGGAAAAAAAAGATTGGTTTCTTCAAAGAATCCCCAGACCTAAAAGTCACAGTGCAAAAGATAATTAACACAACCAAGAAGAATTGAGGCACAAAAGGAAATTACAGACCAGCTGATCTACTTTGGAAATGAATGCATTTTTACTTACAGATCTTAAAGTTTGTTTTTGGATATATTTATCTGAAAGAAGAGAGCAGATCTTACCAAGACTAGTAATAGCTAGACCAAGACCTAGGAGGCAGCAGCCATGGCAACCAAACGTTTCTTGATTCCATCCCATCTCTGGACTCACCTAGAATTATTAGTGGCCAATTGGCATTACCAAATACAACCAATCATTGTGTCCTAGGAAGTTAAATGCTGGAACAATTATTTTCTAATATATTTTCACACTCTTCTTGTTCCTCTATTTTTGTCACTCATTACCAAGTCAAGAGTTGATAAACATCCTTTTAGTGCCCAATTCTTAGGTGTTTCTCCCTGGATGCATAACAATGAATTCATTACCACTGGTACACAATTTGCATTGTCAGACAGACAAAATTGAGAGAGGGAGACATGTAATGTACAGAACACTGTGAATTTGACATGATCTTAGCCTAATTCTCTAGGGAAATAAGGACTTTGGCAGGATAACTAATGGGTTTTGGTGGTTGGTTAGGTCTTTTTTTTTCCCCAGTCATGACCTAAAAGCAAACAATGGGTATTTGCTGGCATCTCACATGTGAGAGAACATCAGATTCCAGAATGCGAACACATTGAGTTTTGCACACAGAACTTCCACATTTATATACACTTACACCACTGGTCAAGTTGGGTGTGGTTTTCAAATCACCCTATAGCAGCCAACAGGGTAACAATGAAAAGTGATTAATAAACTGCAAATGAATAGGTCCCAAAGAACCATACCTTTTCAAGTAGAGTTTACTCAAGGTGACTTTTGGGAATTACTTAGTCATCAGTGACTCCCTAAACCCTGAGAGGGCAACAGTGACAACCATCCTAGGTCTAATGTAGTAATAACAAATGAGATCAAAAGCAAACCAGGAGCTATCAGAGAGGCTGGACATTAATTTGCCATCAAGTTTAAAATGCTATCAAAGATAGCTCTTCGGAAGTTCAAGGGACATGAAAGAGTTCAGCAAAATCTTGATGTTGCTTTATTCAATTGTTGTTTTACTTGCAATGCCATCAACAGTGGACAACAAACTTTGTTTTCCTCTATTTAAAGCAGGTAGTGATCCCACAGAACTCTTTCATTGGAAGACATCAGCCACTTAGGGCTGAAACAGACTCGAAGAGGGACCTCTGTTATCGGATAACATCCCATGTTTAATATTCTTCCCCTACAAAGACTGATTTCTGAGTCTCTGATCTTTCATTTATTTATTTGGCCACATCCAAGGAAGAGTGCACGTTTTCATTGCTTTCAAGTTTCAGCTTATGATACTCAGATAGACCTCTGTTTCCTGGTTCCCATCAGAAAAGAGAGAGACTTCCCCAGGGTGGCATACGAAGTTATAAATGAAAACCTGGGGGCAGAAGGGAGTCTTACCTTCAATTTTGGCATACTCTGATAGCCGGGAATAATTGACTAGAGCAGCCTGCTCTAGACATTTACGGATGACTGTTTTTACCTCCTCTTGTGGCACTGGGGTAACGATGTCTTTCATCAAAACCTTAAGGTGGGGAAGAAAAGGTTATTCAGATGGTTCAATTAAATGTGTAACTCATTTATATTTCTTAGATAATTCAGATGCACGGTTAGATGGGCAAAGCCTGTCCATGAACCAGGGAAGGACTAGGAACTTATTTTCAATAGATCCAACTATTCGTTGTCTGGAGAGGAAACACCTAGATTGTGGGCAGTTTCTTCATGCTTATTTTGATATTTGGTGAATGGTAAACAATTCTTCAAAATTTACAGTCTCGGTCATTCAACTACAATATTCCTTTACCTTTTGGCTCATGTTTCTGTAGATGTGGAATCTGTCTTTGACTTTCATTCTTACCCTTTCCAGAAGTGAGAGAGTAGCTTTCAAAGCACCTTCAGGTCGACCAAATGGAAAGCAGTACCTAAAAAAGAGAAAATTCTTCAAGTTGCCCAATTTATTACATTTTAGCATGAAATATACTGAAATGTAATTCCTATAGAAATTCTCTGAGGAAGAGAAAGTGCCTTCTATTTTGTCACGTTGTGTTATGTTAATCTGAATTCACACCATTTATGTGTGTATATAATGTATATATGTGTATGTGTGAATGATGACTGAAGAGAGACTCTGCAGACGTCTGCAGCAGAAAATAATATTTCGGGTGATGACAACCTCTGTGTAGATTTCTATTGTGAAGAGAATCATTTGTTAACTCAATGGAGACCTTAAATATTACTATAGAGACCAGCATTACAAAAGCATTAGTTGAAAGAAGGTAAGGTTAACCCCTCAAGGATTCATATAAAAAATGAAGGAAGGTATTTTGAGCTAATTCATAGTTTTGCCAATTGTCCTTCTTGCTTGTGGTATTTAATTGTTACTGGATTTTTCATTATTGGCAATGCATCTTGCATATAGTGAATGATCAATAGAGATTTATCCGGGGCTGGGGAGTGAGGGCGTCTGCGTTAGATAACACTAGGAATTCCATTCACTGTTTTAGGCTGTCACCAGGCCTTTGGGACACTGTTCCTTATGATACAAAGGGACCAGCAAGGGCTACTTACACTCAGACTGGGGCAAGTCTTGAACCTCTCTCAGTCTCAGTTTACCTGTTGTTTAAATGGGGACTACAATAACTTCCTTACAAAATTGTTCTGAGAATAAAAAAATAACGAGATGCTTATTCAACCCCTGTATCTGGAAGGGCCTGATTCATGTTATTATAAATGTGCTTCTTATTTTTTAATTATTAGTTGAGGCTTCAGGTCCGGAATCACAAGTGCAGCATTAGAAATGACTGATTTGTCCCAAGGAGAAGTGGGCCACATGGCCCAAGGCTCAAGGCAGACGCTGCTGCTGGCTCCAGCGTGTGGAGAAAAGACAACCTGCAACGCCCATCAACGCCCTGCGGAGCAGCTCATCCTGTCTCTGAGGGGATGGTGGCTTCTCCTGTGGGTACTACTGCCTTCCTTCCCTGATCACATGATATGGTTCACAAGATCTTTCAGTGCTTTATTTAGGAAACTTGAAGAAGCTTAAAATACAACTTTTTAATAGATTAAACAAAAAATAGGTTGATGACTGGGGTCAACTTGTACAAGGAGGGATTGTTCGTTTGGTGGAAATAAAATGACCTTAAGATTTCAAAGTCTCTGAGCTATTGTGGAAATAGCCTTACCAGTTTGCTTTTACATTCGGTTATTTCTAAATATCCAATGTGTATCTGACTGACTTACAATTTCAGAAAATCAAGCCCTCCTAGTCTCACTCTCTTAAAGAGCCCTTCTACCCCAGATCCTTACCTAAAATGTGTAATCTGATTTTCCAACAGAACTCGGAGTCTCTCTTTGATTTCTTCAAAACGTTCCTTTTCTTCCACAGTCACAGTTCCGATCCCATCGGGCCTGAAGGAAGACACGGCATGGAGTGACAGGAACCTCATGTGCTGACACCATCAAATCAAATCTCTAGCAGGAGGAAACTGTCTCTTTCAGAAGAACAATGGCAATGACAGATGTAACCCTAGGAGAAGTCCTGCTTCTCAGAGCTGGCTACTAAAGGGGATGGGGTGTTTTGGGGTTATCATTTGGAGACATTTGCAAAATTGTCGCTCATTTATTGTGAAATGGTAAAATGTACAAAGCAGTGGCTTGGCGGTTCAGCTTTTAGGTCTGTGTGTCTCACAGTTTCTTAAAAGTTTTAGCTATTTGCCAACATTTTTTAAATTAGGAATGTTTTATAATACAATTCTCTTGAACATTTGGAACTGGCATTAGCAAAAAACAACAACCCAAACAATTTGATTAAAAATTGGGCAGAGAATTTGAATAGGTGTTTTTCCAAAGAAGACATACAAATGACTAATAGGTAGGTGAGAACATGCTCAACATCACTAATTATCAGGGAAATGCAATCAGAATCACAATGCGATATCATCTTGTACCTGTTAGAGTGGCTATTATCAAAAGGTCAAGTATAACAAGTGTTGGTGAGACTATGGAGAAGAGGGAACACCTGTGCACTATTGATGGGAATGTCATTTGGTATAGGCACTGTGGAAAACAGTATAGAGGAACCTCAGAAAATTAAAAATAGAACTACCAAACGATCCAGTAATCCCACTTCTGGGTATATCTGAAGGGAAGGAAATCACCATCTTGAAAATATATCTGCACCCCCATATTCATAGTAGCATTATTGACAATAGCCAGGATGTGGAAATAATCCAAGTGTCCACTGACAGACAAATGGATATATATTTCACATATATTTTCATATATATTTCATATGTGTATAACGTATTAAGCATATAAAACATATATATATATATATATAATAAAGGAAATGTAAGCTATTATTTGTGATGAAATATTCAATCATAAAAAATAAGAAAATCCTGCCTTTTGCAACAATATGAATGGACCTTGAGGACATGATGCTAAGTGAAATGTCAGTCAGATAAAGACAAATACTGTATGTTCTCACATATGGAATCTAAAACAGTCTAACTCATAGAAATAGAGAGTGGAATGGTAGTTGCAGGGGGACTCCAGTGAATATCCTATAATAATTTATAATAATAAAAGCCTAATATGCTAATTAGATCAGCTACCCTTCCAGATGAAGCTGGAAGCCTGGATCCCAGGTCCCAGGTGCCTGCTGGCAGCCGGAGGGAAGCCCGGAGCTCGGGTGCCAGAGGGAAGCCAGAGCCAGCAGCCAGGGGAAGGAAGGCCTACTCTTGCATGAATTTCGTGCATTGGGTCTCTAGTCTATAATAATCTATAATAATAAAAGCATGATATGCAAAATGACCGAATGTCTGAAAGACCATCTGGATGACCTTCCAGATTACCTTCAGGGTGAAGCTGGGGCTGCGAGGGCCTACTCTTGCACAAATTTTATGCATCGGGCCTCTAGTACTTATTATATACTTCAAACTTGATAAGAGAGACGATACTAAATGTTCTCATCACACACAAAACAATGGCAATTATGTTAAGGGGATGTAGGTATTAACTAACCTTACTGTGATAATCATTTTACAATACATCTGCATATCAAATCATAACATCATATACCTTAAACTTACAAATGTTTATCAATATGTTTATCAATAAAGCTAAAAAAAAAGCCACATACGATGTTTTTCAATCTTAACAAACTATTGCTCAATGGACCTTAGCACAAATAAATGAACTTCAGTTTAATCATGGTATTCTCGTGTTTCTAAATTGGCAAATCCACACACATTTCCCCTGTTTGGTTTGGACCCTTTAAGTTGAAAATACAAAGGGATGCTGCATATCTATAGCTCAAATTTATCTGTGCCAAATTAGATGAAGGGTAATCTGACCCATTAAAGACTTCAGCTTTCCAGATCCATAGTGACTTGTTTTGACTGCTGCCTGAGCCAGTTTGCAGGCTGGTGCGTCATCATGAAACTTCTATTGGAACATTCCTCAGTTTGCAAATGCAAGTCATCTTGAGACCAAACAAATGGTCTTATTTATAGGCCTTCTCAAGGATCCAGCATAAGTTGGGAAAATCCTGTACACTAGACCAGTCTGACTACACAAGAGACTTGGCAAATGATAGCAAAGTACCTCCTGTTAGGGGTTGATCGGTCAGTTTCCTTCTTTTAAAATACTGAAAATGTCCCACTTGAAAAAAATGAGAACCACCCCCTCACACACACATACTTTATAAAAAACACTGCTAAATGGTAAAGTCCTATAATGACCCACTTTTTCATGCTCCCTTGAACTTAAAGGGAAGAGGGAAGAAAAAAGGCAAATGGTAAATATTGAGTAGGTTGTGGTAATCTATGAATGTGCCCTTATTTTCAAATTTTCTGGAGAAATCTCAAAAAGTTTATTAAAAATCTGTAGTTAAATCCCAGAATGAATTCATTGGCCCCCACAAAATACATGTGACATTTTCCGTGCTAAAGTCTCATGCTTAATCTACAACTTCTTTTAGTTGTAACTTTTGGAATTTGTTTACATAAAATTCGGCTAACACACCAAACACACATTTATACAATTGGCACGTGTGTGCAATATATTCAATTTGGAAAATATAAGCCATTTTAAGATTTTGTTTCTTAGCAGGGAATTAACCCAGAGAAGATGCTATTAAATATAATTTATAAGTCACAGAGGGGTTTTGACATGGATCTATTTAACACTAGAAGCCCAGTGCACAAATTCGCGCACTGGTGGGGTCCAGCTGGCCTGCCCTGATGGGGGCCATTGGGAATGGGCTGGCTGGGGTGAGGGGTCAGCTGGGGTGAGGGGCTGCAGGCAGTTAGCTGGCCCTGCCCCCTGATCAGATTGGGATAGGGGCGCCTGCTAGTTGGTGGGGCCAGCCTGGGTGAGGGCCTGCAAGCATTTCTGTCATTCCACTGTTCAGTCAATTTGCATATTACCCTTTTATTATATAGGATGGGCAGCCCAGAGATGCCTGCTGCCATTATTAGGAGATAAACTTCTCAGAATAAAATCATTCATTCTTTAACTAACAAATCTTCTATGGCTAACTTAGGCAATTAGGAGGGAATTTTTAGGTTTGTATTTGAAATGATAAAAACTAAACATTTCGTGGGTACCTGGCCTTCTCAGTTAATTCTCACTATGAAGGGTATTATTATGATTTTCCCTTTTGTTCTGATGACTCACATATGTAATTATTAAAGGTGTCAGTTACCATCTCCCACTTCCCTGACAATCTCTTCTTTCTGAACTGTTATCTCACTATTTAGAAAAAGCAAACAACTAAAATGTATTGTAATCTATTCTTGAATTCTGTTTAATTGCCTATGTTCATATGAACACTTTTATTTTAAAATAAATGAAATTAACATCTGTAAGGCATGTAGTGTAGACACACACACACTCCAAAACCAAAAACCCAGGTGATAAAAAAAAATCAGGATTTTGACAATGAATGCAAATTTGTTTGCAATGGCCAGAACTGCTCTGAAATATAGTGGTAACAGGGGATGTTATTTTACAAAAGGAAGAGACATGAGGGAATAATAGAATCTATTAAAGATCACAGGTTGTAACCATGTCAGTTAAAGAGCAAAAATATCCTTTTTAAAAAAAATAATTATTTTTGAACATTCTATCAAGCATCAACTTATTTTTCATTGCCTATGTTAATTGTACAGGGTTAGAAAGATTTCGTAGAGCTACTAATTGAAAAATCCTGTTCAATATTTTGGCGAGCACTTCTCACAGAAGCAATGAAACCTGTTCCCTAGGGCAGAGCCTCAGAATTACTTGGAAGGCTTTGCCATGACTGAATGGCTGGGCCCCACCCAAGAGTTTCTGGGGTGGGGTCTGAGAATTTGCATTTCTAACAAGTTCTCTGGCCATGCTGGTTTGGGAAGTGCAATGAGAACTTCTGCCCTAGAGCAGGGCAATACTTTTGGCTGGCTCTTCTGGTAGCTGAAAGGGTATTCTGGTCCAGAGTCCCCAAGTTCCCTTGGTTTGGAGTTAATTAAAAACAAGAGATGAAGATTAAAAACCCCACACAAATAAATACAGCACTTAAATATCTAAAAAGTAAATAAAAATAAGACCAGAGACCTCCTCCCAGTGCAGGTCCACTGGGGAAGCTAGCAATCCCTTCCAAAAGTGCTGTTTGCACCGCTTCCAAGGTATTCCAAGTGGTGCCGATAGAGAAGTAAATAGAAGAACTTAACCAGTCTCGAAAGCCATGCTGATTTTTCTTTTCTAGAAACATTTGGGGGTGATTCTATAATTGCCATAAAACTGGTTCCTTTCTCAACACTTTTAACACTTAGGGTGTCACAGAGAATGGGAGAGGAGAAGAAATGGGGCTGAGTTTTAAACTCTTAGCCAGTAAATCCCAGCTAAGATGTGTCTACTCAAAAAACATGTCTAGGCCTGAATACCCTAGTCCTTTCACATCCTGGCTAGTGCGTTTTATGTTTATTTTTTGTGGCTTACTGCCCATTGCCATTTCCAAAGAGGACCCCAATTTCCACTGGAGGAATGACCTTGGCAGCACTGTAAGGACTGTGGGGGAGGGTACACCGAGGTACCTATTTCCCTGCTGTTGATGCTGAAGACCTTCCCATGGTCAGTTCCTCCCTCTTGGGGTCACTGTCTACTGTCTCATGACCTAAACTCAGCCCATGGATGGAAGCGAAGACACAGCAGTTGTGACCTCACTAGACAGTCCCCAATGGCCAGCTGCTCTTAAGCTCTGGCTGTACTTTCTGGAACAGTGAGAGCTCTGATCCCATCCCCAGGCTCTGGTTCATCTGTCTGCAGTGGGACTAGACCTCTCATGGCTCAAGCCCTCCTCCCCCCCAGGTTATTCTAATGGCAGTTATGGCTTGAGAACTAGAGCTGTGGTCTATTTCCCACTTTTCTGGCACTACCCCATTTCAGTTCCCCTCCCCTGCAGCTCCCAGCATCACCGCCCAGGCTCAAAATTTAGTGGAAGCAATGATACATTTGAACCTAGGTGTGGAAACACGCACGCACGCCAAGAAAAGGTAGTTCCTGGTCTCTGGTTCCATCTAACTGCACCGCTGCCTCACAACTCATTCCTTGTGTATCATGATCCAGCAAACGTAAGACAATATGCAGGTCAAGTGCAGGCATTTCTGGAGCCGGCGGCAGGCGGGGCACTCTCCCTGCCACCTGCAGGCCATTGCTGCGGCCAGAAGTGGATCTCCCCGGCCACTGGAGACTATATCGCATCTGACACGGCCGGCAACTCTGGAACCCACCTTTCAAGTTTTCGGCAAACCATTTTCTCACTGTCCTTCACAAAGCTGACATTTTCAGCAGCATGATAGGAAAGATGTCATGTCGGCTGCTCTTCAAGTCCTTGTCACCATGGTTAGCACCAGTTCTGTCATTTTCACTCTCCTCACAGGCTCCCATCGTGAGCCATGTCATAAATAATAATATATCTAGAGTTGTTTCTCTTCCCCTTGTCAGATGTAAACTACCCCAACTCAGCTGCCCATCCTTTAAGTTACTATCTACACAGCTTGCTCTCATTTCCCCAAATGCTTCAGAACTAGAGCTTGCTAATTAACGTCTATTGTAGTATTAATCCAATGTGATCAGGCACTAGGCTTCTAACGTGAAACATCTTATTTTGATCTTTGAAATTAATTATGAGCGACCTAGTGGAAGAAAAGGAGCTGCAGCGAGTCTTATGAAAGTGAACGTATCTTTTTGGGTCGGTAAACAGTGCCTACACACCCAGGTGAGCAGGTTCCCAGCATTTAATGATCCTATTGGTCTATAAAACATTACAAAACATTATGCTGAAAGCAGGACCACAAAACCCTGCTCTGCAAGGTCAGATATCTTTTCAAGGAAGTCAGGTTACTACATTAATTCCAAGCTTACGCTGGTCGGTATGTTCAGATAATGCATCAGAATCCAGGTGTAAAAAAAAGGTCTGGATTCAACAAAAGAGGAGAGAATGTCTGGCCCACCTCTCCACACACCGCCAGCTTTAAGCTCCAATCACCACCAACAAGGGGTAAATCTCCAGCTGAAGTGGGAATAGACTTTCTCTCCAAATGCAAATGTCCACATATGCTGGTGCAGGCACTGTAAACATGATATATTCTCTCTCTCCAAATGGATGCATGCCTGAAGACTGCATTATGGATCCACAAACAAGCATGGTAACAATCCTACTCGCTATGAAATTGTTCCAGACCAGAAACCCAGAGTGGCAAGGGCCAGAGTGGGACAGAATCTTTTATTAATGTGCCTGGCAGTGCTCCTTGAATACAACATTCAGGCCGAACACACTCCCTTAACTCTTCCTTTTATTTTAATTAACTTCTAGAAATTCTTTATCCTTGAATTTTTAGAATGACCTTTGAATTTCCTCCTAGACTAGCATATTTTATTTTATGGCTAATAACTACAAATTCAAGATAGCACCAAAGCATTGTCATTTCAAAAGGAGACCTCCCTGCCTGCTCCTGGTGATGGTTTGTGTAATCTCTAGGTTAACGATGAGTGGTAATTAGGACTCTCACTCCCATGGTCACTGCTTCATTAGGAAGCCCAGCCTTAGCCTTTCTTTCTCCTCTCCCTCCAGAGAGGCCCTTTTTAATTATGCCCCGATGCCCTGGAGCTAAAACAAATACATCAAAGTGTTTGTATCACAAAGGGTAAGGTACAAAGCAACAAGGAGTAGTTTCTACAACATTACAAATGTGCATTGCCACTCCTTGAGGTTGGCACTTTGAAAAAGATGCCTGGAAATGGCAGAAAACATACCAGTGAGGTCTTTTCTGACTTGTTTACTGTTTCTAAACATGCAGTGATAGCCCAGCAATATCAGAACGCGTCTATTATTCGGGTGGGAGTGATCAAGAAGTTTTTCCTACTGAACAATCTCAAAGAGCATGGACGCTATTGACACAAAGACAACCATCAAAGTGGCCCAAGGTAGGCCCAGATATGGAATGAAACAAGAACCCACCAGATAATAGAAAAATGATATAAAATGCAGGAGAGCTTATATTTCTTTCCCCAGAGAAGGACCAATTTCCAAACTTGATAGAATATAGATTTTTCTCTTTGAGGATTAAGGGAAGAGATGAGTTTCTTTATTTCCAGACAAACACAGCTAATTTGACTTTAGATTCCACCTGAATACCCAGTGTGTAGACTTTTAAGTGGTCATACACAATATTGGAATTTTAGAAGAGAAATGCATATTACTTGAACATTTGTCAGAAAGATTGCACTTATGGGGCAGATAATTCAGTACATTTTATAAGATTTTTGTGTCTGAGTTGCATACTCTGCTGTTCTCCTGGGGCAAATTTCCCCAGGAAGAGAGTCACATAAAAAGCCACAATGCAAGCTCTAAAGAGAATTTCTCCCTGTGATGCAGACTTTCTTTGAAATGTGTTTGGACTTTTCTCCCCTTCCCTTGCAAGAACTTCCTATTAGGTGAGGCTAGTTCTTTAGAATTTAGAGAGCGTGACTCAGCTGTATGCAGGGCCCACATCTGTTCAGAGCCTGAAGGCCAATTGGCCACAAGCTCCTGTCCACAAGGGCAATAATGTCTGTGTCAGTAACATGAGGCCAAAAATATAAGGGTGATTGCCACCCCTCCCCCCCCATGCACACCTGCCTACTACTAAAGAGCTATATTCAGAAATCAGTAAAATAGAGCTATCCCTGCTATAGTCTTCTCTTTGTCTTTGGGGAAGGGAGAGTCAAAAAGCCCCAGACATCTACACTAATAAAAGATAAATATGCAAATTGACTGTACCTCTGTGACATCCACAATCCAATCAGGAGTGAGTATGCAAATTAACCCAACAAAAAATGGCAGGTTAATTTGCATAAGCAGGTGCAGCACAAAGACTGAAGATGACTGAAGACTGAAGAGGCTTGACTTCTCCACTGTAGCTAGAGCAGAGAAACCAAGCCTCACCGTGGCCAGAGTGAAGAAGCCTAACCTCAAGGCTTGGCTTCTCTGCTGCAGCTGCAGCGAAGTCCTAAGTCCCAGGTGCAGGAGGAAAACCTGTGCCAGCAGCCAGGGGAAGGAAATCCTATTGCATGAATCTTCATACAACAGGCCTCTAGTAATGTTACAATAGGTGTTTATGTGACAGAGGGAGAGAGAGAGAGAGAGATGGAGGAAGATCAGATCAGAGTAAAAGGAAAAGTAAAAATATGCAAAAAGCATTCATTTACTCCCAGGTAGTAAAAAAAAGAAATAAAAGAAACCATTGTGTGACATGGACAAGGAGTGAGGACCAACACAGGAGGCAAGAACACAGTCAATAAGGCAATCACTGTATCCAGGGGAGAGTCAATCACATCTGAACTCTAGTAGTGGCATGAAGAGATGGAGAAGTGTATGGACTTGAAACTTAAGAGTGCTGACAGGGCAGAATAACTGAATCCTTGTGATGTGCTGAGTAAGATGGATGAAGAATGGCTCCTCAGGTGTTGTCTTGGGCAACTGGGTAGATGGAACCATTTACTGACTTAGGAACCCTGGTGTAATAACAGGAGAAAAGTGAGCTCCATCTGATTGCCCAGTCACTCAGATCTAATCCACAGGGATCCATCCCATTGTTTCTGCACACAAGCAGCCCCTTGGCTCCTCAGATATCTCCCTGAGGAATATTTGGACACATTTTTGAAGATTTTTAGGACTCCTGCCTCTTACATCTGTTTGTAATCTCATTAATCTATGCAGCTTACTTTGGATTGGGGCGGTTGGCATTATGGATTTGTTAATTGCTGATACAATGTACGTTCTCTGCAGGCCATATGTGAAGAGCGGCACTGGCATTCAAGAAACATTAAATAATAATGTAAATGAGAAAATTTCCCCATCCCAATATTAAAGGGATCCAAGGAACATTGATGCAAGTTGCCATCATCGGAGCCATTTGATTGCCTTGTTGCTGTGGGACAGTGACCAAAGTGATGCTAATCTAAATGTCATCTGGAAAGAATACTGAAAATATTATGGTGAAAATTAAGTACTGCAACCTTAGGAGCTGATTTAAAAATTAGAAGATACAGTGATTTACATCTGTCGATTTTATGATTGCCAACTGCAACCAGTTGAACATATATTTCCTTTACCCTCTCAGAGAAAATAGGTTCAGTTTTAAAGAGCTGGCCCAAACTAATGTTCCCTCAATGAGTGGTCCTCAAACATTGCTACCTGTAAGGAATCACTTGAAGAGATTTAAAAGCATGGTGTTTAGGCTATATCCCAGATTAATCAAATCAGAACCTCTGAAGGTGGGGCTAATGTGTCAGCATTGATTAGTCTCCCCAAGACATTTAATGTGCAGCCATGTTTGACAACCAAGACCTTAAGCCAGTGGACTCTGAAGGCCAAATGCCTTACCGTTACCTGGAGGAGCTGATTAGAAGTGGAGGTGCCCGGCTCCATCTAAGACTTGCTAAATCCAATTCTTTTAGGATGGGACCGAAAAGATTTATATGCAGACTAGAGTGTGGGAACCACTGCACAAGTTGAAAATCAGTAGTGCAACTGTTATGCCTTTAGACACAGAATAAATTGTGTAAGATAAACAAAAATCTGAGTAGAGGGGAAAAATTTCAGCCCATCACCTGGGAGTTTTTGAAAGGCTTTTTTTTTGTGCAGGGGGCCATCCTATTCTTTGTAGGATATTTAAAAACATCCCTGGCCTCTACCTGCTCAAGGACATTGCACTAAACCTGTCAGTGTGATAATCAGCAATGTCTCCAGACATTGCCAAATGTCGCCTGGGGGAGAAGATCATGCCAGGTCAAGAACCACCACTGCATTAGGCTCACACACATATTTGCTATGTGTAAAGATGCCAAATGTGTGGATGGTTCCATCTCTTGCAGCGGATAAGCTGATGGAGAGCAAACATCTTCCTGACTGACCAGAGTGTCTCCTTTGGATTAGATGTTTGCGATTCACATAGGCACAGGTTTTCACAGAGATGTGACACAGGCTCCAGGGAAAGTGGGAGAGACTCGGTCATCAGCACCAGGCACTCACTGATGATTTCCAGCTGCAGCAGGCAGAGCTCTGCCTCCACCTTTGGGGCTGCTGAGTTAATAGTAGGTTAAAAAGTTAATAATTAAGTAAAAAGCAACTCACTATCTAATCAGAAGCTGGTTGTGAGGTGACAATAGAAACAGGTTCTATTGTTCAATTAAACTCAGTGAAAAGGCCATTTGTATTCATAACACATGAATTCCTTCCTAATCTGGGTGAACATCTCTACATGCAAACAGTGCTCATCATGGTGCCACAGGTTAGGAAAATGGTCAACACCAAGGGCTGTGGATAGTGTTCAAAGGAGACTCTCCCTTGGGTGATCTAACACTTCAGCTACAGTGCTGGCTTTCTCCATCATCCAACATTGTCAGGAAGGCCAAATGGATTTTTGACATTTTTAGGACAAAAATAGAAAACTCTTAAATTAATTCATAATTACTATATATCTCATCTGAGATGTTCAAACTCTTATTAAATGGCTGAGGCTGGTATCTCACATGTACACAGTGTTAATGCGGGACAGGCAGTAAGGCATGCAGAGAGGTGCAAATGCAAACTCCACATCAGAATATTCATGCTTGCATTAGGCACACACAGATATTTGTTATGGTGTAAGTGACCGAACTTATCTGAGCCACAAACTTCTCATCTGTTAGATGAAGATAATAATAATACTTATAGGGATGTAATAAGGATAAAATAAAGTAATATATGTAAATCACATTCCACAGTGTGCCTGGAATTTAGGGAGTGCTTATTAAATGCCAGCAATTGTCCTTATTTTAATTAAACATTATTTATGAAACCTGAGAGTGTACTACTTCATTTGCTGTTATAACCCATGGAAGATAATATTAGAGATTGGTGAGATATTGCCAATGCTATGATTCTGTGTACTCATTTTGTTGATGAGAAAACTGAGGCACAGAAAGGAGACACAGTAATCCTAGATATACATAGAACAGGCTCTAATACTCAGATCTCTGTAATCTATGCACAGTGCTGACATATGCAAAGAGAAAGATCTTAGGACTCAGAACATCCAGGTTTGCCGCTTCAAAGAGCGACTCATACAGTTTAACCATATGCAAAATGGATGTAAAAATAGCCAAATTGAAAATGTTATGGCAAGTGAGATAGAATATATAAAAGCGCTTTGTAAACTGCAGAACATTACATAACTGATACTTAATATTACAATTCCTTCTTCTTTAAAAAATGCAGGCAAACATAGACCCTAGGACACACATAATCCTCTCAAAGTACCATTCAAAATCTTTTTGGATAATTTTTTATGGCACAGGGACTAGGTCAAGTGTGACCATTTGCTCTCTGTTTTGTTTCAATTCTGATCACTCCCAAAAGCAGCACCTTGGACAGAAGCCAGTCTTTAGGCACCTGAAACATTCTCAAGGCACTTTCTTATTGGCTGCAAACCACAGTTGCCTTGCATTGTGACCCTCTCGGAGAAGCATACATAGAAACTCCACTTCCCCTCCAGCCTTACAAACTACAAGTTCAGAAGACAAATGTCCACATGGAATCAGGGATTTCTTGGCCTTCACTATTAGACTCAGGTACACTGATGGACAGCTCGCCACCTGCTCTAGGAAGTGAAAGTTGGCATTGTCATCTGTCTGCCTATACATGAATTGCATATATATCAGGGCTTAGAAATATTCCAGCAGATAAATTTATACTGAAGCACACAGCATACCTGCTTGTGAACTTTGTATGGCTTGGCAATGCCATCCAGGGCCATAAAATCAATTTCAAAACCACAACAAAGACATTTGAAAATATTAGTGTTAATTTGGAATGAGGGTAGGGAAGATGAAGAAGAACACATGGGTAACACAGAAAATAACTGTAAATCTAGGTTTAACGGGGGGAAAAGCCACCAATTTGCCATTTTACCAATTCATAAAGACAGCGTCCCTAAAGGTCACAGGAAATAGGAGAGGAGAAACACAATTTTAGAACTTAAAAGTGCCTTCAGGGTGAGCTTATTATATAAGTGACTCCACTAAGAGCCATTAACTTATTGAGAGGCTTTATTTTGTGACTTTATTACAAATTGTATTTGAAGATCAATTTATTTCACAAATTAGTGTGAAACTGAGGGAGCTTGCTAAAAACTATAGAGCCGCTATAAATGTATAGACCCATCTTATGCCAACACATTTTACTTTCTCTTGAAACATAATTTCAAAATTATAAAGCATGGGTTGCTTAACATGAATGATTTGGTAAGGTACCAGGACCCTAACTAAATGCCACCAAAACAGCAATCTGACTCATGATTATGTTTGCATATTGCTCAATTAGTTTTTAAAAATAAGAACATGTTTCAAGAGTCACTAAACACCTGACTCAAATTCAGCCCCAATACATAATATTTTTACCCATTGCTTAGGATGATTTTTAAAGTGTGCTTTTGACAAACCTTAAAGGAAAAGAGACCTCAGGAATACAAAAAGCTTGCTATTTGCTTAGGCAGAGGTTGTGGTGTGGATGGGGGAGGGTGTAGGGGAAAGTCACAGACATTGCAAAATACAGGTCAATACACATGTCACATCTTACCTTCTGGGCTCTGGGTTTGCCTGAGTTTTGAAATCTTTTCTTCTTTTACTTTCCTTTTTTGTATCTTTTTTAGCCTCTGGTTCAGATGGGGAGGGAGTTTTGCTCCCTTCAGGGTCTGTGTGTGGTGGCAGCCCACTAAGGTACACATGCATTTGTTGACTTTGGAGAGGGGGTGTTGGCACGGGGCATGCACAGAGAGTGGCCAGTACAGGAGAATCAAGAGCACACACACATGCACAAACAAAAGAAATAAAAAGAAGGATGCATCAAATAGCAAGAGCAAATGCATTCAAACCAAAATAATAAGGAAAAAAGATGCAAACTTGCATAAGGAAAATCAGAACTGAAAAGAAAATAAGAAACCCCAAACTGTTTCCATGACAAGATGCATAAACCTAACTGTGAAGCAAGTGGCAGTCTTACAATATGAAATCCAGACAATGTGTATCATAATTCATGATGATGTTTACCAGGGAGTTTACAACAACACTTCATTATTTTATAACACTTTCTTATTCAGTAACATATGTAGAATACAGTGTGACAACCCAGAGAATATAATGCAACTTCTCTCTCTCTCAAGAATTCAGTCCAAGAGGCTGTAACAGATAGTCATCAAAGTGTACATATTTATAAAAAGCAGAATTATGCACAGATATTTCTCAGGTATCAGGTTTTCAAAAATATCCTTTGTGCAAATAAAAGGTCATATGCAGGGCTAGTGAACCAGATAATAATGGCAGATGATGAAACCTGATTGCCTGCTAACTATGTAAACCTACAATGCTATTGTTATCTAGCTCTAAATGCTAAAGGTGCATTGATAAGATCCACCACTAGAGAAAGGAAAGGCACCAAACAGACCCCACGGACATTCCTGAGTTGTATAGCTTGCAAAGATGAAGTTGGCTGACACGGTTCTGACTTGAAATAAATGCAGTCAATTCAGGGTTGCCACACTTGTTCTCAAGAGCAGCAACCTTTGCATCACAGGCCGGGCTTCTGAAGCACCTAGCTTCCCCTGGGGGTGCCTTCCCTGGTGCCTGGGTGGGGTGCTCTGGGTAAGGCAGGCTCATCTTTGCAGCCATGGGAGGCTACATGCATCGGGCTAGTAAACTGGCTGTGGCAGTGTTGAAATATATTCCACGTCTTCAGAGCCAAATGGAAACGTTCTTAAATTATTTGCTGTTTTGCATTATTCAGAACTTGGATCTCTTCCTCCAGGAGCTGGGCAACGTCTAAAGGAAGAAAGTACTTTGTACAAAGTTAGGAGAACGGATGCTCTGATCTTGTCTAGAAAACCTGTAAAACGAGGTGGCTGCTTCCACGGTGACCTCTGACGTTCTTCCCAGCTCCACTGCCACACTAAAGCTGCTGTGATTATCTTTGCCTTTTAGCTTCACCCACCTGTTCTAGCTCTTGAAATGGACTTGCCTTCCTCCCTGTGCAGGGCATTTGCACGTGCTGCTCTTTTTGCCTGGAGCTGCTGAACTCCTATGCTAGCCTCAGTCCTCAGCTCCAGGAGGCCCTGCTGCCGACCTGCCACTCCCTCGTAGTCCTGTACCTTTATTAAATGCTGTCATGAGATTTTCTCCCTTTTTCTCAGAGCACCGGTCTCTGTGTCTCTCCGCCCTTGTTCGGTGTTTAGTTTTTGTTCATGGTGCATGTTGAATGTTTTCCAGAGTGCCTGACACTCGGTAATCATTTAGTATTTATGGCAAGAGTGATAATAACAGCAAGGCGAACCTTCATTAACCCCTCGCCAGATCCCAGGCAGGTGCTGTGCCCTTAAAGTGCCCTGGCATCCTCTCAACAACCATGCTAGGACATTATTGTCCTGTTTACAGCGTGGAACCTGCACAGAGGGTGTAACCACCACCAGCTCATTGCTAGCAAGTGGAGCGGCCGTGATCTAGACCTGGACGGCTCTCCTTTCACAGACCACTCTCCAAGTCACTGTGCCACTTCCTTTAAGTCCCTTAAAGGAAAGGAGAAGAACCTGAGCTAGCCCTCTGTGTTCTCTGTGTCCGTGTACTAGTCTGTGGGTATGTGTGTCCTACTGAGGGAATGGGGAAGGGCAGAGAGCTAGCGGCCACCCTAAAAGCAGGACCAGGCATGAACCACGAACATGACCGTGAGGACTACCTGCGGCCCGGCGCTCACCTGTTCCCGTGGACATGGGATGCGCAGAAGGCAAAGCTGTAGTGGAGGAGGGTGGGGTCGATCATGGCGCCGTTCTCCGCCCGCTCAAGCAAGTCTCTGAGGTAGCAGAGATGCCGGTGACAGCCTCGGACTCCATTCCGGGCACAGTACTCATCGAGCACAAACACCTGGCCGGGACTGAACCAGCCCTGTTTGAGGAATAAAGGAGAGACTTACTTTTAAATACGGGTTGTTGTTGTTCTTTGGGAGAGCTGGGGGGAGTGTAGAGGGTTAAAATAGCCTGAGCTGATTGCTTATTAAGAGCCCGCTGCTGCACTAACCACTGGATGTACTGTCCGGGTAACCTCATCTCAGCCCCAGATCAGGTGCTGGTAGCCCCGGAGATGGGTGGGAACTCGAGCTCAGGAAGCACATGGGATTTCCTGGAGTCACAGAGCTGGTGAGTGGAGGCGTGTGATTAGCAGAAAGCATGATTACAGAGAGGGTCTCCCACTTCCCAACACTGAGCCGTACATTGCAGGAGAGTGTTAGCATGGGCGTGGGGCACTCTTCATTACTGGCAAGAAAAATAAAAATACGAATGCCTTAAAGTGGGACAGTGCTCCATACTTGATAAGAAACTTGCAGCTGAGCCCCAGGGCAGCCACGCGGAGGAGACAGGGCCGATTCATATTCATTTAACTGACGAGGAGATGTAATCGGGGCTGTTAAGTGACTCACAGACATCACAAACAGAGGCAGGACTCAAACTCAGCTCTGTCTGACTCCTTGTCTTCTGGTTTTTGTACTCCGGACCATTAAGCAATACTGTGACTGTATACCAGGACTTCATAAATCCTCCACTTTGGAAGCAAAAATTTGGGGAAAATATAATCAATAATATTGTGATAACTATGTGTGATGCCAGGTGGGTACTTAAAGTGTCAGGGATAGGGGGGCCACTCTGTAAACTACACCCTTATCTAATTACTATACTGCACCTTTGAAACTAATACAGAATATACTGAATGTCAGCTGTCATTATTTTTTTTTTTTTAGTAATGATGATACTTTTCCAAAGAGAATAACATAACTAAGTTTTGAAGTAGAGAGTGGGATACGGTTCATTTAAACGGAGAGGAGCTTCTGCCTTAACCGGCCCCCTCCCCCGCAAGAAACTATTTGTCTTATTATTTATTTGCTTGCTGAAGGACCAGGTGAAACTCTGCCATAAAAGAGAATCTCCGATTTGAGCAGATTGGGAGGCACTAGGCACGCAAGAAAAACAGATGCTCAGAGAGGCCAAGGGACTTGCCATTCAAGGTCACCTTTGGGCCAAGCCTGAATCATAACTGACTTCTTTTGGTTTCAGTACTTTTCTGAATCAAGAAAAACCCCACTTTAGGTGGCAGTTTGTGAGCTGGGGATTTAGGATTGTTTTAAATATGAAGACTCAGAGAGTCTTCTCTGAGTCACCTTTTGAATACTGCTTTGTCTTGGGAGAGGACATGCAAAAGGAGAAGTGTCAGGGCACAGGCAGAGGCCACAGAAGTGCCCTGGAAAAGGCCTCTGCACCCCTCCAGCTCATATTAGTGATTTGCAGACTCTTCCACTGACAACATGCAGCTCAGCAATGCATCCAGCGAGACGGCATCTTTCCTATTTCAAATGATAAGTTACTGCAGAGGGCGGGAGAGTAGTCGAGGCAGTGGGCTGCCCCTATAGGCAACTTCTTTGCCACTCCATCTGCTACCCCAAATGCTAAATCTTAGAAACAACACTGCTGTGAAAGATTAAAATATATTTTCTACGACTCGGATGACACCACGTCTTTTGTAGATGCCAAAATAGCTGCTTTGAAAAGAGTTGAAGAAATATCAATTAGGAACTCAGTCGAAGACACAGAAAAATTTATGTATCCCTGCTGGTCGGTCTCCAAAACTAACTGAAATAAAAAGATTGTAATAATGAGAAAGTGGAATAGAGAGGCAGGAGATAGGGCTTTTTAATTGCTGTTATTTTCTGAAACTTTGGGATGATGATTAATAGATATAGGTATGCAAATGGGGAAGAAAACAATTTTGTGCTATTATAATTAATTCTGGATTTGGGAGCATATTTGAAAGCTTATACATGACTAATAGAACATAGTTTCAAAATCAAAATTTTATTTCTGGTTTATTTATTTTACTTTTTTAGAAAGTCAAGTCTCCTTAGTGATAAATTTCTCAGTGAAAAAGAGAATTGGTTTAAAAAATGATGTAAAAAAAGTCCTGAAAATAATACAGCTCAAAATCTTTTTTTAAGAGAATAGAAATTATACCTGAAGGTAATGAGTAAAGTTCAGAGGCATATTCTTACAAGTTTCATGAATGCAATTTATAATTATGCAAAAAGTCACATAATCGTTGAAAATACATTTGAGAAAAATTGCCTTGCAATACAAGGTAAGCTTCCCCCCCCTTTTTATTTTTTTAAGTCAAAATGATATTTTCCTTTCCAATTTGGCAAAGTTCAGATTCTTCTGATAAAATGATTCCAAACCTGAGATAATCAATGCATCTTTTATGAGATGCAGATTAATAAATTATTCCACATAATACTGCTTTGCTTTTTAAGACTATTTTATCTGCTATTTTTAATATTTTGGTCTCAGGTACAGAGAAAAAGAATTTAAAATAAAAATTAGTTGGACTGTAGCTGTGCCACTTAAAAAGGAAAATATTTTCATTATATGTATGTTAGTATCAATGATATGTTAAGTATATCATATTAATTATTTAAGTATATCACATTAATAATATGCAGATATATTAACCCTAGGAGCAGGGATGAGGCTTTTCCTCTGTGTAAAGTGATTTTGTCATTTCCTTCACTTTTCCAATGTATAAAGTGGAATTCATAACATTTATCTTTTAAAAATGAAGTAATTTATGGTTTGCAGATGAAAAGAAATTGGGTCCTTTTTAGGCTTCCAACTTTGATAGTATAAAGCCACAAATGTCTCCTCAGGAATCCAGTAACAACATAATATCGGTCTCTTGAATTTAACCGATTTAAATCTGGGCAAGAGAATTGCAAGAGACATGCTCCCTTGCTGGGAGCTGGACTTCCAAAGGCCTAATGAATCATAAAACCTTCCCCCAAAGAGTGAAATGCTCTAAATACCACTAAGAAAAAGAAGCCACCCACCCAAATAAACCCAAACCAGTTGAGCTTATGCAAAATCAAGTGAAGTTTATGTGCAAATCACTTTAATCTTTCACAAATAAACGGAAAGGACACATTCCTTTTGGAGACAGAAGCACAGGGTCTATCTGGGATGGGGAGGGAGGCGAATTTTAAAGTCTAGAAACCCAGTCGGGTTTTACAAGTTCTCCACCAGCAGATGCCAAACTCGGTTCCCCTCTTGGGAATATTTCTCATGTAGCAGCTGAAAAGGGGGAAGCTCGGAGATGGAGGCTGGGAACTTGGATCATCTATACTGACAACTTCCTGCCGACTTCTTTCTTTGGGAAGGAAAAACTATCTCAACCCAGGAAATCAAGGACACATTTATCATTGCTAAAGGGGCTCTGTACTGGAGAAAAGAGCTCCTAACAGCAAGGTAAAGAAATATTTCATTTAAAAAATGATATCATGTTTAAATTGCTGTAGACCAAAGAATATACTTGCCAGGCAAGAATAGGAATCATTAAGTCTGTGATCCAAAGTAAGGCGTTGCACCATCTCAAAGAGGGAAGCGTGGTCAAAGTTACAGGGGTTGGACGAGATAAATTCATCCATGCCATGCTTTTGAGCTCTATCTGCGTCTGTTCATTTATACATGTAGAGAGAGACACAATTTAGAGAAACACATCACATTTTCTTTGACATTTCAAATACACAGGAATTCACTAGGCATTACGAACGCTAGCTGTTTCCCATCGCCTCCCATCAACATCCCCAAGATACTCTTTTTACCTTCCCATTGTCAACTTGCATCACTTACTGGTGAGTTTATTGCATTTAGGCAAGAATATATTGGCATCAATATGTTTATCAAATGATCACAACTCCAGTGCCTTTATGCCGTTCTTTAAAGACTAAGCACACGACCGTAACTTCACCTGCTTTTCACCGAACACTGAAAGCAGATCGGATCTTTGCTTTGAAAAGCTTATTTAGCTCTGTAGGTTTTGAATAGATTCTGCCATTCCAGTGGTTATGTCTAGAGCAATTTCTCTACAATTAATGAGATTATCTGGAAAAGGGTTAGGCTGATTTTCAGCAAAGTGACAATATTTGTATCCACCCCTTCCAAGACCCACTGCCAATTTGGTTTCACAAAAGGGTTGGGTCCCCGCCCTCCAAAATTAAAATAATAATAATAATAATAACAAAAGATTTTCACTGAAACCTGGAGAATAAGTTAAAGGGAATTTGGTTTGGGGTAGCCAGGGACATTGCCTTTGCCTGTGTGTACTCAAGCTAGCAAAGCTCATGGAAGAAACAAACCAAAATGTACTCAGCAAGGGCTATGATCTGCCATTTATTGTGAATTAATAATCTCAATGTATTCACACCTTTGCTTACAGGGTGAAGGCTGTAGGTAAAACCTCCTAGGGGCTAACTAATTAATCTCAATATGTGTAACAAAAATACTCTACGCTCAATCAGCAAAAGTACGCAGAGAATCCAAGCAAATCTTGACGAGGTAGGAATGAAGGTCTGAGACATTAAAGGAGTCAGCTCACTTCACCTCACATTGGTTCACTCTCCTCATATGCAGACCGAGAAAAAGGAATCTTATTTCAAATCAAGCAAGAGTTTATTCGTTCACTGCCTGCACTGTTCTACTGCAGTGTGGGGGCCTGCCAGGAACTAGGAACGCTGTCAGGGCACAGGGAAAATAGATGTTTGACTTGAGAGGGTGTTTGGATAATATTTTCATACATGACCTTCATTCCAGGCAGCTTTGTCCTCCTTCTATGCTTGGGGAATGGCTGAAAACTTGGGTTATGGTAGCAGTGTGACTTTAAGATGATGATTTAAAACGACAATTTCTTTAAAATGATGATTTCTCCTCACATTATAGATTTTGTGGATCTAAACAATATATACATGGAATGTTAGATTTATGCCTCCTTATTGTTAGAATTTTTAAATCTTCAGTCATTTTTCACAGAAGCAGCAAGTGGTCAGTGTTTGAGCAGAGTGTGCTGTTTATTCCCGAGACACCCAGAAGCGACAGTTTCCAGAAGGCACGTGAAGACTGAGTATTTTAATAGCCAAATCGCTCCATTCGGAGGATAAAGCACAGGCTTTTAGAGGGAATATCACATGTGCAGAAATTACACTAGAGGATCTGAAAGAATCCTCTTTGCTGCGTTGTCAGATTTGTATTCAAGGAAGTGCTTTCCATGTGAGGTTAGGTGCTGTATTTAGGAGGATTCTTTTGTCTGGCTGTTTGGTCTCCAAGCTACTTTCTCCCTTGAATTGGGGTGGTTGGCAAGAGAGGTGGCCAAGAAGTTGGTGCTGGGGACAAAAGCTAGCTGCTTGAAGGGTGTGTGTGTGTGTGTGTGTGTGTGTGTGTGTGTGTGTGTGGTGGTGGTGGTGGTGGTGGTGTGTGTGTGTGAGGTGATGGTGATGGTGGTGTGTGTGTATGTGTGCGCCTCCTCTGGCCCAAGACAAATGTTTAAAGCTGCTCTGACTTCAGGTCCCCTTCCCCACAGAATGGCATGCCTGCAATCCAGGGGTATCTCTGCATCGCTCAGCTTCATCCTGACGACCACTTTAATTCAGGGAGGTGCATGGATTGCTCATTCGGTGGTACCCCCCTCCCCGCTCTCCGTTGGAACAGACAGACGAGGCATTTCCTAGGTAGTACAGCTTTCTGCTCTGTACTCCTTCTCAGAAGGAGGCTGCAAGCTGATACACTGGTCCGGCCCTTTCTCTGCCAGTTTGGCTCAGCTATTTTATTGCTCTCCAATTATAATGGTGCCACCGGTCATTTAGCTCAAAGAGAAGAGGGCTCTTTTGTAGCTATTAAAAATATGGCAAGTGCCTCACATCTCTTATTCTTTCTTTTTGGGTTGAACCACTTGAAAACTTCGTGATGAACTATTTTGCCTGCTGCCCACTCAGGAAACAGATCTGAAAAGGCGACTTGGCTCCTTCACAAAGACCTGGCTGCGGATTTATGCGCCGCCTCCCCTCCCCCCCCCCCCCCCCCCCCAATGCGCCTTCACCTGCCAGCTCTGGGCCCAAAGCACATCTTAAGAACAATCTTGGTTCTAAGATTCAACACCAGCTTACCGAAAAACAGGCTTTAGCTGGTTTTCTTTTTAGAAAGTAACTCTATTCACATATAGATTCCTTTTCCCATCTTCCTTTCTTTTCTCTCTCTGGGCCCTCCTGTAGAATGAGCCTGGGTTGGATATGGAGGTCTAGGTTCAACTTTAAGCTCCGTCACAAAATATCCCTGAGCTGCTGGCTGAGAGATCTCTGACCCTCTGCTTCCTGGGTGCAAAATGAGCTGAGCTTTCTGTTCCCTTTCTGCTGTCACTGTAGTTCGACCATCCTTATGATCCCTGGCACACCTTCTATAGGTGTGGGATGGACCTTAATGTAGTGGCAGTTTCTAGCAAGCAAAAGGAGCAGCCCCTGGATTTTGCTTACACGAAATCATCATTTACTCAGAATTAGGCTCCTAATCTTAACAGTTCCAACAACTCAAGAGCACTTACAAGGATGGCTGGCTCCCATGGAATCTTTGAAAGTTTCATTGAGCTTGTTATATTCAGAAAAGATCCGATTTTTAAGTTCCTTTCAAGCAGGGATTTTTTTTTTGTTGTAGTGTGGTTGTTCTCACTATATTCCCAGAACCTAGACTAGTACCTGGCATAGACATATTAATATAATGAGTTTATTTCATCAAAATAAATAAATGCATTCTTCCAACAAGTATTTTCTATTTCTTGATTTCTTGGAATGTTGACATATTAAAGTCAATGGGAACAAGTTTATTGAAGCCAACATAGCAGGTGGTTAAGTGGGTAGGCTTAGGGGTTCACAGACTGACTTTGAGGCCAGCTCTGCCTTTATGGACATGACATGAGGCAGGTTGATTCGTATTTCTGAGTGCCATTTTCCTCACGTGTACTCTGAGCTTAATGTTTGAGTCTCCCCTCAGCGTGCTGTGGAGAGGCTCTAGGAGAAGGGGCTGGGAAGTGCTGGAGCCTGGCCAGGGTAAGTGCTCAATATACTGTCCCTGCGAGTGAATGCACAGGCTTCTTCGTGCTCCAAAAGCCAGCTTGTTAATGTGCTCAGGGAGTGAAGGTTATCTCCAAACTGAAAGCTACTGTTAGTCACAGGTTGCTTCTTAAACTGTTTTGTTGCTCTGAAGCTGGGAGTCCTTTCCAATTGCTGCGCTTTATGCTCCTCCTGGCCCCTGTATAGCCAACTCCTATGTCCTGTCTTTGTGTTTTCACTGGGGTAGTTCCAGCTTCTCTGTGGAGTCCCTTGGTGGGTAATATGTTCCTTGAGAATAAGTTTCTGATCTATAATTTCCCTTGCCAGCTCCCGAGGAGCTGGGCCCTTCAGAGGTGTTTACTAATGGACTTATTCTGACACTTCCACCCCAGGAAACTTCCCACTGACTTGAATAAGGAGTCACACACATGGGGATTCAGATGGCATCTTGCAAATCCCAAAGTGGGAACATGTGCTCTTAGGGGGAAAAATCTCATAGAAGGAAACAGAATTGTAGGTGCAGGTGTCTTTGGCTACCGTTCAGACTGTCTGCCTGTGTCTCCATACATGTCTAGGACCATATGCATTACATATGTTGTCTATTTTAAAATAAAACACTGCAGTGGTCCAGCTGTTCCAAATTCTGTTTCAAAGAACTTGTGGGTGCTTCCCAAGCAACACCATATAGTCATTCTTGCACTGTCCCAGACTGTGCTCCCACAGTGCCAAACATTAAAAATTAAATGCTCCTTGCTGTTCCATTTCCCCCTCTACAAATAATTGGATTTGGATGATTAAAAAAAATGAAAACTCCAATGTTGACATTAACAAGGGGGAAATAGCCCAGAGCCAAAGTATAAGAAAGTTAATTCTTAAATTCAAGACACCTTAGGATCACTTCCTTTGCCAATGTTTGGCAGGTGTCAACAGAATGAAAATGAATTTTAACAGTAGAGTGAGCAAATTAGAGAACTAGGAGAGTCAAGTGGCTGCTTAAAACGCCAATGATGTTTGTATCATCCCTTGCTTTAGGGAGATGCATATCCATGCTCTTATTATTATTACTATTCATTGTCATCATCATCATTATTATTTAGAAATCAAAGATTGATGACTGCATTTTACGGATTGACTTTAATCTTTGCCCTTTACCTTTTCCAGCCCTGGTTGGGTAGCTCCTAAGTTGTGCTAGGTTGGCAAGGGCTCCAAATATACTGCAATGAGCTATGCAACTGTGTAGGCCATGCAGCTCAGGCATAATCCGACACATCTTTCACACAATGCTGCTTGTCTCACTTCCGGGGATTAGCTACATTAGGAGTGCGAAGTCCTTCACGGCATGGGCAGAGGAGGCTGACTTCAGACTAAATTTAGATGAGTAATACTGGTACTGGCATCTAACTGCACTCAGAAACTTAGCGCACTATCACTGGTATCCACAGCATAAGCGCAGGCTGATGGACACAGAGACTTATGGAAGGAGCGCTTCCAAGTGGAAACTAACCAAATCCTTTAACTCAGGTTTGCTGAGAAACAATTTTGGTTTGGCATTTAAGCTATGTTGGAAAAATATCTATTGATTAAATTCAAGTGATGTTTCTGATTGACCCTACCATTTATAGTATTCTGTAATTGATCATGATGTTTGATCATGATATTCTCAACCATGTCATGTTTGATATTTTCCCCCTCCTCCCTTCACAATGGGAATATGTATATGATATTTTTTCATGATTCCTTGTTTTAATAACAAGCATAATGTGATCTTGTTTCAGATGTAACCATTTTTAGGTAAGTTTGCAATAAGTTCTACCAAATAAATGTAGTTTTCTTGGGGGGAATAATAAAGCTTTCAGTTTTCCATTCTACTGAGATTTTCTTATTATTCTAACAGCTAAAAGAATGAAGACAAAAGTGCAATCTTTCTATTTTATAATGTTACATTTTGGGGCTTTTTGTGGGCTGGGGAAAAAGAAATTCTGCTGCTGAGAATAATTATGATTGCATTAATAAGCTGCCTGAGAGAGGCTCCTTTCTTTAATGAATCCCTTTTACAATAAGCGGGAGGTAGCTGTTTCATCTCTGAAATTCAGAGCACAGTTATGGCTGTTGTGACTCCGGATGGATGCTCGAGGCAAGAGAATAACTAATGTAACTGAAGTCACTGTGAACCCAAACTGCAAAGTAAAAGGTGACTTTGTGTCTTTCTTATATGGAAAATGTGTACTTGTCATATCTGCTTGACAGTACAAGAGTGAATGTATGGTTTGGACAATAACGAACAATGACAGTAGTCAACCTCATCAGAAGACATGAAATAAAGAAATGACAATGATTAATGGCAGCTGGCTGTTCAGAGAATTTTCGAGAAGAGTTTTTCTTGGCATGATCAAGTAACCAGGGGATGTTACTGTGTCCTTCCTGAGCTCTGCGCAGCAAACAAAAGACTGTTCCTCCCATGCCTGCTGCCCTTGAGAATCAACTCAATCCCTTCATAGTCCCTCCGACTAAATCAAGCTAACTGCATGGCCAACAGAGGATGGCTACTTCAGAAGCTCTGAAGGGCATAATGAATTCTGCAGAAACTTTGAATTAAAAACTATTGTGGCATATATGCTTGGTAACTCATGGACACAGACAATACTGTGGTCAAGGCCTGGATGGGGTGGGAGTGAGGTAGAGAAGGGCATTGGGGGGGATAAAAGGAGAACATGTGTAATACTTTCACTAATAAAGATAAATGTTTTAAAAACCTATTATGGCAATATACAATACACACAAGGGGATAAACATGTGATGTGTATGTCAATGTTAATTTTTATAATTCTTTTTAAAACAGCTGCTTTGAATAAAAATCATAACAGAGTTTTTGTTCTTGATTTCATAATAAATAAATGATATTTAATTTTCTCTGCTGTAGTTATTGCATATTCAATTAATTTGAAGAATACTTGATGTTTTTACATTCCCTAAGTTCTCTCTAGTTGACTGAGTTAATATGTTAAATATGCCTGAAGTAGTTAATAAAGAAATGAAGCTTCATTTAACATGGTCTATGTAGGTCATATCATGGTATTTAGAAAATTTGGGGCCTGATAATGGAGATTTGTTCCTTTAAAAGCTCATTTTCTTTTACAATGAGAAGGAAACTGATTTACAGTGTGGTTTGGGGTCATGCAAATTAAGTTAATATTGAATTAATTCTTTGATATCACACTCCTGCAATGTAGCAACTGCAAGTTGACAATACAAGAATATATAGCAAAAATCTCAAGAGATAAAACTGTAGAAAGGAATTAAGGCAAATTAGTATCTGGAAATCTACGAGGATAGCAATGCGTTATTGTGCAAATACATGTAAATTTACACAGAACAAAATCCATTCAGTCATCTATTCATCCATCCTTTCTTTCATTCTTTAAAAAAAGTAAAGCAAAATCCTAAATTCCCACTAAGTTCACATTCTATGGTAAGCTTTTAAAAATGTCCCATGAGACATTTAAAGGAAATAAAGTTACATTATTTATCTGCTTAGAGTGTTAAAAAAAAATCTGTCTGCTAGCCAGGGGTACATTTATGCAAAATAAAAGAAAAAAAATAAAGGGGAAAAGAAAGCAAATTCAAGAAACAAATAGAATTAGAAGAAGGACTACTATTACATGATCGGGAAAAATGATATGACCTATGACTTCTAAATTAGCATTCAAAATACTGAAGTACATATTTGCCTGCTCTCTTGACCAATTTTTCTAGCTCCCTCGAATGTCAAGTCTGCCTCAAGACAAATTTTGGTGGTCAGATTTTTCTACATGAACAAAGAAATTGTATACTCTCTTTTATTCAAAACTCAAATAGTAAAAAAATAAAATAAAATAAAAAGATTTTCCTAAGCTTTAGGTTTTGCTCTTTCAGGAGTATTTTTAGAAAAATTAATACAAATACAAGTGATGTTGAAGAAGTTACTGTTGTCATTGTCCTTGGGGGAGTAGCAGAGAGACATCTGAGACCAGAAGTCAAAGCCCTCCCTGCACTATGAGATTGTGAACACGCTACATAGACACAATCCAGTCCTTACTTTCCTATTTCTGTGTGTGGTAGTCGCATGCAGTACTACTCTCCTTTCAAAATTAATCCTCCATTGGGTCTGAACTTAGAGCACACCCTCAAGCCAGGTAGAATTCATTCTTTAGTGTTCAATTAAGACATTTACTTTATTGATGATATTCTGCAATTTCTTAAAGTTTTGTTCCGTTTCCTACCCCACCTTTCTATTTGTTAAGGCATCTATGGTTACCACACCATTGAGGCACTGACCATTCCAGTCTTTGGGATGGGAAAGGAAAAACAAAAGCAGCAACACAGTGTCAGAGAGCAGGATGATCTGTTTTCAGGCATTAAGCAGTCAGGTGGCTGTGAATTCCATGAAAAAAAGGCATTATGTGCCATTTTGTTGTGATGTTGATTAACATTCTTGGAATAAAAAAATGAAATGTTAATTGTTGGCTTTACTTGGAGGATCATTTGATGCCAATATGAAAGCCAAGGAGAGGAGGCAATTATGCACACATCACATGCATCCTAGTTTCAGCATGAAGCTTACATTTCAAACCTGAGGTCAGGAAAATAACATGAAAAATTTTACTACAAAGTCTAGACAGGAGAAAGATATAAGAGGAGAGGGAAGAAGCACATTGCAGGTGTCAGATAATCTAGTCTGATTATCTGAGCTGTGCTAGCTATAGGGGAACACTTACCCTTCAGTCCAGCTAGAAGTTAGCAGGGTAAGAAGGAACAAACCAGAATAACATAAAGACTAGCAACAAGGCTCAGGAAAGCAGACAGGAGTTCTAACCTAGCAGCTAAAGTTCTTGGGTTTGAGCAAAGATCGAACAAGAAAACTTAAATGAAACAAAACAAAACAAAAACAAAAATTAACCCCTCCCCCACAAACCAACAGTAACCAAGACCCCTCTAACTGTGGAAGACTGTTAAGGTGGAAGCAAAAATAGAACAGTTCTCAAAAATCTGAACTTTGGGGATCTATGATGTGAAAAACAGTTATTAATTGCGAAACAGACATTAAAATGAGACTCATTGCAAGTGATATATCAATCAATTGACCAAATACAAAGCTTAAAATACCACCCTAGCCCCTTCTGAGGTCTGATTTTCTCCATTCCTCTAACACAGGGATTAGGTGTTTCCATAAGAGGCCACTGACATAATAAATTGTGGCAACACTCAAATACAGATTTGGACATAGTTTCCAACGTAAGCACTACTGGCCTTAAAATTGGAAAATTGCAATTAGTTGTTTAAAAAAGTTGCTTAACTGGGCACTGACTTAATTTTTCTCAAGTTTTAACTGAAAATTGGGGGAGGGGGATTAAATCAACAACACACATCAAAAAACTACAAAAGAACAAAAAAGTTAAGGTTTGGTGGAACCCTCCCAAAATCATTGTAGAGTCATACAAACTAATGAATAGCAGGATCTATTTTTTTTCTGATATTTACAGTTAAATATAAATACTCCACTCCACTCTTTCTTAGACATGTCTTTTCATTCTGAAATTGAGCTTTTGAAATTGCAAAAACTAAAATCTGCACCCAGAAGTTTGTCAGACTGAATTTAGAAAGACCCAAATAAACTTACAATTACTCCCAAGTTTCCCAATCTGTAAAATGTTGCATTCTCGAGTTTCCCTTGAACAGACAGTGACACGACAGGACTGGAGTGTTTATTTTTTCTACCCCAAAAGTTCTCTCCCGTTTATTTGTAGCTTCCCTTTGCCATGTAAATACTAATAAAATAATTGCAAAGTTAATTCATTGAAAGTCATTCTTAAGAATTATTTACTTGTAAGAATGATGAATACTTTGAACATACATTCAAAGACAGGATTTGATGAGGTATGTACAGAATAAAGTATTTATCAATAACCCTTACCTTTTGGAAGTTAAAGAAACCTTTTTAAAATGCAATACTTGATTGTTTTGACTCTTTGTTAGGCAATCTGTGATTCCCTTAAAATATAAGATGAGACACAAAGCAAATGGGTGTGGAGACTGAGAAGGTACGTGGAAGATCAACATTTTCCACCTGTTACTATGCTGGGATTGTTGCTCATTTCCCTATAAGCTGACTTTGTAGGACCAGGTGATCAGTCTGCTCCAGCTTGCCCAGGACTGAGAACACAGGCCTGGGGACACAGGATTTACTGCTAAAACCAGGGAAGTCGTGGGCAAATCTGAATGGGTTTGTTGCCCTTAGGTTTGACTAATCTCCTTGATAGTGATAGTTTAAATTTAACTAATAAAATGTAGCTGGGAAGTAATTGTGATGTAAGTCTAATAAAATTATGACCCCTTAGCCATTTGGGGGGTATATGTATAACCACTCATGGCACCACCGAATGTAACATTCCTGGTTCCCTTTTTGATCTTTCTTATGGGTTTCATATACTCATAACTGCAGGTGATCAGGTGTGGAGTTGGGGTGGTTGGATCCTGACCTGTTACCTCTTTGGGCTTCTGAGTCATGAGAGCAGACGCCTCACTGTCTGGTACTCTGGAATAGTGAAGTGGCTGAACCATCACATAGATTGAATCTGGAGTAGTATTGAGGCTCTGTTTCTGGGGTAGTAAAGGAACTATGGGGTTACTGGGTTCAACACTGTTGGCTAAGCTCTGGGTAAGGATTGTCACTTATGACAGGGTGGTGGTGTACTGTTGTGTAGATTGGGCACTGCACAGATCAATAGGGGCCATCCACAGCTTTGTCTGTGTTAAAAATGCCTCCCGCAGCACCCTGTTCTTACAGAACCTGGTGGGTGTGGTTTGGCCTCACACTCTTTGGAGAACCCCCATTCTTAGGTAGCAATTGAGGAGGCAATAGAGAAGAAGAAGGTGGCTTAACCAGCCAGGTCCTGATAAATCCCAGAGGCACGAGTTATCTGACCTCATGCATCTCAGAGCCTACCTTCCATGCTCTCTAATAAAAGTTCCTACGTGAACGGGGGATTGACATGCATCAAGCTCCTGTGTACCCAACCGAGTCTTCCTGCTGATGCTGATGACTAGCACTTCAACTTCAAGCCAAATGAGTCCTGCCCACAGAGGGAAATCGAAGTCAAGAGCCCCTGAATGTTTCCATGAGGAGACATCCATCCTCAGCTCCCATCTGCTGTCTTCTTGTTTTATCAGTATTACACCTGAACGTCTTTCCTTTTTCCTACTCTGATGAGGAAATAGTGGGCTAAACACAAACCAAGTAATAATGTCTTAATCAGGGCAGATGAGAGAACAGACAAGCTGGCTGTAAGGTGAAATGACTTCAGGAAAAAATGGAGATTATTTGGAAATAACACTTGAATTTTCCAAATATCACCTGAGCTACATGTTTTATGAGATTGAATGGGATGGAGGTTATAATTAGGAAACGTTTCTGCTGATACACAAGGTAACTCCCTTTCAGATGGTGTGTTATTTCTAAATGTATTGAAAAGGAGCCTGTTGGGTCTGGATTGTGTGCCTCAATGGTTGAGCATCGGCCGATCCATCAACCAAGAGGTCATGGTGAGACTCCTGGTTGGGGCACATGCCTGGGTTCTAGGCTCGATCCCCAGTGAAGAATGTGCAGGAGACAGCATATTGATGATACTTCTCTCAAATCATTTGTGTTTCAATCTCTTTATCTCTCTCCCTCTCTCTCTAAAAATCAACAAAAATATAAAGAAATAAATTTTTTAAAGGAGCCTGTTGGGCAAGGTGAAAGGAGGACTTTCATCAAACAGGTTTTTTAAAATTAAATAAATATTGGATATGATTTATCTCAACTAACAACTAAACAGTTAAAAGGAGATGATGCCTGCTCTCTTTATAGCTATGAAACCTGAATGCCACAAGAAGAAAATGGGGACTTTGGGGTGGTTATAGTCAGGACTGTCCCTTCTCCCCATTCCCTCCACAACCTTTTCCTCATTGTTTTGGAATTTTTGCATGGAAATCTACAATGGCTGTGTAATTACTTACAATGTTCCACAGGGAATATATCTTCCTTTAAGAACCATCAGTATTAGACAGAAATTCCTGGTAGCACCTGATTAATAGAATTTGTCATCCAAAAAAGTTTTTCCTCATCAGCAAAGATATTATAAGGTTTAAGAGGATATTCTCATTAGACAGAAATGGACATGGCAGTGGAATTCATTGACAAGAGCATTTATCTCTATTTAGTTGCAGTAGCTGCAAAGTTATTCCATCCATATTCACATTTCGTTTAAGAGCAACTTAAGGAGAGCGACTATGTCAGAGCACTGTGTTCACAGCCGTGTTTGTGCTGTGGGCCTTCACACTTGCTTTCCCTTCTGCTACACTTCTTTTGCTGCAAATGTTTGTAGGACTAACTCCCCATCATTTGGATTTATACTAATATTTACTGTCTAATATCCCGTCTCATCAGTCATTGGGCATGACATTCTTCTTGTATTTTTCAGTGTCTGAAACCATCTTATTTCTTTGATGACTTGCTTGCTATGCAGACTCCTCCACTGGGATGCAGGTATCCTGAGAGCAGGGACCTTGACTGTCTTTCTCATTAGTGTGTCTCATCACCTAGGTAGTTGCTCAGTGAACCAGACGGAATGGGTGGGTTCAATGCTAAAGTAAGGAATTGCCATGATTATAGCTAAAAGTAACTTGTCCCTGAGCTATCTCTAATTGACTTGATAATCAGGGAAAGACAAAAGCCATTATTGAGGATCAATGTTTGTAACAAAAATGAATTATTTTATTGGGTGCTTTATGTTTCCAATGTTGCCATCTTCTCTGTTTTAAACTGAATTTCACCTGATCCTGAGCATTAGAAGGTTTGGGAGAGAAAAAAATCTCTCCTAGTAGCAAGAAGACATGGCAAAGAGGAAAGAAATTAAAATGCATGTAGAAATAAGAGGAGAAGAAACTGGAAGAGAACGAGGACTATTTAAGGAGATAGTTTCACTTTTTGGGTGCTGGTGTTTTAGCTCAGAATGGGATTTAGGTACCCTAGTTTTTTTGTTTGTTTGTTTCCACTGCATTTGGTAATGTCATAATTTATTTTTAAATGGTTCTAGGTTGCAGATTTACATTATTTTTTCCAATCAAACCCTATTTTAATAGGAAGAAATGAGGCAAGGACATGCATAATCTACTATTTTTGAAGGACTCAAGCAAATACATGTTTGACTGTGAATTCCAAACTCTCACAGAGATACATATCCACCCAAAATATACTTCCCTTTGCTTAGTCCTTAAAGTGTCAAGTATTGCACTTTAAAATTACTATCATCTAACATTTTGCCCCAACTTTTCCCTCTGGACTCACTGTGTTTTTTCTCTCTCCAGCAAACATGATTTTATGAATCTTTCACATTAAATAAAGCAACTAAGTTCTTCTAATTCAGCTTTGGAGATTGCCTTTACAGAACTATATTGAGCAAATGGCCGATCTACTTACAGAATTGGGATATGGGGGCATCCAGCTGGGGCACGTTCCCTCCCTTGGCATTGAGTTTCTGAACTTGGGTCGGGGGCACAGGCTTGTGTGACTGCCCGGTGGCCCGGTACATTGCTTGGACCCACAGGATGCGATCTTGTTCGTCATCACTTGCAAATATCACGGTGTCTCCTTCTTTGACTGCATTGAAGAAGGCTCGGCCACCTTCCAAACCTGGAACAAAAGGAATAAAAACGACTAAGCTGAGCTCAATGTTCTTGGCCGGACTGAGCCCTGAGAAAGATGGATTATGCTGCTTTTCCTTGACCAGAGAGGACAGGAGCAATTGACCTGACTCTAGTGGGAAGGAAGGCTGCTGCCACTCGGCCAGAGGGGGCCTATGCTGGTAAAGAGGCAGCTTTGAGCCTGACTTTTGTCTCTGTGTTGGTCTGGGGCCAGAATTATCAAGCGGCTGCCTACTGGCTGGGTAAATGTCTGCCTATTCATATACTATTATTTCCTTCATCTTTCAAACAAATAAACAACAAAAATATCTCTTGACCCATATGTCTCCCTTCTCCTTACTGCAGCAGGAGATATCTACCAGGTTGCTCAGATTTTAGTGCAGGTGTGAGTCTCCTGGACATCTTGTTAAAATGCAGCTTCTGATTCAGAGAGTCTGCATTTCTAACAAGTTCCAGACCATGCAAGGACCAAACTTCCAATACTGAGGGTTTATTTCTCTTCTGCCACAGCCCCTCCAAGCAGGCTATTGCCTCACCAAAACTGACAAAGTCCCCAGTGAGTTGCTGAATCCGATGGTCAATTCAAAGTCCTCATTTTATTCCATCCATTTACTTATCAGTCAGATGTGACACTCACTCTATTCTCTTGGAAATTCTTTCTTCACTTGGCTTCAAGTTCACCTAATTTCTTCCCTCTCCCTGGCTGATGCTCATCAGTCTTGTTTGGGGTTCCTCCTCTCCTCTTGCCTCTTAAATGTTGGAGCACCCTGAGGTTTTGTTTTTGGACCACTTCTTTATCTACACCCTGTCTCCCAAATGCCTCCCCATCTCAGTAAAGCTAGTGCATCCCTCTAGTTGCTTAAGCCCACAGCTCATTTCATACTGCTCACTTTCTCTTACTACTCACTTTCAGGGGAATTCTCATGGCCATCAATTCTTTAGGACATTATACCAGAACTTGGCCCCTTTTTCCACCTCTAGTGCTACTACCCCGAATCAAACCATGCTCACCTCTCATTGGGATTATTTTATAGCCTCCTACCTGTTCTGTTTGCCCTCATCCTCTAGAGTTTAGGGTAATTGGGTGAGCACAAGAGTCAGGTCATGTCACTCCTCTGCTCAAAACCTGCCAGTCATTCCACATTTCATGCAGGAAAAGTCTAGGTTCTGGCAAGGCCTGCAAGGCCCACATGAGTTGACCCTCCACTACTTCTAATCTCATCACATACTCTCTCTCTCTCTCTCTCTCTCTCTCTCTCTCTCTCTCACTCACACACACACACTCTCTCTCTCTCTCTCTCACACACACACACACACACACACACACACACACACACACACACACATGAACTCACTTAATGGTGGCTACGCTGGCCTCTTGTAATTCCTTGAACGACTCCAGGTATGTTCTCACCTCAGGACCTTTGCAATTGTTGTTTTCTGTGCCTAGATCATGCTTCCTCTAGATGACTGTATGATTCACAACCTCACTTCCTTCATGTCTTTGCTCAAATGTCAAATTCTTTATTTTATTTTAATTTTTTAAAATATATTTTATTGATTTTTTACAGAGAGGAAGGGAGAGGGATAGAAAGTCAGAAACGTTGATGAGAGAGAAACATCAACCAGCCACCTCCTGCACACTCCTCACTGGGGATATGCCTGCAACCATGGTACATGCCCTTGACCGGAATCGAACCTGGGACCTTTCAGTCCGCAGGCCAATGCTCTATCCACCTAGCCAAACCGGTTTCGGCTCAAATGTCAAATTCTTGTTCAAGCTTTCACTGATCTCTCCTCTCTTTACTCATCTCTCTTAGCTTGCTTCTTTTTTCTCCATAGTTCTTATCACTATCTTACAAGCTACATAACTTACTTTACTTCATAAGAACTGGGAGGTTTTGTCTGTTTTGTTCACTGATGTGTCCCTTGTACCTAGAATAGTACATGGCACATAGCAGGTGCTCAACAAATACTTCTTAAGTGAATGAGTGGTCTAGGGTCAATAATTTCCTAGGGGAAGTTCTCAAGGTTAACATTTAGAGTAAGGGAGGTGGAAGCCTCTCTGAACTCAGACCACAGTTACATGGTGTCTGTCAACATATTCCAAAAGCCGATGTTTTTGGGTTACTGGAAACTCAGGGGCCAGATATAAAGCTTCATAGCTTCCTCACTTCATACTGCTCACTTTCTCTGACTACTCACTTCCAGGGGAATTCTCATTGCCCCTTCTTCCACCCCTAGTGCTATTTATAATCCCCCAATTATCAGTTAAAACTGAGAGAATGATTGGAGTGATTAGCAGCCCCAAATTTCCAGCAAGGCTCAGCCACTAATCTGCTTGACATTTGGCATTGAACTAAGTGACACATGGACTTTGCCATCATGTTGATAATATTAGCCCAGGTATCCATTCCACAAGAGTGGGTTTATGCTCTCAATTTTGCACTTAGAGTTTCCAGGGATTCTAGAACAACAGGGGCTACTTCTTTATATGGAGGGTCTGATGGTACAGCATTTTAAATAAAAGATCTTGGGTGGTTATAATTATGGGGAGATATTTTTCCTAGTTTATTAAGGAAGATTTTTTAGAATGTGCCAATTGGGTAGGCTAATTGTACAGTGAGTAAGCTGGGAAAACCTGATGAAATGGATGGGTGACATGATAAGAAGGAAAATTCTGGAGGGTGCAAGGGAAAGGTGAAGATCTTTGAGGGATGATAGAAGCCCTAAGAAGTGAGCAGGAAGGAGCTCAAAGGAGAGTGGTCATCAGACCTGCTGCAGATCAGGCTCCGATGGGATGAGCTGCTTTGATCTGTCGGTGAATGCCAGGCAGACACCACTGGTAGGAGCTTTCTCTCCCCCGCCACCCCCCCCCCCCAGCCCTCCTAGAGCTGCAGCTAATGTCAGACAGTCAATTCAGGGGTTGTCTCAAAGTGCAGAGGTAGAGAGAGAAGGATGCCAAGGAGTTTTTAGATTTGTATTTAATCCTCCCAATAGCCCTCTGAGATTATTCCCATTTTGGGAATGAGGAAATGGAGTATAGAGAAGGTGATAACTAGGCCTTATACTCAAAGCAGGGCTGTGAGCATCAGAGGTGAGCTTCCGATCCCCACTATCAAACTTCAGGGCTGATGACTGTGACCACTGGGCTGCACGGCCCGACCACGGCCAGGCACAGTGACAGCTCTCTGTGATCGGCCATTAGCAGCACTGGAACCTCCTCCTGGAAGCATCAGGGTGAAGAAAAGCCTGTAAAGCAGCAGCAGTGGTGACCATGACCACAGTGGAGTGCAACAGAGCTTTTCCACAAAACACGGAGACCAGGCCACGCCAAGGAGAGCAAGGAGGGAGCCAAGCAAGCGGATGAAAGGAAACCAGGGAGAGAAAGCGCTGTGAGCATTGACATGTTCCTCCAGGCATCATGTTAGACAAGGTGGCAGTTCCTGGGGAACCGGTGTGACCCTGCCCGGGCTCTCAGCGGCACACTGCACAGGCACTGTCCTGTCAGGCACAGTGGGACACTCCGGGGACGGACGGAGGCTGACCAGGCACAGAGCTCTGGCCAGCTCTCTGCGGGAGAGACTGGCCAATAGCACACATGGATGGAGCCATTTACAATGGTTAAGCTGTGAAAGAATTAATTTAGTGGCTTGAATTATTTTGAATGAATATTCTTTCATTTGAAAACTTTACCCGAAATTGAGAGATTGTCGCATGTTCTCCCAACCACACCAGGGAAAGGCAGAGTCTTTAGCTTAAAACAAATAGCCTTAGTTAACACTTACAGGTTCTTTAGCAGTTTCCCTAAGCAAGGTAAAGTCGATTGAGTGAGAATGCTTGTGTCTGGGTGACCACGGGGTGCCAGGGTGAGACAAAGGCAAGGACATCCACAGCTACAAGGCTACCTAGGCCCACTGACAGCTTGGATAAAGCCAAGAAAGAGGGGCTCAGAAGTCCTCTCCATTCGCACCCCCACCTTTCAGAGGGCCGCTGGGGAGACTCCTCACACTTCTGTGGGCACTGGCTAAATTGTACCTTACTTCCACCTCTAGCTGGCAAACCTAACTGCATAAAATGCCCTGCACGGCTTGCTGAAATATGAGGATTATGCCCTCCCCTCTTCTATGTTGGTGATAGCTTAGGTTTGGGGCCCAGGAACTTTTTTCTGGTAAGTGCACTTTGAGAAATTCCAAGTTAGACTTTTCTTATGAAAATTAGGAGTATTTAAATCTCATTTTCAATCACATGTTACTTTGAAAATAAATAGGATGTAGCACACACAAGGCAAAGAAGCTGCTGCTTATATTCTCAAAAACACAAATTACTTCTCCTTTACATCACCGGTAAAGGAACTTATAAACTATGTCGCATGGGGCCAACATGATGAAAGGAAGTGAAGCTTTCTAATAGATGTACACCTGCCATGGTGGGTGGACGGAAGACCTTCCTCTCCTCCTGCCCTCCTGTGGGGAGAGGATGTGCTTCCAGGATAGCATGACAGCGGCAGCTACTCCCAGTGCCAAAGGGGGCATGGGCTAGTCCCGAGGCCCAGCCCAGTCTCTCCCTTTACAAAACAGGACCACAACCACGTCCTCTCTCAGTCGGGGGTGGGGTTGAGGAGAGGACCAAGTGCAATCATGTAGAGGAAAAAGTGGTGAACTGGCTTTAAATGAATCATTGTCAGAAGGTGTGACCATTTCCCCTCTCATGTTGGCCCTTTAGCCTCCCACCTTAGTCTGCAGTTCTCAGCAACGGTGGAGCCCATTTTTCTGAAGGGAACTCAATGGTTTGAGATCACAGAGCATCACAGAACACCCGAGGGTTGGCTTTTTAATGCAGGAGCCACATCCTTTCAATGAGATGTTGCGTGACACTGTTTCAAACTCGAGTAGGTTCATTCTGTGATGAAGGATTTTCAGGCAGAGCCTTTAGCTCAGGCTTTCTGTGGTCGGCTCTGGGCGGTGCTAACTGCCGCCTGAGTGTGAGGCTGGACTAAGTGCCTCGGGTGCGAATTTCCCTAAGTGGACTGGGCCCAGGGTCTTCCTAGCCACACTCTTCCAGGTTAACACCCTATATTCTCTCAAACTCTGTTTTTCTTTTCTGTGTATTTTGTTGCATGTGGAAGAGCAATATGGGAGTAGAAAAAAAGGTTTTGGGCCAAATAATGCAGTATGGTTGGAAATGCTTCCTTGTGCAGATTTGGCATAAAAATAAACTTCTCTGGGAGAGGGCTGTTGGTGCTTGTTGTTCATTAATATGCTGAAATGATTTCACACCCCCACCCATTTTGAAGGTTCTTTGAGGCTGATTTCTATTCATTTTTTTTCTGGGAAGAAGATAAAATGGGTTGTGGCGGGGAGAGGTGTGAGGGGCAGGAAGTAGAACTTAAGAGAAATACTACTATTCACGTGGTTCTCTTAGTTATACAGGCTTAGGGAATTGGATGCCTATGCTTGTGGATTGGTGTCTTGTTAGGAAGAGACATTTAGGGAGCGCTTTCTTTTCACATGCCATCGGCCAGCCTGGAAGTGCAGTTAGCAGATCTGGATGTACAGGGCAGGCTTGGACATGGAAACACACTATCCAACCACAATACACAATCACTGGTGAAGAACCACACACACACACACACACACACACACACACACACACACACACACACACTGCTGTGGTTGTATAGTGGATCTCTATGTGGGTCGGGACCCACAAGTTGAGAATCACTGCTGTAGAGTCTAAGACCATTGGAAAACACAGATACTTACATTACGATGAATTAACAGTAGGGAAATTACAGTTATGAAGTAGCAATGAAAATAATTTTATGGTTAGGGGTCACCACAACATGAGGAACTGTATTAAAGGGTCATGGCATTAGAAAGGTTGAGAACCACTGGACTTCTTTTTTCAGGAATTTCTCTTTTTAGCATTCTAGGGTAGAGTATATACTTGATGTGGGCACAACCATGTAAAAAATATATGGAGGGTATCCCAAAAAATGTGTGTGCATTTTAACAGCTGATAGCTCACTTTTGAAAATGAAATGTATTTTTAAAAAGCACTGCCTTTATCATTATTTAAAGTATGTATAGACATTTTGGGGAGATAGCTTATGTATAGATTTTGTTTTGATTTTACAGGGATCCATTGAATAAAACCAATGTTCTTGATTGGGATGGTATTTACTCAACCAAGATAGAAACTCCACAAGCCAGGGACTATGTGGCTGTCCTGGTCACCTGCCTCTGAAACCCTGGGAACAAGGCTTAAGTAAATGCCCAACAAATATTAGTGGAGCATTGATTTGGAAAACGGGGGCGGGGGAGGCTTTGTGGGTTCAGGCCTGTGGGTGGCTGGTACCTGGCTGGGGGTCTGTGTAATCCACAGTGTAGCCATCCAGCTGTAGCAGCTCCTGAGGTTCCGCTTTCTTCTCCCGGTAACTGCACATGGCGAAGGTGTACTGACTGACCTGGAGGAGAGACAGACAGTGAGGCCGGGCCTCCAGCCCACCTCCCTAGAAGACACCTCTGCCTTTAAGGTCGTCCCCCCATCTCCCCAGAAGACACCTCAGCCTTTAATGTCCTTTCCCCCATCTCCCCAGGAGACACCTGAGCCTTTAACACATTCTCTCCCCTACCCCACCTCCCCAGGAGACAACTCACTCAGCCTTCAAGGTCCTTCCCCCCATCTCCCCAGGAGACATCTCAGCATTTAACACATTATCCCCCCCCACCTCCCCAGGAGACAACTCACTCAGCCTTCAAGGTCCTTCCCCCCATCTCCCCAGGAGACATCTCAGCATTTAACACATTATCCCCCCCACCTCCCCAGGAGACACCTCAGCCTTTAAGGTATTTCCCCCTATCTCCCCAGAAGGCACCTGAGCCTTTAACACATTCTCTCCCCCATAACACACACCTCTCAGGAGATACCTCAGCCTTTAACAAATCCCCCCCTCCCCCAATCCATCTTCCCAGGAGACACCTGAGCCTTTAACACATCCTTCCCTCATATTTCCAGGAGGTACCTCAGCCTTTAACATGTCCTTTCCCCTGAGACCCTGTGTGCAGGAGCGCGGTTCAAAATAAGTTTTGTCACCTTTGGCTGTGTGGCATGGAACAAGTTACTCAGCCTCTCTGGTTCCCTGTGACCTCATCTGTAGCCTGGATATAACCTGAGAACCTACCTTCTCACTCAATTTGAATAGGTTCACATGGAATGCACTTAGACTCAGGTACTGGTGCTCAGGAATTGCTTAATAACAGTTGGCTGCTACCGTCGCTGCTGTTATTTTAATTGGGATAAGCCACGTGAAATTGCCGTTTTTTGCAGGTCAAATAGTGGCAATTGACTGTGGCCCTAGCTTCGACTGCCGAGCTCACATCGTAACACAGGCCTTTTGGTCATTCATTTAGTTATGCCCTAACTTTTAAATATTTTTTTAGTATTTCATTTTCCCAGGCCAATTCTCAGCATCAAGCCTCCCATTGTACCACCCCTCCGACCCCGCACCCTCTCACCCAATTCCACGGAAGGAGAGCCTTTGGTTCCTCTGAAAAGTCTTCTGCTCATCTCAGAGGCAGGAGTGACATGCTGTCATAAGCACTTAGTGGGCCACTGCTGGGAGATAGTCACAGCACAGCCATCCTCTCCCTCGGTTCGGCCGCCGTCCCGGCTGCGGGCCACACTACCCACACGGGTGGGATGCCAGTGCAGGGTGGGCCTGAAGCTGCGGGTGGCCTTCAGGACCTGTCACCACGGTGCATCCAGACCCACGTGGACATTACTGCTCTGGCCTGTCTGCCAGGAGCCCGTGGGACAGTGAGCTTCCTTGGAGCTTCAGGCCACAGGCTCGTGGCATATTTACCATCCCCGATGTCAAATGCCTTGGCGGAAAAAGTGCCACATCCCTTATCTCTTAGTTCTCTTTATTGAAAGAGACATGTTCTAAGTGAACTTTGATCGCTGCTGGGGACATTCTTAGTCTCCTTCTCCATAGTGAAGTTTGTTTCTTTTTTTGACGGCAAGAGAAATCGGTCCTCTCAAGCCCTGCAGCACCTTGGCCTGGGAGGCCCGAGGATCCCAGTGGCAGATAAAGAGAGAGCGTTTACTGGTTGCTTTATCTGCTGCTGCCCTCTGTTGGTTTCTGATGAAACCTTTACAACGCATGGAGTTTGCAGAACCTGTTCCTTAGATTGCAAGGCCTTGATGGGCTTCAAGGGAAACATACAGCCAGGTCACTAGGAGTATTTTCATAAGTGGACATGTATTATTCTCGTGATAAGCAGAACACACCAAAGCACCCTCTTCTCTTAAAGTGGTATTTTAAAAATGAGAGTTAAGAGTGCATGCTTGGTGGTCCCACAGGCCTGCAGCCCCCACCATCTCTGATAAGCTGTCATCTATCTAAGTCCGAGTCCTCACCTGTACTCTACCTGCGTCTTATTGGAGCCAGGGGATTCTCTGAGCAGTGGAGGTCTTTATACAGTGTGCGTGACTCTCACAAAGAAAATGCTCAATACATGCATTGATGTAAACTGTTTCCTGGCATTTGGCACTGACTTTCTAATATAGAGTTGGCTTATGGAGTCAATATATCTTGGTTTTATTTCTCATACAGCGGTTATTCACTGATTGAGTCTGATTTTTTCTAGAAAGTTGATCTAATGAAAAGGTTTGTTTTTTCTCTCTCTTCTCATTAACTTACATATAGTATGACTCTAAGCACAGCACCAGGATTTTCCAACTCATTACTGGTTCTATAGGTAGCTGATCCCCTGTGATGTGACCGTAATTACAAATATTGCTGGAACAGTGGACAGGATTTTTACCTGTTGCTGGCAATACCACATGGTACAGTTTGCTAATGTGATGATTTGCCAAACAAATATAGAGTTGCAGACACTCACTTGAGAACAGAAAAAAAATCACAACAGAAGGGTGTTATTTCAAGATCCTGCATTTACTCTTACTATAGGCTCCGGCTGTTTGATTTTTTTTTTCTTGTTTCAGTTGCTTACTTCTTGGAATGCTGTACACTGCTGCCCCCTTCTGGTAATACTGCTGAAGTTGTTCCTGAACATTTGGGCTCAAGTAGTTAGTTTAATAGGACCATTTTAATTTGGGGTTTGGTGACTTACTTTAGGAAATCAAGGAAGAGATTAAAAAATGATTTCTCTTTTAATATACTTATTTCAAGTTTGTGGGGAACATCGGTTTTTTCAGAGTGCTGGAGGGTGAAGGAATAGCAAAAGCTTGGCAGCTTTTTTATTTTTTTAAAGCATCCACACGCCATCACTAAGTGAAAGCTATTCCCAATGAAATGCATATTTTTATGTCCCAGTAGAATTCCACTGACACTGTATTTTGAAGAAAATTAATGAAATAGAGCATCTTTGCAATAATAGTATAGAACAGCCTAGAACACATGTTGGGAGTCAGAGAGTCAACCAGCCCAGCTTGAGAGCCTGGAGCAGGACAAGAGAAAACATAAAGATCTAGTGACCTCAAATGTCCAGCAGAATCTGAAAATGCACTCTGGAGAGATAGGCATAAAGGACTATAATTTCCCCATACTTGGGATTTTTCAGCTGGAATGCACCTTTCCATGGAATCATGAAATTGGCTGTTGGGACTCCTGAGGATACAATTTTCCTGTTTTTGTTTTAAAGGTGGCTAACCTTAAGATACACAAGGAACCCCTTAGCTTATTTCCAACCACTTATTTAAACCAGGAAAAGATTTGCAATAATGCTTTGTACAGGGTGGGCAGGCCACATTCCTAGAGTGGGTGGATCTAGGAGGGGTAGGTTATAAATATGCAGATTCTTTAAGTCAGAACAATTGAAACAGAATCTGAGGTCCAGGAATCTCTACTTTTCATAAGTGTCTCAGGTATTTCTGATGCACACTAAAATTTGAGAACCACTGTTTTAACATATAGGAACTGTCTTGAAATTTTAAGTTTGCCCTGAGTTTCAATTATATTTAGCAAGTAGAGTCCAGATAGGAGGGTTAGTCTTTTCTTGTTCCTGACTCACTCTCTTCTTCCTCCCAGCATCCATGGGAGATTATAGTACTTGGACATACAACTAATGATATACATCTTGTCTAAATCCCCTGTTCTTGCCTTTACTATCTTTATTTAAGAATGATCCAGCTGTCATTTTTACTGAACCCTTGTCACTAGCCCTTGTTCAAAGTTCATATACATATATTTTTAAAAAGACTTCTTTCTGTATGGCAGATTCATTCATTCATTCATTCATTCATTCATTCTTCATTCAATTGTTTGTTCATTCGCCAGATACTTAGGTAGTAAGTGGGTGCTGGGAATATAAAAATGTACAACACCAGATGTGGTCCCTGTCCTCATGCCTAGCAGAAAGGTAGGCATTAATTATATTAGCTCAGAAATGTGATATTAATGGTGATAAGTACTAAACAGAGATCTTTGGCACTGTAAGAGCTTGGGAATTTGGTGTAGCTGGGTAGTCAGGGAAAGTTTTAATGAGGAAACATTGACTAAAACATCATAGAGCCAAGATCTGAGGATGGAGAATATTTTTATAATGTGAAGCATACAGTTCCTGGGACCAATGACAATTTTTTAATGTGACATGGTTTTGTATGAAGAACCACAGAGTCTAAATACCATACGTGTGTTAGGTTTCATTGGCTGCCTAGGGGACATGGGCTTTGAGCAAATCATTCAACTTCAATTTGTTCTAATGAAAAAGGCAGATAAAACTTCTCCTCACTGTAGTACAGAAAGATTGTAAAGACCAACGGGATGACCAACTTGTAAATGCTTAGGACCATGTAAATTAAATATAAGCAATGATGAATGTTATTAGAGGAACTATAGAATATTATGGTTTGTATGGTGCTAAATGGGGGGGGGGTGGATACTTCAGAAATATTTTGGCAGAACACCAAACAAATAATGATTTTAGACACTTCCCTCCCTCTTCCTATCTCTACCTGTCTCTCCTTTCCCCTCCTTCTCCTACTCCTTCTTTTCTCTCCCTTTCTCTCCCTCTCTCCCTAAAAAAGAAAAAAAAGCACACCTGCCTTTAAACTGAAATCTTTTGGGCACAGTCAGGACCAATAATATGTGAGGGGAGACTCCCTCCACAGTGAAAGGGTCTCTCGTCCCTCTTCCTCTGGGGAGTTATCGCTATCCAGGCTCTTCTCCTCTCTTCCTTTTCCTTCCTCCTTCCACTGTTTCCTGAATGGCTGTGCCGCACACTGAGCTGGAGGAAGTGTATGTGTGTGGTGGGGGAAAGAGGGAAGGACGTCAAGGTGGATCAGAAACAGAACTGGCCTTGAAACAGCACATAGTGTACCGGGGGAGGCCAGGCAGAGTCACCGGGAAGCCAGAGAGGCTGCCAGGCCACCTGAGTGCACTGAGGGGAGAACCACCCATCACTAAGCACTGCTTCTTTGGATGTAGCTTGTCTCTCTGTTTACATTGTGCTTTCTTCAGACTGGGCATCAGCTTTTCTTGCCTGCCCAGCATCCATTTCTCCTGGCACTGGTATCCTGATTTTGCAATGGAGACAGCATCATGGACCTGATCATCAAAGTGCCATTGCCTGCCCCTGCTAAAAGTTAGGTGCATGATCCAAGCTGGGCCAACCCAATTCTCTCTCTCAGGTCTGGCTTTTGCATGGAGAAAGGAAGACAAAAAATGGTCAGAGCTGATTTTGTCATGACACTAGCCATGGTTCCCACGATCTAGACTTCTGGAGCTGGTTTTGTTTGTAATAAGGACTGGTCATTCAACCTTTTCAGCAATCCCATGAACTAGTGCCTTCCAATACATTCTTTAAAAAAAAAACCCTTAATTAGCCTGAGTCTGTTTGTGCTGTTTGCCTATAAAGAACTCTAATAGAGTTCTTCTGGACCAGGGCCTCGAAGTCCTTCTCTATGACCTACCAATGTGCCCTATTCAAAGTAGATGCCCAATAGATATTGGTCTGTCGGTAGTATGAGAAAACGCATCACAAAATAAAATCTCCTTTATTGCTTAGCCATGGATTATTTTGGAGGTTGGACATAATTCCAAACCTTTCATTTGGTTAATTTACTTTGAGGTTTTGCTGTATCCCATAGCAATATGAAAGCAAAGATGACCTCTTGCGTACAGCCAGAGAAGCGTTTTGCCTCAGCGGCAGGCACGTGAGTAGATTTGTAGGAGGTCTAGTCTTAGGAGCTCAGGGTTGGTGGAACTTTCAAGGCCTAAGAGGTATTTGCATCATGGTGAGGTTTCAGAACTGAGAGTGATCTAAATACCAGTCAGTGCTTAGAGCCAACACAGTTAACGGATAAACACCTTAGTCACTAAATTAAGGTGGTGCACTTTGTGATGTCATTCAGAATACAGCAGAAATTAACTTTTTTCAAACTCAATTATAATTTACATGCTCCAGTGGAGCCTGCAATTAAAAAGAGGCAATGGCAAATTCCTCCACAAACTGAAAAATCCTGATGCAAAAAGCAAACAAACAAATGAAAAAGGAGGGATTTTCCAAGACATGTATTACAATTTTTGGATTTTTTTTTCTTAAAAAAATACTCGAGAGCAAAGACACTATTTAAATATTACTAATGTATTACTAGTATCAATATCTGCATCCATATCTGTACCTGTATACACCGATGTTCTATGCTGCATGGTTAATAATAGTCCCATTTGGGGAAGCCCAGAAGTCAATCAAAAAGGAAAATTCTAGTTGCTGAGAGAGTAAATCTTAAAATTTCCCATAATAAGAAATAAAAGGGGGGGGCTTACAGGTAATAGAGCCAGAGATATATGTGCAAACATGGGGAAATGTCTACAATGATTTTTTTAGAGCAATTTACAGGACAACATGAAAAACTGATTGTTTTTGGTTAAAGAAAGTCTATCTGGAAATACACGTTCTAGACTGTAAACATCGTTATAGGGGATCAGTTGAAACTTCTGGTAGCCCAGGCATCAAGAAGAGTGGAGTGCCCCCCTACAGGTAGTTAAATATAAAAAGACTAACAATAAAATAGATGTGAAAAAGTCCAACAAAATTCTGAATTTTCTCAGGAGTATCTTAGTGTCTTTAGAAACAGCAGATTCTTCTAAAACAATGTTGGTGTCCCACTGCCTTAAACAGCCACAGGCTTGCTCTATCCCTGGGGTCGCTCATCACAGACAGGGTGGAAGCTCTCCTACTTATCTATAATAATAACAGGGTAATATGCTAATTAGACCAGATATCATTTTGGACGTTCTTCCAGCCGAAGCCGGGGCTGGAGGGAAGCCCGGGTCCTGGGTGCCAGAAGGAAGCTGGTGCCAGCAGCCAGGGGAAGGAAGGCCTCTGGTCCTATATAATAAAAGGCTAATAATACGCAAATTGTCCCCTTGGGACTCGACTGCTCACTATGATATGTGCTGACCATCGGGGGAAGCACGGAATGAAGGAAGGTCCCGGCCGGCAGCTGGAAGGCCTTGATTGGCCCTGATCATCAAACAGGTCTAGGGACCCTCCCTGTGCACAAATTTTGTGCACCAGGCCTCTAGTCTTACATAATTCTGGATTATCAGAATAGAAATTAATGAGCATTCATGGATTTTTTAAAAATTTAAAGTGACATAAAAATAGACAAAGGAACAGAGGGAACAGAGGGAACATCCTGAATCCTGAAAATGTGTGTGTGCCTCTAATCGGTGGTTACATGGATCTGTAAGGGCAAAACTTCATTGAGCTGCTGCTTGAGCTTTGTGTGCTTCAGGTAGTTTACATCCATTAAAAACTATACATCAGTCCTGCCACATGGTTAAAACTGATGGCTCTTAAAGCTGATTAATTAGAGTTGAAGAGTTACCTGCACCAACACAAAGAACCTTTTCTTCCATCGCTTCCAGACATTCTTGCCGATGGCCCATAAATACCTAAGGAAAAGGGAAAAGATACCGTTGCATTAATGCTTGTGTGAGTGAATCGTTTAATACATTTTACCATGAGGCCTGGTGCTCAGAAACAAGGACATGTACACAGCTCGGAAAGAGAAAGATTGCAGCTGAGCAAGAAACAGCAGCCAAGTCACTTCCCATCCTCAGACTGACTGGCTCCAGGAGCACCCTGGAAAAGTTACATTGTGAAAGTTACACGCACTAAGTCTTCTAGGTCGGGAGAACTCCTAAGAGGTGTGGTACAAAGAGAAAAAAAAATTAGTGCTAAATCTCACAACTACCAATTCTTCCACCTCTTACCAAGTTTCATTCAGGAAAACCTTCCCTCAGGTTCCCCCTCCCCACACACACTTTTTCTTTTCCCTGCCAAAGGCAGGTGTATGGATTATAGGGAAGAATTTGGAAGAAGTTTCAAGTCGACAGAGAGACTCCTCCCTGTACTCCTCCCTTTTCCCCAAACACTCTTCTATTGGTGGAAATTCATCTTTATACGGAAATATTAAATATAAAGGAGGGTTAAGGACCACAGAGGCAAGGTGAAAGCCGTTGGAGATTTTAAGACCAGTATTGCTAATTCACTCATGAATTACCCCAACGGCCTGTGGATTGTTACATGTTGAACTGGCCCTGATCCAGGAAGGGAGGCTGGTGGTTTTTAGACTCTGTTAGGCCAGGTGAGGAGAGAGCTGGTCAAACTCCAACACTTTCTAACACTCCAGCCCAGGACTGGCTCCACCTGCTGTGAGAACCAACGGGACAGCTTCCAAATCCCCACTTCACCAAAAATCAGACAGAATTTCCACTTTGGAGCAGAAAGAACAACGCCGCTAGTTACAGTTGATGCTGTTTGACAAATTTTAGGCACTCTTGGAGTGACCGGTGGCCCATATCTACTCAGACCTTCACGCCACAACCTGGAGTCTCTTGGCGCCTCTGTTCCCTCCTCCTCGCTCCTCAATCACCAAGTGCAGCCGATTCACCTGCTGCAAAGTTCCTCCTCTGCTTAGTCCTCTCCTCACACGTCCACCATGTCAGCCCCGGCCAAAGGGCCGTGCCCAGGGACAGTGAGAGGGGAACCTGTGTGGGGGTTTCAGGGAGCCAGCATGATTTCCTCCTCCTGCAATGCTCACACCTCCCTGCTGAAACTCCAGTGGGTCTTTCTATTTACATGAAGGGAGTCCCAAACTCCGGCCACTCACATTCCACTTTCATGATTTCTCCCATATCTGCCCGCCTATTTATCCTATGATTCACTTGAAAATTTAAGTTGACTTATTTAACATGAATACATTTATTTTGAAAGAAAACTTTACATTGTGGCCTTGATACATCCATTATGTGTTATGCAACACACATTAAAATGCATTAGGATCTACTTAACTAATACATGCTTGTCAATGCATCAGTGAACGATCTTGTGTGCCCTTAGTGGTGTGAATACACTCGGGGAAGCCTTGGCCTCTAAAGACAACATGCAGCATCCTGACCTGGCCTGGCAGCGCTGCCTTTTCGGGTCCCTGTGAACCCTCCAGGCTCAGCTGGCGCCTTGTATTGTCTGTAATTCCTGACCAGTGGTTTCACACCTTCATCCCCAACTTTGCACAGTTATGCTGCCTGAGTGCCTTCTGGCCACTCCTGAGGTTAGAACTCAAGTCTTCCTGAGTCTCCATCCTTACTTGATGTCACTGCCTTCTGGGCCACATAAGTCAATTCTGTGCTGGCAGCAGTCACTTACTTGCTTTTATCCTCACACACCTGTTGGACTATGAGCTCCTGGAGGGAAGGAACCTAGTCCTTTCTAAGTTTCTCCTTTTCAATTTTCTAGTGCAGTTCCTGTTAGAAGTGCACCTTGAACTGTGCAGGTCTGCTAATACACAGATTTTTTTCAGTAAATACTGTATAGTCTGCCTGTCATATCTGAAGGTTTCACATTTGCAGATGCAATCAGTAGTGGCTCAAAAACAGAATTTTGCATTCCCTACTGTGGTTTCCCAGCCTTGGATTCTGGCAGACTCAACCCTGGATGAATCTGCGGATGTGAAGGGCCTGTGCGGGGGTTCGGTGTCTAACTGCAGAACAGTTAGGGGGTCATGTGCATGGTAGGTGGTCAACAAGTATTTGCAATATTTTAATTGGTTTCAAATGTCATGTTCTTGGAAAAGCAGAGCAACCTTTATAATGATTTCTGATGAGATTTAAAAACATCGCATAAAGACATGCAATGCCTTCACCTAGTCTTTCGAGTTCTCCTTCCAAAGTATATCCTGTCTATTTCTATCTCCACTGCTACTCTCCAAACTACATCACGTCCCCCTGAGCCATGGCAATAGGATTCTCCCTGCTCTGCCCTTTTCCACTCTTGCCCCAAACTCCATTCACTTCACAGCAGTTACATTTTAACCAGGTAAAATATAGCATTAACACACTCATTCTAAATAAGGATGGAAAACTAGGGAGAGTTTTAGGCAGGGAAGTGACAAGGTTATATTTCTACTTAAGATGACCCCAGTGGCCATGGTGGCGAGTGTGCTGATGGGAGAGGCAAGAGAAGCAGGGAGCCAGCCAGGAGAGGGTGACAGTGTGCATATGAGAGGGGGTGGGTCGGACCCAGGCTGATGTTGTGGGGACAGTTGGATGGCTGTTCGTCACCTTGAAGCCAACTCCGTGAGCTCTGTATTATGTGGACCACATTGCTGTCCCGGACAGAGCTCTCAAATCAACCCTCTTGAAGTAATAGAATATCATATTCATGCAGAAACAGAGGCTGGGCCAGAGACAAAGACAGGGAGGGTTATTGTCTGTGCTGGTGAGGAGTCTTCCAGCGCTAGTTCTGCCAGTTACCCTGAGTTGCTGGGGAAGCTGCTTAACCACCCAATGTTCTCCAAACAGGGACAGGGGTGTGTGTGGGGATTAAGTGAGGTGATGCTTGAGAAGTATAGCATGAGGCACAGCAGGAAGTAGATGCCCAATAAAAGCTGCCTAATGTTAAAACTAGAGGCCCGGTGCACTGGGGGTCCTTCAGCTCGACCTGCATCCTTTCACAGTCTGGGACCCCTCGGGGGATGGCTGGCAGGCAGACATTCCCCAAAGGATCCTTAGTGCTGCCACTGCACTTGCCAGCCGTGAGCCTGGCTTCTGGCTGAGCGGCGCACCCCAGTGGGGGCACCACTCTGTATTGAGTGTCTGTCCCTGGTGGTCAGTGTGCATCATGGTGACCGGCCATTCTGCCATTCGGTTGTTTTGCATATCAGGGTTTTATTATATAGGATACTCCCTGTACAGAGAAAAGCATAATATTACTTGTAGTAAACAATAGCTAGATGTGGGAAAGGAGATCTCTTTAGACATATATACATAGATGAGTTAAAAGATCAAATTAAAAAAGTACATGAAGAATTTTATATTTTTGGTAATGACTGGCAGGTTGTAACAGTCTCATAATTTCTGAAATTATACTGGCAGCTATGACTCATTTTCTCTTTCCCCTTAACTTAAATCCACATAAAGAGATTAGAAACAATGAATGTAGCTACTGCATCTAAAGTGTTTAGTTTTAGTTGATGAGAATAGAAGTAGGAAAAGGAGTTCCCTAGTTCCCATAGAATGCAACTCAGATGGAATCACTAACTTTTCTTCAGAATAAAAACACTAGCCACTGCTGAGAGAAGTCCTGCTCACCTTCTGTGCTATGTCAAGCACTTCACAGGAGTTCATTGTGCCCACACGGAAGGGTTAAGAGCTTGACTGTGGAGCCATGCTGCCTAGGTTTGTGTGTGACCTTGGGCAAGTCACTAGACCTATCTCGGCCTTAGTTTTCTCACCTGTACAATGGGAATAATAACAACAGGACCTACTTCAAAGGCTGTCATTAGGATTAAAGTAGCTAGTGAGAGATAAAGTGCTTGGAACAATAACTGGCACAACACAAGCACTTACTGTTTGCTATTAATCCTGCTTTTCAGTTTAGGAAACTGACATTCAGAAAGTTCAAGCACCTTCCCTAGGGCTCCCAGGTGAACGGCATCGGCAGAATTTAATCTAGAAGCTGAACAGCCTGGTTCTAGGGCACTGTCTTCCCTTCCATCTCCTGGTCTAGAGGACAAGCTTGGTTTCGTTACTGAAATAAGACCAGAAATAGTTATTTCAGCTGGACACAGACAGAGAGGGCTTCTAGGGAAAGGCTCTGGGTGGGCGAGCTGAGTGGATCAGAGGAAACGCAGCAGCCCTCCTGTGGAAAGTGGTGGTCGATTTGTGTGGAGGGGGGCTTCCCTCAGAGGTTTTCCTCAGAACCCATCGCTAATGTGGCACATGCCAGAAGGTGTCAAAATGGAGCCAACTGAGGGCTGCAATGTCCTGCTTCTGGCTGGTGGGCTCCTGCGCTGTCTTCTCTCAGGGTGAGCCGTGCTCGTAAACTGAAGGGGAAGCATCTGGGACAAATGAAGTCTGTCATTGCAGATGCACAGGTGCCCCTGGCCCTCACCCTACAAACAGCTGTCTGTGTGGGCATTGGTGGCACCAACTCTCTCTCCAGGCCGTCTGGATATGTGGAAATCTGGATTTATGAGCAGATAATCAGCACTGTGGTGCAGTGAGCTGAAGTCTGGACTGATGGCTATATCTCAAACCCAGAGGGGGAACAGCTCGGTGAGAGTATTGGGCCTGTCATGAGCTGTCCCTTGGCATAGCTGCCTGTGCCTCAGCTTCCTCCACTATAAGGGGGGATAGCACAGCACCTACTCTATCGGTTGTTGTGAGGGCTGGTGGAGATGATGCATGTCAAGTGTTTAGCACAGAAACTGGCACATAGTAGGATCTTGATAATGTTAGATATTGCTGTTGAGTGCTGTTATTCTTGCTGCTACTAGTGGCAGTAGAAATAGTCTGTAACTACCAACTTTGCAAAGGATTCACCTTTGGATTCTTTATTTCAATATATGTTCTGCTTTCAGGCACATATCTGTTGGGAAATAGGGTGAGGTGCACATGTCTGGGTTTGGGTCTCCAGGTCACATTTTGCATCATGATTCTACTGCATCCTCTCTTGTAGCATTTTGGTAAATCCCATGCCAGTGGGCCACTGGCATCCCTGCCATTCCCTGTGGCATTTTATTCTATGAGAGTCCAGAGTGAACTACAAAGGACTAACAAGAGACCAGGAAGTCTGGCTTGTGTTGCTCAGTGATAGAACATCAACCCAGGAACCAAGAGGTCACCAGTTTGATTCTTGGTCTGGGCACATGCACAAGTTACAGGCTCGATCTCCAGTGGGGGGTGTGCAGGAGGCACTGATTGATATTTTTCTCTTATAGATGTTTCCATCTCTCTCCCTCTCCCTTCCTCTCTCCCTAAAATCAATAAAAACATCTTTTTTAAAAAAAGAGAGATGAGTAAAGTGCACTTGGGTTCAACTTAAGTCCCAGAATCCCAGTTAAATGCACGGAAGACTCCCTGGTCTCAGGGTCCCTTGCCCTGGACTACTTGGCAGGGCAGCACCTGGGCTGAGACTCCAGTGGCTCAGTCTTCCTGTAGCAGCCTAGCAGGACCCATGGCTGAGGAAAGGTGCAAAGCATGGGTGAATGCAAGCAACACTAATGGTAACAAACACCACGGATTCCGCTGTAGCTGTAGCTGTAGCTCTCACCTTACATCAAATGCTTGACATTTATGAACTCATTTTATCCTCATAATAACCTTCGGGGCCAGTGCTATCATTATCTCCATTTCATGCTGAGCAAAATGAGGTCCAGAGAGGTTAAGCAGCTTGCCCTCAGCTGGTAAGTGATAGTGCAGAAGCTTACACTAGGCAATTGACCTAATTGACCTTTCTATATACTAATATAATAAAGAAGATAAAATGGACTAATAAAGGTAATCAATTAATTCAAAAGAAGGAAGAAAAAGAGGAAAAAGGAAACAGATCAGATGGAACAAACAAGAAACTAGCAAGTTGACAAACAGCAATTTAATTTAAACTGACCATTTCAATAATTATGTTAAATATAAATAAATACCCTCATTAAAAGGCAGAGCTACAGCCTGGCTGGTGTTGCTCAGTGGTTGAGCCTTGACCCATGAATAAGGAGGTTACGGTTAGATTCCCAGACAAGGCATTAACTGGGTTGCAGGCTGGATCCTTGATGGGGGTATGCAGGAGGCAGCCGATTAATAATTCTCTCTCATCATTGATGTTTCTTTCTCTCTCCCTTTCCCTTCTTCTCTGAAATCGATAAATACAAAATTATTTTTTAAAAAGATTTGTTAAAACATAAAAGGAAAATCAGTATTGTTGTGAATTACTCCAGGTTGATGGACTGTGGCTCGTTGAATTTAAGTTTCAGGTTTGTACTGAAACTGTTCTAGACCTGGCTCTGAGGCTTACTCTGATTTGGGCAAGTCTTTTCCTTATTTGTAAAATGTGGATTCTAAGTCTCAGTTTCCTTATTTGTAAAATGGGGACTCATTCATTCACTTATTTATACAACAAATAATTTATTAGACCTTTATTTCATGCCAGGCTTTTTATGCTTCCTTGAACAAAGGAGACAAATGTCCCCAATGATAAGGAGCCCACAGTCTAGTTGGGAAGACAGACAGCAAACAAATAAAAAAAGTTATGATATGTGAGATGTTGATAAGTCTTCTAGTAAAAATAACGCAGAGTAAGAAAGAGAGGGGGGACACAGGTGGGCCAGGAAAGGCATTCTGATAAGGTGCAGAGACATGCAGAAACCAAGGTGAGCTATGGTGGACATCTAGGTGGGGGAGAAGGAGCATTCAAAGCAGAGGGAACAGTGGGGACAAGAACCCTGCAGTGGGAATCCACTTGGAGACTTTGGGAAGAGCAAGTAGACTAGTATGTCTGGAGCAGTGATCAAGGTCAGAAAGGTAATGAAATCCTCATCAGACTGGGCCCTGTAGCCATGGTAATAGCACTGACTTTTACTCTGAATGAGTTGGGGTATCAGTGGGGCTTTCCTCCAGCAATTGAGTGATGGGATCTGACTTGTGTTTTACAAAAGAATTATTCAACATAGACTACGGGAGGTAAGACTGCAGGGGGACTGATTACAAGGCAAGTGCAAACAAGTGAGGGGAGAAGTACTGGAGGCTTGGATTCTAACGGTGATGTGGAGGTGGTGATGAGAGGCTGAACTCTGGATTCATCTGAAGGTGGAGTGAGGAGAATTGGATGATGGATGAGATGAGGAGTGAGAGAGAAAGAGAGACCATTACTCCGAGGATCTTAGAGCAACTGGGTGAAGAAAGAGGCCATTTAAGATGGGGGGATAATAATACCTAATCCTTGTGGGGCTGTCTCAGGGGTGAAATTAGATCATGTAAGTGACTGCACTTCCTGAGCTTACAACACTAAGTGGATGTAAAAGATAATAGTAACAAAGCCATGGAGGAGTTGCTAAGTCTCAAATATGCCCAGCTACCACTGTCTTAAGGCCAAAAGGCCGCATTGATGTTCTTACTGATATTTTTCTATTCAATAAAGAAAGTTATTCTGAACAGGTCAGGGGCTCATTCAATGAAGCACAGTCCACCAACCAGGAGTAATTCTGAGTTTCCTTTTATGTTTCAATACACAGTGAAGTTAATACAACTCATGACCTCATCCAGGCTTCTTAAAAATTCCTCTCTCTCATCCTCTAAGCAGTGACACTGCTGGGATGTTTCTATCACTTTCCCCCACACAATGGGGCTCAGAAGAGCTATTTTAAGTTTAAATGAAAACAAAAAAGTAGTTCATAATATTTCCACTTTCCCTGAATCTTCCCTTGTGCAACTTCCCAGGTTGCTCCCCTGGCTCACCCACATTGGCTCTGACGGTGCTATATCAAGGTGCCCACTGCTTACTTTTCAGGACTATTCTAGGCCCTCCTGGTATATAAAGATTATACCCAGCAGGGATAATCTTTAAACAGCAGTCTAGTGATATTAAATAGCTATGGAACAGGTCAAAGTGAGCTACATATTTCTTCTTTCATCTATAGAATCAAGGTACCTGAAATATGTTAATAATTTTACAAATAAATCAATGGAAAAGTTCCTGAATCAATATAAGTTAGATCGATTTCCAACAGAGTCAAGGGGAAAAAATGTGGGAACTTGTCCAATGGGAAAAATAAAACCTATGCCAAGTATTTGCTCTGGGGATGACATGAGGGAGTATTTGTGAAACTCCTGGTATGGGGCTCTCAACAGCCAAAATGTGGGTTGAGCTATTGATCCCTTTAAGGAAATTTTTAAAGAGCAGTTTTGAGGACAGATATTCATTCATATTTTTGGCCTCTCTCTATGGTCTGTCCTCCCCTCCTCACTTCTCTGTCTCTGTCTCCCTCTGTGAGCCAGGGTTTTGCTAAAGATACTGAATTTTCCCTGTGCTACTGAAACTCCACAGAATTCTCCAACCATTTGCTTGAAATCTAGATGTGTACCTTGAAGAGGAGAGAGATGTGGGATTCACCAGTTTGGAATATACACTGAGTAGCCAGATTATTATGATCTCTAAACGCATAATAGTCTGGCCACTCAGTATATATATTAGAGACCAGGTGCATGAATTTGTGCATGGGTGAGGGCCAGCCAGCCTGGTCAAGGGAAGGGGACATAGCTGGTTGACCAGTCTGCCTGCTGGTTGAACTTCTGGTCAAGGGGACAATTTGCATATTAGCCTTTTATTATATAGGATATACACTGAGTGGCTAGATTATTGTGCGTTCAGAAATCATAATAATCTGGCCACTCAGTGTATGCCAAGAATGTAAGAAGGAGGGAAAGCTGACTCAATATGAGTTGATTGTTTGAAGGTCACCAATGGCAACTGTTCACACCTCCTGTATGTGGTTGTTAACAAAGGTGCAAGGGAGGGATTCAGTCTGAGAAATCAGAATGCCTTTGACAAGGTAGATGAAGCCAATAAAACTTATGACACCAGAATCACCCAGCATGCTTCTAGTGAGGCAGTAGATGTCTTGGGGATCCTAGTCCAGAGAAGGAAATGGTGCTATCTTGACAATTAGCATCCAGGTAAACACTGCTGTGATTCTAAGAACGAAGGAAGCTTACAGCATAGCCACCTTCTCATCTATGGGTTCCATGTCCTGCGATCCAAACAACTATGATAAAAATATTCTAAACATGGTAGGTTGTGGCCAGTGTGTACTATGTAGTCGGGCCTAGAGGGCTGAGTCTGTACTGAACATGTTCAGACCATTTTTCTTGACATTATTCCTTGAACAATATAGAATAACAACTGTTTATATAGCACTGACATTGTGTTAGAAATGTTAAGTAATCTAGACACAATTTAAAGTATATGTGAGGATGTGCCCAGGCTACAGGCAAACCCTATGCCATTGCATCCATGAAGGTCCTGGACCCAATCCTCCATGGAGCCCACAGACAACTGTAAATATGAGAGTCAATATTTTAATAACCTCCTATGGATCCTTTGTATTTCTTTCCAGGTGGTTCTCTGAGGATCAGTTTTTCTATTTAGAAAATATTTTAAGAAATAAATGGAAGGAACACTTACCCAGAATGCTTCATGTTTTGAGGCTTATCCATTCGGACAGCAAGTTTGATTTTGAGGTCTTGATCGGGGCAGTTTTTGGAGACTGTCATTTTGTGCCACTCTGACTGCTTGGGGCTGTTCGGGGTGGGATGGAGAATAACCTGTGGGGGTAAAGGACAATCATATCAGCCAGGAAATATAAGCACTGCTATGGGCATATTTCAGTGGATGAGAAACTTTGCTGTGGAGAAGGAGTGTCTTGCCCAGGTTCCATCGCCTGAGGGAAGGGAGCCATTTGAAGCAGAGTCCTGGCCATCGGACTCAGAACCAAGGCTTTGCCTCCCAACTGCAGCTGCCTCCTTCCAACCAGCCTGGGCCAAGGATAGAAATGATATTCTCTGCTCCCTTCTCTTTCTCTCCCTGGTTAATTCTCTGAAAGTAAGGATTGTGGTTTCCAGGATCCTACTTTCGTAGTTTGCCAAAGCTCAAAAGTACTACAGCAACAGAGAGTTCTCCCCACATCACCCTCTTCACAGAGAGGGTGGTGTGAAGGGAAGAAACACCTTACATCTCAGAAGGCAATGCTAGCCCACCCTTCTCCCTGCCTTCTGGATCCCTCCCACCATCACAGCATGAGAATCTCCCAGAGGCTGCAGGGAAGATGGCGGGACTTTATTTGATGGATAGGAAATGTGCTGTTTAGAGAGGGAGGGGGACTGCTGCCAGGCACACATCTAGACCAATTTCAGCTGCCCTTTCACCTCATCTTGGGTTAGCCTGCTCTGCCCTGGCGGGAAGGGTCGACCTGAGACAGCTCCACAGTGGGCTTCAGGGATGATGCGCCAGGTGGGACTTGTGCCTCAGTTCTCCCTGCCTCCACAACTGTGAGTGAAGCTCAGTAACTCCCCTTCTGCACTGGAGATGAACCCATTCCCAGGAGCCAAGTGGGACCTGGGAAGCATGCGCTCCAGGGAAGCGAAATTTGTAAAAGCTCCTGGACGATGGGAACTAAATACAGGGCAACAGAAACTGGGCTGGCTGAGCGTTGCCTCTGTGCTGGCAGCATGCCTGGTGGCTTTGGCTTTGCTTCCAAAGCCATTTTCTCCAGGAGTGGGCAGGTTGGCCCCTCTCCTGGGCTCCTGTCACCCCTGGGGTGACTCCTGCAGAGGCCACACCGCTATCGTACGAGCTCAGGCTGGGCTCCGAAAGCAGGGACCCAGGATTCTTGGGGTGACTGTGTATCAAGAGCTCTAAGAGGAAGGACTGAGGCAGAAAGAACCATCTGCCCCTTTCACAGGTTTCGCTTGTGCTGATTTTTCAGCCTCTTACTCCAAGCCTGACTCTTCCTTCTTTTTTCTTTTGCCATTAAATTCCCTCTCTCTGATAAAGGGAAATTTGTATATTTTTGCTAAAGACAAAATTAGAGTCTTCTCAATTAGTTATGACGGAAAATGGGGGCAGGCCACCAGTTTCATGCTGTTTGAATATTAGGACTACTTCAAATGAGAACTCCTCTGTGGTAATCTCTTTAGGCATTTGTTCATTCTGTGAGGATTAACTTAGCTAAGATTCAATCATCAAATGTGTAAGTTCATGTCACTGGCACCAGTGGACTTGGGCTTGCTGGAGGACTGAACGTACATGAGTCAGGGTGCCACTGGGGGCAGGTTGGGGAGCACCACTTCCTGCCCTCAAGAGAACTCTGTCACCTTCTGAACCCCGAGACCTGAGCCTGGAGAGTGGGGAGAAGAGCTGACGATCCCAGTGAGGCTGACTCTCTCTCCTGGGAGGTGAGGTGGTGTGATGTGCAGGGAGCTGAGAGGAGGAGCCCAGCTTGGGCCAGAAGACAGCAGGCCAGGCCCTGGGCCTCTTTCCCTCCTGCCCATTTGGCAAAGTCAGTGGGAGCAGTGCCCTGGGCACCCGAGATTGTCAGCCGGCCTCCCACCATATGGTTCTGGGAGTTTCCCACGGCCAATATGATGTCCACTTGCCAAAGCAAATGGCCTCAGCTCAGTACTGGCCTCTCTACAAAGACTTCTTCCCCCATGTGGGGGCCTCCTGGGGGTACCTCCTCTCCAGCGTGGATAGGGAGATGAGGTCACTGCATTCTCCTCTGACTTCATCTCCACCCTCCTGACCGGTCGACGACTTCTTTGTATGTGTCAACCTTGCTGAATTATTAGGGTCCTTCTGGGTGCACGTAAGCCCCGCGCAGCCCAGACACCTCATCTGGACATTCCAGGCTGCTAATCAAGCACTTCGTCATCTCAGCCACAGCCATGTGTGCTGTGCTTTGATGTGGTGATGCTGATGTGGGAACATAACTGGCCCCATGCAGGAGCGGTGAGATGCACGCCAGCCAGCCCCAGCTTCTCTTAGGAACCGGGCACCCAGGCAGGCCCTCCCAGGGGACTGTTTCACCTTAATGACCCTCCCTGCCTCTGTGTTCCCTGGGCTGGAAGACACCCCCACCCCTCAGACTGGACTGTGTCCCCTGGCTATGTTCTCCCACACACACTGCACTCTAAGTCCTAGTTTTTATGTCCACAGCCTTTACATTTTTTGAGGTTGTTTTTGCCTGCCATCATTCCTGTTTGCTCTGTGCATAGCACAAATGACAGGACACATGGGCCCACAGTCATTTTTTATGAATAAAAATTGGATGGTATTGAAGTATGGGCATGGGTTTGGGGAAATAGTAATTCTGGTACCTTTTGTAGAAGTATCAATTGGCATATACAACTCCTTAGGGGACAATTTGGCAGGACCTATCAAAATTCAAATTTCATTCAGCAAAATATTTTTTGAGATTTATCCTATACAGATACACACATATGTGCAAGGAAATACATTGAAGATTATTTACTGAAGCTTTGTTTATATAGCCAAAGACTGAAAACAACCTAAATAAATTCTGATGCATCCACACAATGGAATACTATGCAGCTATGAAAAAGGAGGGAAGTCAATATGGCTGATATGGACTAATCTCCAAATACACTGATAATTCCAGCAAAGTGCAGAATAGTATGTATACAATAAATTTCTAGTGTGCACTCCTTTTAAAAGAGGGATATATACATATATGCCTATATATACTATGCTTGTATGTGTGTAGACTATTTGGAGAAGACTATACAATAAATTGAAAACAAGGCTCTTTCTTTGGGAAACAATACTAGGGTGAGGTGGAAGGGATCCATTGTTTCACTACATGTCCATTTAATAGTTTTACAGCATGCATGTTTTTTTTTAATTATTATTAGAAAGGTTAATAAAAACGAAACATAATACCGATGAAACAAATTATTACTTTGGGATGAATGAAGGTAGAACCAGTATTTTGAACGTGTCTGTGTCCTGCTATGCTTGGGAAGAACAGCATAGAAACACTGCTGAGGGCTCCAAGGAACTTGGCATTGAAACAGAGCACTTAGCAGTCACAGCTGTGGCCTGCGGCAGTGCCACCAGCAGAGGGCGCCCCAGCTGGCATGAGGGCCCGCAGGCCAGCTCCAGGGCAACTGGCAGGAACAAGTGCAAGCTAGTATCTGGGTAATATATAAGAGAAATGATTTACTAAGAAAGAATGGCTGTGTGGGGGCTGTGGCGAGCTCAAGGCCACAGAGCTGGGGATTGAATTTTTGCTGAGGATGCTGTGGTGGAATAAAAGTGGGCTTGCAGGTGAGGAACATCACTCCTGGGGAATTACTGCCTCCGGAGCCAGTGTGCAGGTCAGTATGGGAGGAGTGGTATCCGCAGCTGTCTCATCAGGACCATGGTGAAGGCTGGATGAGGGGCTGCCCTTTAAGCGCGAAGGACAGCACTGGCGAGCACTGCCTGGGCCCCAGCAAACCGAGGGCTCTGGACAAGCTTCCTGCCTCTTTAGGAATCAGTTTCTCATCTACAAAATGAAAGGCTTTGACTAGCCCAGTGGTTTCAACTTTTCTGAGTGGGAACAGCTTGTAGAAGCTGGTGAAAGCTTTGAACTAGTGAGTCCAGAAAAATGCACATATCAGCCTCCCCACCACACACACACACACACACACACACACACACACACACACACACACACTATTTGCAGACAATTTCCAGGGGCTCCCGGGTCCCCTGGAATCCTCCCTGGCTGGACTTAGGTTGAGTGCTCCTGGGCTTGTCTCTTCTAACATGAATATCCTAGCTCTCTGAGACTCATGATTCTTGACACAATTCTTTATGGAAAAGGAAGTTTGCAGGAAAATGAAAGGCAGACTACTTCCCCATCTGTGTGCCTCTCCCTAGGGGCAGAAATGGATACTTGTCATTTCTCAAAGAAAACACTAAATGTCTTCTTTTCTTTCATCCTCCTCCTTTTTGAGGGAGGCAAGCACTCTTTTTGCTATTAGCTTTGTTTGCTTTGTATTTTACTTGCATCTGTGGTGCGGGTCCCAGTAATATGACTCAAGATCAGGTCTACAGATGAAAGGCAGAAAAGGAAATGAAAGAAAGGAAGAAAGAAGAAAGCGTGGGTAATGTGTTCTTGCTGGCAATGTGAGGTGTGCACACCTGTGTGCCTATCTTGGGGTATTCTCTTATTCTCTAGATAAAATATCAGCGGCCCAGAAAGGTTAGAAGTCTCGGCTGAATCACACAGCTTTCAGAGGGATTACACATTCAGCCAATGGGAAATGAAATCAATTGAGAGTCTATGTGCTGAGCTCTGGGAAGGGGTTGGCGGACAAAATCATTTAGGTTTCTGTTTCCATGGAGCTTTCACAGCCTGGTAGGGAGGACAGAGGTAAACATTTCTGTATATTCTTCCTCTCTTTCTCAGTGGTGATAGGTTCAGCGAAGGATGTGAACAGGGGCTGTGGAGCAATTAAAGGAGGATGGACAGTCACCAAAGGCTCTCCAAGGAGGAAGGAGGGGCATGTATAAAGAGGCAGCCTTTCAAAGAGTTGGGAGGTGTGGCCAGGGCTCCAGGCAGAAGGAAAGGTCCCTGAAATAGGAAAGAATTTGGTTTGAGGGACTCAAATTTGGCTTAGGATGCTGGGGCTCAGTGGCAGCAAAGGGCTAAGGAGGTGGGCAGAAGTCTGATCAATGCTCAGATTTTATTCTATGCAGTGTGGAGTGATGGAAGCATTTCAAGCTAATTAACTTCTGGTCTGAAAATACCACTGGCTTTTTGGTGCAGCGTCAATAGTTGAGATGCAAGAAGAAATGTCTTTATTATCCACTGGATGTTTCAAAAATTGATTGGGAGGACTTTTTTGGTTGAAAAATAATTGGTGCTGAGCTCTGTTGCTGTTGCATGGTGGGTCCCGGGGATAATAAACTCCGGGAAAGGAGTGAGATAATCCTTTCCTGACTTTTGAGTATTCCCACTGACTATAAATGGAGGTGGGAAAACCTGAATCCAGCTCCTAAAAAAACTGATTACACATGCACTCAAAGTATTTTTAGCACTTTTCCAGGGAAATAATAGCAACATTGTTACCAACACTTGCTTATGGATTCAATAAGTCATTTCACTGGTGTTCAGCTTTTAGTCGCCAACCAACCACAGCAGATTTCGCAGCTTCCCCATCACAGCGAGTCTCCTCGTGGGACCCCTTCTTGAGGTCTAATGCAGTCGTGCCCGGAGCTTCACATTTTGAAATTACATTATTATTGAGTCATTGCCTTTCATTCTCCCTTCATGCGATATCGTATTGATTTAAAGACTGGTAGGTGGGTCGGTGTGTTAAATCACCTAAGACTTTCACTTCAGGATAGTGAAGGGTAGGGAGCACTTTGGCCTCAGGGGGTTTAGGTTGGAAGGTTGGAGGACCCTGCTTGGAATTCGGTCTTCAGCAGTGACCAGATTGGGGGCGGGGAAACTGAGGCTGGGAGAGGTTGAAGCACCTGCTTGCTCAAGGTTGCACAGTCCATGCAGAGAGGACCCCGGGATATGAATGGCAAAGCCAGACCTTCAGCTCTTGGCAATGCTGCCTCAGGGGGCCTGGAGTACTCTCTGGAGCAACCTGCGTGCACACCTCTGTGAGGGGAGCACTTACCCTCCCCAGTTCCTTGTCCTCCAAGGCCAGGACGCCGGTGCTCTCTGTGAACAGCTTCACCTTCACAGCAGGCAGCGCGTGGGTCGTGGAGAAGTCGCCCTGGGTGCCCCAGCTGTGGACAGAATGGGAGAGGTCAGTGTGGAGACCTCCGCCTGGATGATGCTAGACTCAGCTGCCTTCTGCCTGGGTCGGGTGAGTGCAGGGTTAACGGAGGCGGCGCTGGCTGTCACATCCTCCACCCCTTCCCTCCAAAGCTGCCAGGGTGACAAAAAGTGTTAATTAACTTGTTAGGGGAATGCAAGACAGATGCTCAGAAAGTTGCCAAGAGTCTTCACAGAACACAGGGAGGAATTAGGAGGAGTTCGCATGAAATCAAGTGGTGAGAACTTTCCCCCATGCTCTTGCTATACCTACACGTATTCCCAGGTAACCACTAATGAACATTTCCGCGCATCCTCAGAGTCCCTGGTTCCTAGAAGCTGCAGTTCCATGTTTTGAGGTTTGGTCTGAGCCAACACCTGCCTTTAAAATGAGACTTCAGTAGTAGTGGGAAGTGGGCTGTGAGGAGCCTCATTTCTCTTGGCTTTCAAAGATGAGCGGGATAGAAGAGTGATGGAGCTCAGTCTGTCATGAAAGATGGAAGGAGGGATGTGGTAAAGTCCCCTCCTCACTCATGGTCTGTGGGCATCTGAGTTTCCAACCACCCCGGAGGGAACCTTGGCTTACCTAGCATCGGGTAGCGGGCCAGGCAGGGCCCCTCAGATGTGGCCTCTCCATTCACTCATCACTGTTCTTACTTGATAATACAGGGCTATATCCACCCACTCTGTCCCTGAAATCAGCATGACCTTCTGGAAGTGGCATTGCATTGTATTGAGTCCCTGCCCTAAACCCTCTCCAATGCACACAAGCTGCTCCAATGCACACAAGATGCCATCCAGACCCCTTGGTATGGTCTCCAGTTCACACGCTGCAGGGCCATGGGCATTCTGTCTGGGCCACCTGGGGGCTGTTGCAGGGCCGTTCCACTTGCTGGTAGCGTTTCTTCCCACCACTCTCCTTGTGGTTCTCTCTTACGTCAGCTTGGACACCCCTCTCCCAGAGATCATGGCCCATGGTCTCCCGGCGTAAATTCCAGTGTTAAACTCTCTTAAACATATTATTTAATGTTCTGTCCTGGCAATCACTGGATTTTTAACTGTTGATTTGTATAATTGTTTAATAGTTGAATCCCCTATAATTCTGTAAGTTCTGTAAACACAGAGACTGTGTTTTATTTATATTGTATACCTAGTGCTTAGCACCTAAAATGCACTTAATGAGTTTTGTTTAAATGATGCCAAATATATATATATTTTATAAAATTAGGAATCAGGAAGAGATAAAACTTTATATAGAGACGTTTCTTCATTTTGCCTTCTATGGTGGCCAAATTATATAGTGTAAATTATTCATTAGCTATTCTTTTTAATTATTCTCTCATATTGTTCCTTATAGGTACAATATAATTTATTTAATCATTGTTGAGACTATTATTGAGACTAGGATAGACATTACTTTTTTATTTTGTCTCTGATCATTTCCTTGGGATAGAGACCAGGTGGGAGATCATTTCTTTATGTGTCCATAAACATGAATGCTGTCAAGGCTTGGGAGGCCTATTCCCAAAATGCTTCCCATAAAGGTAGGGACTGTTCTTCTACCACCTGGCAATGAGTGCACATCACAGGGCATCTTGCCATCATTGGATGTCCCTAGTCACTTTTTTTTCTGGCCTATTTTGTCATTATCATTTTCATGGGCATTTTTTTAACTAACAGCAAACCTGACTATTTTTTGTTGTTGTTGTTGTTCTTTGGTTGCATTTTTTTGGTAAGTGATAGAAATCAGATTTCTAATCTCATTGTTGCACTCAAATAAACTCAAAGTCTTGAGGGCTCTGGAGAGAGTTGGCAAGATAGCACCAGAACAATGAGGGGAAAGGGAGCCCATACCCATGAGGGTCTATGTGGGCAAGAACCACGAGGAAGCATAAACAGCCACAATAGAGAAAGGAAGAGGACACAGACAAGGGCATGAGCAGAACAAGAAGCTACAGGTTTCAACTCAACAGCAGAATGTTCACTGAATATATAGGAAGTCTTAATTTTGATTGTCAGCAACTGCAGCAAGCCCCAAGATAGGGCAAATTTGTCCTAGCAAAGGCGATGTGCCAAGGCATAGCATTTTGAACCAGACATCCTTAGTTCAAATCCTGGTTAATCACTTACAAACTGTAGGGCTTGAGGCAAACTCATTATTGTTCCTTTATCTCATTTGTTCGGAAATAAAATAACCTAATTTCAGAGAAAATAGTAGCAGGCTTGGAACAGGACGAGAACACAACACATTTTGCCTGCCTTCCCGTCTCCAAATAAGGATATGTCAGAAGTATTCTCCTAAAGGTGATGATCACTCATGTGTTGTGTTATTTACTCAACACGTATCTAGGAAGCTCCTTAACTAACTCTGTCCCATTGCTGGGCAAGCAAGACAGACACTGTCCTTTCCATTACATGAGGTAAGTAGTAAGACTGCTAGTATTGTCCCTATTTCACAATTGAAAAAAAAAATAGGAGAAACTCAAGATCTTGTGTATCTATGCCAGTGAATTGCACCTAAGTTGGCCTAGAACACAAATCTCTCAATTCCTAATTTACAGCTCTTGCTTCTATTATTGTCATGATTATCAACAACAAGCACTATTAATGACTAAAGGCCTGGTGCACAAAATTCGTACACAGGTAGGCTCCCTAGGCTGGCCCTGCAATCAGGGCCAATCTGTGGGGTGATGGGTGGAGTGATTGAGGCCCCTGCTAGCACCTGCCTTGGCTGGCCTGGTGCTGCCTGCTCGCTGCCTGCCACTATGGCCTGGGAGCAACTCCTGCACTGAGCGTCTGCCCCTGGTGGTCAGTGCACACCATAGTGACTTGGTCGTTCTGCCGTTTGGTTGATTTGCATTTAAGGTTCTAAACAGATAGATTAGCAAATAGGCAAAAACATGAGCATTAAATTATTATTTATGATTCATTGTGCTAATAATCTCTTTGGGCATTTACCATGGTTGTTTATAGGGATGAGGAGGATTCCTGCTGGAAACCAGGACAGTTCTGTAATGAGATGCTTTCACACTAGGCACCAAGAGCCCTGATCCCAGTGGCTGGGGCTCCCCACACTGCGTTCCCAGGAGGCTGTCCCTGGACCTGGTTTGCAGGATTTGGTGGCCTGCTCAGGCTAGCCCAGTCTGCCTGAACCCCACTACTACCCGAGAATGCTCAGCTCACAAGGCATTCAACGTGCCTTTGACTGTGGGACAGGGCGAGGCCTCCAAGACCAGGTCAGCAGGAAGGAGGTCATGCTGCTGGAGGCCACCCTGACTACCCCTGGCCACCGGACACTGAGCTGCTTTCTCTTCCTACGAGGCCTGAAGCTATGCTTTTGGCTTTTTACCCTGACCCTCTGGTCACCTCAAGTTGTTAGGTCACTCCTGAACCCCATTTTACCCATCAGTTTTCAAGATGGTAACCTGGCCCCATGAAGCAAGCAAGAAGAGAAAGTCTCCAGTATAATCAGAACTGGCTACGTTTTCAGAGCCCAGAGCAAAATTAAAGTGAGAGGCTCCTAATTCAAAAAGCGTTAAAAAAGTGCCATTCAAGATACCAAGATGTGTAACATTTTCCTTTCTCTGAGTGTTTCCTTTGCCCAAATGCATGTCCCATTGTTTCATCAAACTTCACTTACAAACACAAGTCCAAAGATAAAATTATTAAGAATTTCAAAATGGCAACAACAGAGCATTTCACCCAACACAGCTCCTGTGTGAGCATGGGGCCTGTGCAGCTGCATGGATCTAAACCCACGAGTCAGGCTCTGAGTCCAGTGCTCTCCAGTCTGTTCTGCCCGGACTGAGGAGGGATGGCTAGAAGGCTGTTCTGCCTGGACTGAGGGGGCACAACAGCGGGAGGCTGTTCTATGTGGACTGAGGAGGGACTGGCTGCCACTGGTGTGACATGAAACCTTTGCACTTCCTACAGTCATTGAACTCTGTGAAAACCACTCCTGGCTTCTTGTTGTTAATCTTTCTATTCTTAAGAGTTGAGGAGATTTAATTATTAGCATCCTTCCCTGTCCCTGTCCCTTGTGGGAAGAAACATCATGAAAAAGTCCACTCTGTCTTTTTCCAGTCATGGGAAACCCAACTGTCTTTATATTAAAATAGCTGATATTTATTCAGAGAGTACTATGTGCAAGGCACAACTTCCTATCTCAGAAATGCTATATGTTCTCGCATGCATTTTATCTTGGCCATCCTGCGAAAGGCTTACAGTTACAGCCCCCTAGCTATGGATAACAAAAGGAGGCTCAGAAAGGCTAGCAAAGGGCCACAGGCAGAGAGCCAGCACCTGTCTGACTCCACAGCCCACTCTTACCCCTGCCTCCGCATTGCCTTCCTCATACCTTCCCCAACTCTCTGCTCTGTGGCTTCATCTGGTTAAGCTGTGAACTTAATGGGAGAATTCTGTTTCAAGACCAACTGTACTGGGCTGCTCCAACCTCTCAGTTTGCATTTATTCACATGTTCAGTACATGTCACAGAGTACCACATTCCTGCAGCCAAATGAGCTGGTGAGGAATTGGCGATTGGCCTGTGGGGCCAGAGTTGATCAGTGAATCTCCATCTCATTGTGCCATCACTTTCTGTCATTTCTTTTCCTTTGCTGTGCATGGACTGATGAATACCTCTTCTTCAAAGTTTCCCAAACTGAAATAAAATTAGACTTTGAAGAGGCTGATGGTTGGGAAGGTTAACTGACTGACTTCTCTCTGAACACAGGCAGACCAAGGACAGTGGGTGAGGGAATCCCCTCCTGTGACCCCATCTTGTCTACCACTGAACTCACACAGTACAGTTAGCTTGCAAAAATGCTAAAAATAGCCACCAATTACTGGGTGCTTACGATTTGCCAGGACCTGGGCTGATTGCTTGCGATAGATTACTTATTTAATCCTCTGACAGCTCTGTGAGGTCTGTTCTGTTATGATCCCCACTTTATTTAAGGAGAACTAGGCTTTGGAGAGGTTAAGTAACTGGGCCAGGGCTTCAGGCCATCACAGAGCTGGAATTCAAGCTCAGAGTCTCTGATCCCAAAGCCCATGCATGGAACCCCAGAGCTTACTGCCTCCCCATAACTCAGCTCAGCATTAGAGTGAGTATGAGTGTGTATCTGGCTCTCTCTCTAGAGAGAGAACACCTTGGGGGAAGGGAGCATAGCATGATTTTCAAAAACCTCCTACACTCAACACAGGATCTGGCATTTAATAAGTATTTGTTTAAGGAAGAAGTGACAATTGCAGAATAACTGTGTCATCAAATTCAGGAGAGTCTGGGAAGAAGTGACACATGAGATAACCACAGGTGTGACTGCTTCTTTTGAACCAGGGCTTTCTCTCTCCTGGATTCAGGGTTTCTTAGGGAGCAGCATGCACAGATGGACAGCTGTCTGAGGAACAAGGCATAGGCCCTTGAAGGTCAAGGAGTAGTTCCCTGATGAGGCTAAGGCCTGGAAGCCAAGTGGAGGCCAATAGGTATAATGATAGACAGTGCCACCAGCACACAAGTACAGACAGTGGCACCTCCAAATATGAAGAAATGAGTATTGAGACATGTGTGTCCTGTCCAAACCAAATACCTTTTGTGCAAGGGTGAGGAATAAATAGATGAACAGTTGGCTCACCAGGTTCCATGTACCATGGACTACATGCATCCTATAACTTACATGCATGGGATGAAGCGCTGACTTCCACTGCTTAGGAATCCTACCTAATTAGCCCCTCACTTCTCCCTTCACGTGGAAAACACTCTCTGAATGTCCACCATGTGCAGATCACTGTGTTAGGTGCTGCTGTGGATCCGAAGGTGAACGCGATAGCAGTGCTGCCCTTGTGGACCTTATATTCTACCTCAGGAGATGCCATGTGCAGATGAATACACCTGCTAGGTGTGAGTCTGAGCCCTGGCTTTACATCATAAATTGGAGCTAAGAATAGAACATGGCAGGACAAATAGGAGATAAGCTCTTATATACACATTAGTCAACTCAATATCCAGCACAGAGAAAACACACAAAATATGTCTTTCATTTTAGGATTATAGGCCAGAGGTTGGTAAACTACAGTCTGTGAGCCCAGTCTGACCAACTACCTGCTTATGAGCTAAGAATGGTTTTTATATTTTTAAATGGCTGAAAATAATCAAAAGAAGGAGAATATTTCATGGCACGTGAACATTATCTGAAATTGGCATGTAGTGTCCATAAATGGTTTAATTAGAACAGGTTGAGGCCCATTTGTTTACATGTCGCCTAGGCTGCTTTGTGCTTCAAAACGAGTGGAGTAGCTATGACAGAGACCATATGGCCAATGAGCCTAAAGTATTTACTTTCAGGTCCTTTCCAGAAAAAGTGTACTGACCCCTACTATACACAGAGAGATCACTGGCTCAGTCTAACTTGAAGAGTTTTATTTTCATTCGTGAATTAGAGTGTGCTCGCCTCAGTGCATCCATAAAGATGAACGGACGAGGGTAACTCACTGCACAGCGATCCACTTTGCTGCTCGCAGTTCCTCCCGTAGCTCTCTCCTGCAGTCTCGGCGCACTGGAAAATTTGGGATTGCGTTTCGTAGCATTGCGGACACGTGGTGCCCAAATGCTGCTTCCAGATCCACTTGAGCTGGCTGACTCGTTTAGTCACACTACATCATTATCAATACCAAATAATAAACATGAATAGCAGATAATTCATATTTTGGGGGTGGAGATGACTTTTAAAGTCACAGCACATTATTTCTCCAAGCCTATGCCATAGTGCCATGCTTTGAAAGTGAAGACTTTGATCTGGGGGAGAAACTAGGGGAGAGAAATATGTGCGGGGGGGCCGGGGCCGAGGAGTAGAAATCCACAGGCAAAGCACCCTTCGCTGTGTGTTTGGAGAGCATCTGCTTCATCACAGTCACATCTCTGTTTACTATTTAAAGCCTCTTATTTGCGGAAGCCTCCTCAGACCATATGTTATCAACAAATGTTGCTAATCAAGTACAGTAATTTTCATTAGAATTTCCCCCACTCCCCTGAAGAACAAAAATCAACATTTGCCACAAAGGGAATATACCTCCCAAAATGACAGCAAACATCCCCTGTGAACCTTTGATAGCAGAGTGATATTTATGAAGGCACATGTGAGTCAGTCAAGAGCACAGCCACTCTCAGCAAAGAAGGACCCTTGGAGAATTGGATTCTGTGCAGGTTGGTGCTGGGGGATGATGTCATTAGTTGCCATGGCGATGCTGAGCATAAGGCCGTAATTCCTGCCACAAAGCCTGGATTTGCATTTATTCAAGGTGTATGGCTCATGTGAGCTGGGTGTTAAATTGGTTTGGTTCATAAAATTAAGAGTGGGCTTTAACAAGGGAGGAATGTCATTTCAGGGAATGAGAATGCCTTGGTCCCATTGCTGAGAAGGGGAGTTAATAATGGTCCGGAGATAACTGCATCAAACCTTTGGCCTGCTTGCAGGCAGGCTGCAGGAGGCTCTATGGCAAGCAGATCAATCGTGGCACCATGGTGTCTATTGTAAATCAATTGTTAGGATGTGATTCCTCCAATGAAAGGCTAGGCTACCTCTTATCTACACAAATGAGATGCTTGCTTTGCAAAAATTGGGTTGTCTGAGAGGCGGAGAGATGAAGGCTCGGTTCGCCTACTTGACATTTCCACTGGTGCCCCTCCCAGGAATAGGAAATAAATGTGCACCAGCCTCCGCTTAGCTTCCCTCCCTCACATCTGTTCTCCTAAGGTACCCAACTTAGTCAAAGGAACTGCCAGCCACTGAACATTATTGTTGCCTCCTCTTCACCCACGTCCACTTCATCACCGGACTTTTCAGACCTCATAGATTGCTAGGGGAACATAAAGAGGAAAATGGAGGTTGGAAGTGCCAGGTGGGTGGGTGAAATATTTAAATACAGCGGTCAGCCAGTATCACCTGTACTTCCTTGTGTTTCTGTTTGCCTCTTCCTGCTAGAATGCAAACTGCACAAGGGTAGGGATCTCTGTTTTCCTCGTTGCTTTATCCCCAGCACCTAGCACAGTGCCTGACACCGTGGGTGGGGCATGCTCAGTGGGCATCTGCTGAGGAAATGAAATCCCTGAATTGTGAATTCCTCCACACATGTGCACACACGTGCGATGAGATTCAAGCTGAAAGTTAACTGGAACAATGCTTGATTATTGTGGACTTACATTCTTTGGGATGGTTAAAGAGGACGTTCAAGCAAACTGGATACCATAAATATCATAAGGGCAGGGACCAAGTCTGTCTTGCTAACTGTTGTATTCCAGTTTAGCTCAGTGCCAGGTGCCTGTGGGAAGGCCTGTGGAATAATAAACACAGCGATTCACTCAAATACAGGAGTTCTGTGTGCCAATCCTTACTCCCTCTTTAGATATGTGGACTTAGGCCACTGGCAGAGTCTCAGTTTGCAGATCTGTATAATGCGGCCTATTATATTTTTGTCTGAAAGATGAATCTTAGGTATTTGTTTTCCAGCATTTCCTTTTGATTCCTTCTTAGAGTTTCCACCTTTCTGCTCATATTACCCATCTTCCGGTAAACCAATCCTTGTCTCATTAATAGGAAAACGTGGACAGGAAGCCCGGAAGGCTGGTAAACAACCTTAATTGCTCTGAAAGGTCAGAGCTAAAACATTGTTAACTGAAGCAGCCTCCACCTCTGTTTGTTTTATGTATATTTCTTTTATTTGAATTTCCTGCCCAAAGGCTATGGGCATATCCCATAGTCTTAATAAAAGGGATAGCCAGGCCAGGCCAGTGCAGTCCTTCCACTAGAGATGGGCAGCCACCTGGCCCCGAATATTCCCAAATTCATACTTTCCTAGTCTCTTTTCATTTGTGTGTGGCCTTCTCCAGAACCTGAACCCTGAACTGGAACCCTGAACCACACGGAACATGAAAGGGGTTTCTACACCATCTTTTCTTGCATGCTGCCTACTTTATTTTCTCCTTAGAGCCCATATTAACCATAGTTGTTTTAAATCCCGTCTGATAACCTCAGCACCACTGCCTGATCCGAGGCCGGTTCTGATGCTTGCTCTGTCTCTTCCTAGGTGTTTTTATTTTTAGTCTGCCTTCTCATTTTTGTGAAAAGCTGAATGTGATATACTGGATAAAGGGAGCTGTGTGTGCAAGCAGCTGGCTGTCTTTCTAATTTGGGGACAGCTGTTTGCTCTGTGACCTAAATTCTCTGGTGGATCTAAGAGTTGTAGATTTTCAGTTTGTTCAGCCATTTTCTTGTTGTGGGGATAGGAACCAAGACTTCTACCTCTATGTATGCCAGACCAGAAACCAGAAATCTATCAGAATCCAGATATTTCAGGACCCTACTCAGTCCTGTGAGCTAAGACTGTATTCTCCACCAGAGGCTGAGGCATGAGAAAACATCTAGGTGGTCAACAGGAAGATGTTGGAAATGGAAAGCTCACTATTGGGGCTAAGTAGCAGGATGGTGAGATGTTAGGGAGGGTGGGTGGCATGCAGTGCTGTGGGTGAGGTGGGGTGAGCCTGGGTTTATGGGGTAGGTGAAGTGGGGAGGATTTCAAGGGTTAAATCATAGGGATGACAACACATCACATGGCCTGAAGCCTGAGCATCAGCATTGCCTCCTCTGGGATGGAGTTTATAGCGTGGCCCAAAGATATCCATCAGGAAGTGATGGCTGTGTCCCAGCCTGAGGTTCCTCTGCATTTCCATCATCTAGCTACCCATCTCTAATAATCGATTTACTCCAAGTTCCTAAGGACCTTTAGAGAACATGAACTGCTCACTGTATGAGAGGCAAAAAAAAGTGGGGGTGGGGGGGTGGGTTGGGAGCTCTCAAGGAGTTGCTGGGAATATGTTCATTCACTTTCTCCTCTCTGACTCAGCCAGCTCCTAGCTAATTCCCCACACTGGGTTTTTTCCTGTCAGGGCTCTTACAACCTGAGCTGGTTATTATGGTTGTAACCCGTGATTTTCATAAGCAACTGGGAAGCCCTATAGTTAATTGTGTCCTTAGCACTCAAATCTGCCTTGGGACACCTTGCAGCCTCCAGAAGGCTCCTGGGTGCACAGAAGCCACACGACAGTCTGCTAGGCCACTCGAAGAGGGAATTAGAAAGTGAATAACCAGAGGCACGGACACACCAGATACACCAAGCATTCTGACAGCTGTCAGAGGGGCGGGCAGGGGGACTGGATGAAAGGTGTGAAGAGGATAGCCACATAGTCCATGGGCACAGACAACAGCTGATGGCCAGAGGGGCAGGGTGTGTGGCCTGGGTGGAGGTGGGCAAAGGGGCGGGGAATGGAGACACCTGTAATAGTGTCAACAACAAAAATAAAGTTTAAGAAACAAAAGGGAACTTGACCAGGAAAAAAAAAAGAGAAAATTCACTGCAAACCCCTTTGTGTTCCAACCAGTTCCACTGAGGGTGTGAGCCACCCGGGAAAAGGTGAGAGACACGCCCGTCACTTATAGGGAGGAGCTGCAGCAGCCGGAAGGGTTTGTTTCTGTCATCTAACAGCTTTATTATCTCAGACAAATTTACTAGCCTCTCAGGTTTCACTTTTCAGGTCTACAGCAGGGCCCTATTAACAGCCTTCACCTTAGGGGCTTCTATCTCTCAATGAAATGAGAGAAGCACTGAGCGCAGTGTAAGTTCTCACTAAAGGGCAGTTCGAGTTATTTAGGGAGCATGGGATTAAGAGGTTCTGTACTCTGGCCGCCTAGGTTCCACACCAGCTGTGCCACGTTCTACTCTAGTGACTCTGAGCAGTTGGCTGAGCAGTCTCTATTTTCTTACCTATAAAATGGGTATGTTAATCGTGCTCCTCTCTGAGCATTCTCTTGGTTGAGTTAGTTGAGAAAATGCCTCCCAGCCTGATTGTCAATAAGCCTTGCATAATTATTCAGTGACATCGCAGAGAAAGATACATGAACAACTTAGCGAAGTGCCAGCACTAGACTCAAACATGAAGATGTGAGATGTTTCAAAACCATCTGAGCAATGGCATTTGTGTTCTCAGTCTGAGCAAAATAATACTAGGGCTTGGATTCAGGTTTGATTTTTTTTTTCCTCTGGCAAAGGAGAAGGAGCTGAGAACTCGCCCTCACTTTCTTGGACTTCCTTCCTTCTCCAAGTGCCCGGAATACTTCCCCTCATCCCCTTCTCTGACCTTCTCTTGAGTTAGATCAGATTATTACTCAAAGAGCTTTCCTCTCTCCTGCCTTCCTCAAAAGGAGAGTTTTCTTCCTGCCCTGTTGATGTTGGGTTTGTCCATGTGACTACTTGTGTTGACTTCCTTCTGTGTAGAGCATATATTTCTCTACAACTTGACTTTGAAATTATCCATGTGACTCTTTGGGCCAGCTGAGCACTAGCAGATGTGATGGAAGCAGAGGCTTGAAATGTGCTGGTGTGGCTGGGCTGCCTCTCTGGCGCCTCTGTCAGCCCCATGATCACAGCATCCTCCAGGTTAGGAGTCAAGGTCAACCAGACCTATAGTTTGAAACACAGCCACCCAGCCAAGCCTCATATGAGTCAGCCAACCCCAATCAATCTGCAGCTAAGTGAATGAAATAAGTGACTGTGGTTTGAAGGCATTCAGTTTTGAGATAGCTTGATATATAGCCATAGCTAACGGATACAGTGCCTTTATCTGGATCTTAGTCACACCATCTTGGTTTTATTCTCCATCCTGTAGATTGGACTGCAGTCCTCAGTTAGCATAGCATATCCCGGAGAGTCCAGACACATTTTACAGTCCTTTCACATAGTTAGTAAGTCTATTACAGACACTCAATAAACACCAGACTAATGACCTTGCTGGCTTGGAAAAACAGTTCCTAGCTCATATGTCCTCAGAGAATAACCACCCTGTTTGTAATGTCAAATGAGGCAGTCTCCCCACAGTGTGAGAACTGGCCTGAGGCCTGATTGTGCTGGCTAAAGCTGCCACGGGCTCTGTCTAGGTCCCTAATGAGCAAGAGTGTCAACGTGTTCTGAGGCCCAGGCAGACAGCCAATGTCTCTCAGACCACTGGTGGTCAAGTGCTCCCAGGGGAAGCCCAACCACATCAAAGACACTCCAATCAAGCCTCCCACATGGGAGGCAATGAGCAGCAAGCCAACCTCAGTAGCATTGAGCGCCCCAACATGTGTGGCTCTATCTGAATGGATATCCAAGCTGTGGGGGGCATTCAGAGGTGGCACTTGGGGGGCTCAGGGATGGCCTTTCAGAGCTTTGGCTGCCCTCTGACTAGCCAGCCCCATCCTCTGAGAGCTCCCTGTTGCCTTTGACAGAAGGGATTATGGGAGCTGTTGTTGGTTTTGCTTTCATGGGCTGGGTTCCCATCATCCCACAGAGAGGGGTCCCTGAGGACACTGTTGTGAGCCAGGCTTGTCTATACCTCCAGAGACTGGCTTGTGGATTTGTTATTTTTTTCTCTGTTTAACATTTATGAGAAGTCACTGGGAGTGGTCACAAATGCCAGGAGTCTCGAAGGGAAATGGTGACTGGGCCAACTGGCCAGATGCCCTTCAGTAAGGACTGAGATGTTTTCTGAAAGCACTGGGGAAAGTGCATATCACAGGCCCAATCAGGAAGCAGAGAGTTGTTTTTCAAAAGTGACAAATCTCAGTTTCAGAGAAATGTCACCACCACTCAATCAGACCATGATATACTAACATGCCTCAGAGGAGTGAGAATACCACCTGCGTTGCTAGTCAAATCCAAATCTTCTGCGCTGACCATCCGGGTCCCCCAAGGACCCAGCTACTCTTACTTTGGGACTCCTACTCACATAAGAGTGAACATACTAAAGGCACTCCAGCACATGTTGTAAAATAATAAAAACCTGGATGAACATTGAGTTGCAGTCAACCAGTAGATATAAGGTTATATTTAAAAAATAATTCAACATTCTTTTTTTATTTTGCTGCTATCTTTATTTTAGTTAATCCTCTTCCTTTTGAGGTTTGGATCATTTCTTAGACCCTTGGAAATGATTTTTGCCCCAGACACTGCATTTACTTAAGTCTAGCAGATAAGACACTCTGCTGGCCAGGCTGTCATGGACCAGGTGTAGCTAAAACTGCATGCCTGGCATTTGGTTTTCACTCCGAAGTAATAAATCCCAAAGCTCACTAATTCGTAAGAGCCAGAATTAAATTTCCTTCAAGGCCAACTTGCACACACCCTCCCAGTAGAAACCAGTTCCATGTCCCTTGCCCAGGCTGAGTATGTGGGCAGGTGTTTCTGCCATGTGCTGCTACCTGGGAGGTCCATGTGATCTTGTGTTCACACCAGGGAGACATAAAGTCAAAGGAAGTTGCCTGAGAGGCCCAACACAAGGGCTGATCTCTCTCCTGTGGATTAGGTTTTCTCACTTGCTATGGATCTGACAGTAACAAAACTTTCCCTCCTTTGCCCCCTGTGTAGATAATAGTTGTAAAAGCCTTTCAGTGCCTCCAAGACCTTTACCCATGTTAGTTACCATTTTCAGTAAAGCCTTTTTTTTTTGTTCTATTTTGTTTTGTTGCTGTTTTTTGTTAATCCTCACTGGAGGATTTTTTCCTATTGATTTTATAGAGAATGAAAGGGAGGGGGAAGTAGAGAGGAGAGAGAAATATCAATTGGCTGCCTCCTGGACCTGGGGACCTGAAACCCAGGTACATGCCCTTGAATGTAATTGAAACCGCAACCCTTATGTTCCCAAGCTGACACTCTAACCACTTAGCATGCTGACCAGGGGTACAGTAGAATCTTTTTCTTTTTGGTCACATCAGCCTGCCTGTTTCCTTCCTTCCTGCATCCTTCTCTCCCTGGTTAGAGATGGGAGCAAGGTGTGCAATGAGATCCATTTGGGGCACAGCAGCTTCTGGTGGCTCTCCATTCCCACGGCTCTTGCTTATCAGGTGCTCTGTTTTGCTTTTTAAGGTTTCCACCATGTTGAGACTCAGCACCTTAGAAAATTGAGTGGCAGAGAACAGAGCCAGGGGTAGCCTGCAAGGAAATCTAAGTCTCTGTGTTTAAAAATGTGGACTCTATAGTCCAGATAGCCTGGTTGGAGTCTCGGCTTCATCTCAGGAGTTGGGTGACTGTGGGCAAGATACACTATTTCTCTGAGCCTTAGTTTCCTTCCCTGTAGGCTGGGGCTAGTCAAAATGCCTACCTCATGGGGTTGTTATAAAGAATGGATTATGGAATTCAGGAAAATCACTAGCACAGTGGTTGATTGAGTTAATGTGAGTTACTGTTATTAATATGGAGGTGGCAGTGCTTGAAAGATGCATTAAAAACTCAAGTGGTTGAATTTGAAGGCTTTGTTGAAGAAGGCCATGACTGCAGCTGTAACAAGTCCTTTCTTTGGCATAGCTGAGTTGTTATGACCAGCTGTAACACATTTACCACCAAATCCTATGCACCTTAATGAACTTGTTTACAGAGGTTTTTCATCAAGATAACTCATTTACATAATCAGTGAAGCATGAGTTCCCTTTCCTAATTCTCCTCTACCTCCCTGGCTATACTTCAGTTCCCTGGTTGCTTTTCTTCATCTTCTCTCTAAACTGAGCACACTCAGGCCTCAGTCTGCATATCTCTGCTCTGTCTAAGTGAGTGGTTCTCAATGAGACAGTTTTGTCCCCTCTGGACTGATACATTTGGCAACATCAGGAAACATGTTTGGTTGTTCTAACAGTGGTGGTGGTGGTGTGTGTGTGTGGTATGGGGGCAGTGCTGCTATGCACACGTAGTAGGTAGAGACCAAGGATGCTGCTAAATGTCCTACAATGCCCAGGATAGTCCCCTACAATAAGCAGTTATCATCTCAAAGTGTCAATAGTGCTCAGGTTGAGAAATCCTGGTCTGCACTGACCAACTAGTGATGTCTAATAGGCACTTTCAATTTAATATGTTTAACACTTGATTTTAATCTTCTTCACCTCAAATCCAAATTGGCTCCTCCTGAAGTCTTCTTCAGGTCAACAATTGGCCACCCTAGCCTTCTGGTTGTTCTGACCCAAACTTTGGAGTTGTTTATAACTCCAGCAAATATTTTAGTCCTACTTTCAAAATACAAGCAAAGTTCAACCACTTTCCACCACTCCAATGATTCCATCCAGGTCCAAGCCACCATTATCTCTCCCTTGATTTATTACAATAGCCTTCTAATGTGTTTTTCAACATTTCCCCCGTGTCCTTCAAAACTCAAGGACAGTGATCCTTTAAAATGTAAGACAGCTCTAATCCCTCCTCTGTTCAAAGCCCTCCAGTGCTTCTCCGCCTCAGTCAAAATCAATGACAAAGTCCTCACTAAGGCTTCCAAGAGCCCATGAGTTAGACCTTTATTGCCTCTGACTCTATCCAGTTCATTTTTGTTCACTCAACTCCAGCCACACTGGTCTCTGCTGTTTTTAAAAAATGCTAAGCACATGTCCACCCTAGGGTCTTTGTAGTTTCTCTTCCCTACAACACGCTGCATGAGTCACGTGTCAGCTTCTTCCAGGCACTGCCGAAAGTTACGCTATCAGTGATCTGAGCTTCCTGGAGCATCCTGCATAAAATAGCATCCAGCACTCCTTATTCTCCTGCCCTCTAGTTTTCTCCTTAGCACATATTGTTATCCAACTTTCATTCTACTTATTTTCTTGTCTGTTTGTTGCTTGTCTCCCCTCAATAGAGGCCAAGCTCTGTGGATGTCAAGGACTGTTGTCTGCTCTGTTCTCTGCTTATCTGTATCTAGACTAATGCTGACTCATTTTAGACACTTCTCAAATACTTGTGGAATAAATAATAAATTTTGAAATAGTGCTATTGAAGAGTTCTAATATCAGAGTAATTTTCATTTACTATAAATAGAATATTCCCAATGTACTAGCCAGCTGGGATTCTCTTCTTTGTCACTTGTATGTTGTATAAACGTGGAAGGCTATTTAAATTCTTTAGATCTTAGCTTCCTTATATGAAAATTCATCAGAGTTTCAATTCCTAAGCCATTGTGAGGTTAAATGGAATAAAACACAGAAAACACTTGGCAGTGTCTATAACATACTATACACTATAAGCACTGTATACATGGCTATAGGTGTAGTGATGATAATGGGGCTTTAGTCTAGATAAGAGCCCACTAATTCCTGCTATAGCTGCTCAACTTCAGATACTCTCCCAGAGTGTCCCATCTGCCTCCCCCACCCATCCCTACTAGACTCCTCCTCACCCACTAGGTTTTTTAGGTCAGGTCCAGAGTTTTCTAGACTTCTGAACCCTCTGATTCCACTCATGTTAATCCAAATCAATTCAATGGATGAGAAATCTATTGCTGAAGGATACTGTATGTCAATAATGGAGATGAGGCCCTGGTCATCAGGCAAATTACTTCTGCCCTGGACTTGCAAGACAGGAGGCTGGAGCAATAGCACAGAAATGGGCATAAAGAACATTGATTGGAGAGCTGCCCTTGTCATTCACCCTGAGTTTCCCAATGAATACAAGAAGGCTTGCTGGTTTAGCTTCACTAGTTTCCATGTATTGTTCATTTGTTCATGCAGTCACATATCCACCTACCTGTCCAGTAAGTGCCAGGCACTGGTCTCAACTCAGGGCAAGACTTAATGAATAAGACAGAGAAGGACCCTATACTCATGAAGAAGTTCTTATTGTTTGGGAAAGACAGACAATAACCAAATAAATAAACACAATTTCTGAGAAGAATAGGAGCTATGAAGACAGTAGATCAGGCTCATGACACAGAATGGCTGGGGTACACTAGGTAGGATGATCAGGGGATGTCCAGAGAACACCTAGTTTGAGCTGAGACCAGAGAGGAGGGTTCCCCATCAAGCTGCTCACCTTTATTCTGTTCTCTACTTTAGTGAAGTAAAGAGAGATTGAAGTGGGGGAATCACAGATTCAAAGTTACCAAAAGGGAGGAACATAAATTGTTGGTCTCTACTTTATCTCTGGTATCCAACATCCTGAAAGTACTCAGTGAGTGAATGAGACTGGTTTGATATCCTGCCTCCCTCCCTCTATCCTTCTTTCTTCTCTTCCCCCCTTTTCTCCCCTCCCATTCTCTAGCCCTTCTAGTCCCCTATCCCCTTCCCTCCCTTTCTCTTTCTACCTCCTCTCCCACTTTTGCCACAGCTCCAAGGTGAAAGTGCCTGAGCATGCACAGTTTAGTTAGCAGATGTTATGAGAAAGAAGGGTCTCATGATAAAAATAGTTCAGGAAATTCTGGCTTACCCAAAGACTGGTTTCCTTATGCAGGATTTCTCAGTCTTTATTATGAACTTTTAAGAGGGTCCACAACATATAACATTTCCCAAACTTTTCCTATCTAATAAAAGAGTAATTTGCAGATTGACCATCACTCCAACACACAAGAGGGCTGCCCCCATGTGGTCAAAGATCCTGCCCCCATGTGGACAGAAGATGGCTACCACAAGATGGCTAGCAGGGGAGGGAAGTTGGGAGAGACTAGGCCTGCAAGGGAGGGCAGTTGGGGCAATCAAGCCTGCAGGGGAGGGCAGTTAGGGGTGACCAGGCTGGCAGAGGAGGGAAGTTGGGGGCAAACAGGCTGGCAGGGGAGCAGTTAGACATCAGTTAGGCTGGCAGAGTAGTGGTTAGTGGGTGATCAGGCTGGCAGGCAGAAGCGGTTAGGGGCAATCGGGGAGGCAGGCAGGTGAGCAGTTTGTAGCCAGGAGTTCTGGGTTGTAAAAAGGATGTCCGACTGCCTGTTTAGGCCCGATCCTGGTAGGGCAGTCGGACATCCCTCGAGGGGTCCCAGATTGGGACATTTCCCCCTCCCCCCACCCCGTGCACAAATTTTGTGCACTGGGCCTCTAGTGTGATTATGGAGCCCTTTCACCCAAAAAGCATCACAAATGGCTAACGTTTAGTGGGTGATACTTTGGGAAACTGGATAAAACTAACCAATGCACCAGGAAATTCTTATCAGTTAATAATTTTTGTTCTGGATATCCAAGGTCATCTCTAAGGGATGTTGAGACTAGAGTGTCCTCCTCCTGTCCTGGTGTAATCAGGTAAAACTGATTGCTACTCTGTAGGGGGAAATAATGAAATACAGAAAAGGCTTGGTTGGAAGGAAGAAAGGCAGGCCATTCAGTTTGCTGTGGGTAGCACTGTAGGTCTAGGGGACATGGAGAAAGGAAGACATTGGAGCATTACCCCTCTCTGTTCTCCCAGAGTTACTGCCAGTCAGCATCAACATGAGAAAATATCCTTTTCCCCATACCAATTCCCCATCTGCCACAGGGGAAGGGCCTGGGGGAAATCTCAAATTGTCATACTCTCAGCTGAGTAATGTAATCATTTGAATTACTAATCACTACCATGGTCATCAGTTTATTCCAACAGGTATCATTTATTGAGTACTATGAGCCAGGAACTGTTTCAAGAGCTTTCCATACATTCTCCTGCCGGTATTTAATCCTTACAGTGATGCTATTGGGTATTGAGGGATGTTAGCCTCATTTCAAAGATAAGGAAATGGAAACTTAGTAATATTAAATAATTTGATAAAAATCACATATTTGCTATGTGGTAGATATGACTCTCACTTTCTGATGTTTGAGTCCCTTTCTTAGCCACTTCATTTTGATGAATTGACTGTAGGATCTCAAATGGGATCAGCAGACCTTAGAATGCTCCACGTATGGGGATAGGTGGGTGGGCAGAGGTCAGAAAGAGAAGCTGGGTTGAGCTCCTTAGCCCCTGGAACTTTTAACTTTCTCTTCTCCAAAAGGGAAACTTTTGACTCCTGCTTTAAAGTTAGTGTCTGAGCTATAATATAGAAATTGTCATTATTAATGAGCAAAGCGCTAAAAAGAACAATAAAGATCAGTTCTTCAATCAGTGATCCTTGTTGATTATGTAGTTTCTGATTTAATGAAGGCAGAGAGCCAAGGACCAGGCCACTGTTTGAAAAGGCATTGTACCTGGGCAGGCTGCTAAGATAAGCTTAGCTCTGTTCCTTATCCCCACCATCTTCAGGAATTGGTATTTGTTCTTGGCCTTTGCAAACATTTACATTTGCAATCCTTGCTACAGGGAACATGGAGCCTATGGAAGGGTAGTGATGTAATAATTATCGTGTATGTATCTACATAATGAGGTAATCATGATTATGTAACATTTAGGAGCTGGAGCTCTGAAATCAGACACACTGGGTTGATGTTGATACAGATGTGACAGATCACTAAGCAGCTCTATGACCTTGGGAAAATCTCCTAATCCCTCTGAGCCTCAAGTTTCTCATCTGTAAATAGGGACATAATAATGTCTACCTCTCTGAGAGGTTGTGAGGATTAAATGAGAAATAGTGCATATTATGGGTTCAGGGTAGTGTTCTCAATGGAGAATTCTCAATAAGTGTTAGATGGTTTGTAATTTATGATGATGATTGGTCAAGAAAGTACAGAATAAATAAATGAATTCAGCAAGATAGCAGGATATCATAACCAGATGGCATTTTTGTACACCAATAATGAACCCTCAGAAAGAGAAACTAATAAAACAATCTCACTTACCATTGCAACAAAAAAGTAAGATATCTAAGAATAAACTTAACCAAGGAGGTAAAAGACTTGTGCATGGAAAACTATAGAACATTGGAAAAAAAAGAAATAGAAGAAGATACAAATGGAAGAGTATACCATATTCATGGATTGGAATAATTAACATAGTCAAAATGTCCATACTGCCCAAAGCAATCTATAGATTCAACACAATCCCTATTAAGATATGTATGGCATACTTCACAAAACTAGAACAAATACTCCAAAAATATATGTGGAACCATAAAAGACCCCAAATAGCTGCAGCAATCCTGAGAAAGAAAAACAAAGTTGGAGTGATCATAATACCAATTTTAAACTATACTAAAAATCCATTATAATAAAAAAAAAAGCCTGGTACTGACCTAAGAATAGGCATGTCAACCAATGGAACAGAACAGAGACACCAGAAATTGACCAACACCATTATAGTCAATTAATATTTGACAAAGGAGGCAAGAACATACAATGGAGTAAAGACAGTCTCTTCAACAAATGGTGTTGGGAAAACTGGACAGCTACCTGCAAAAAGATGAAACTAGACCACCAACTTACACCATATACAAGAATAAACTCAAAATGGATAAAAGACTTGAATGTAAGCCATGAAACCATAAAAATTCTAGAAGAAAACATAGGCAGTAAAATCTCAGACATCTCACATAGCAGAATTTTGCCAATACATCTCTTAGGGCAAGAGAAATAAAGGAAAAATAAACAAGTGGGATTACATAAAAATAAGCTTCTACACAGCAAAAGAAACCACAATCAAAATGAAAAAGGAATCCACTGTATGGGAGAATATATTTGCCAATGATACATCTGATAAAGGGTTAATCTCCAAAATGTATAAAGACTCATACAACTCAACAAAAGGAAGCAAACAATTCAATAAAAAAAATAGGCAGAGGACCTGTATAGACACTTTTCCAAAGAGGAAATACCAAAGGCCAACAAACATGAAAAAATTCTCAAAGTCACTGATCATAAAAAATGCAAATTAAAAGCACAATGAGATATCACTTCATATCTGTCAGAATGGCTATCATCAATAAATCAAAAAACAATAGTACTGGTGAGGATGTGGAGAAAGGGAATGCTAGTTCATGGCTGGTGGAAATGCAGATTGGTGTAGCCACTATGGAAAACAGTATGGAGTTTCCTCAAAGAATTACAAATGAAACTGCTGTTGGATCCAGCGATCCCACTACTGGAAATATATCCTAAAACACCCAAAACACCATTTTGAAATATCATATGTACCCCTATATTCATAGAAACATTATTTAGAATAGATAAGATATAAAAACTGCCTAAGTGCCTATCAGTGGATGAATGGATAAAAAAGCATTGGGGCAAAGACCCAAGATGGTGACTGACACAACAGCAGGCTGCAAGATAGTGTGTGAGTGAGAGAGTGAAAGGAGAGCGTGTGGATGTGCCAGGAGTGTCTGTATTTGTGAGTGAGGGACAGGTATATTCCACAGGACTATTGGGAGCTAGCAGATCAGGCTCCTCTGGCTGGGCAGCCTCTACTAATGCTGAAATCTCTCCCAGAGCAGCAAACTTTGCTGCAGAGACCACACCATCTTGCAGGGAAGCATTGCTGTGATCAGAAGCCCATCCATACCTTCAACCAGGGATACCTCCTGGGACCCTATAACTACAGTGCCCAGGGACCAACTGCCTCTTATTGTGAACCCAAGAACACTGAGACTCCAGCCTCCCTGGCTGCAGGTGCCTAAAAAGTTTGTCCAGGATGAGACAAAGTGGCATTGAATATGTGGACAGGTCCTGTGCCTTTTCATAGAGCAGATAGAAGGAACAATTGAATTTAACAACATCCACCTGGAATTGGTGAATTAAACACAGCTGGTGATGCAATCCATGGATGAAAAGGTCACAGATTGCCTAGAGAGAGCTCTGCCTTCTCAGATTCAGCTGAGGGTTTGTTGTTTGCATTTGTTGGATTAGTTGTTGTTTGCATTCATCTCTGGGTGTTTGTTATTTGCATTTTTGGGATTAGTTATTGAGTTTTTGAAGTCTCCCCCCCCCCCCATATACATATAATTTTCCCTTTCTTTTTTCTTCTCTTTATTTTCTCTCTTACATTTTTTTCCTTTTCTCACTATCATTTTGTACTCTTTTCTCTCCCCTAATTCTCTTTTCTCTGGTGGTCACCTTGAGGTTATTAGTATCATGAATACATTTGTGTTTGGTGCCTTGTGCATTGTATCTTGTTGTGTTGTATTGTGTGCTTTTAAGTCAATGCAGGAGAGACAGAACTACATAACTAGACACTCTGAGAGGAGCAAACGTGGGGAGACAAAAAAACAGCCCCATATGCAAGAAAAGAAGGAATCACCAGAAAAGGAAATAAATGAAATGGAGGCAAGCAATATGTCAGAGAAATAATTCAGAGCTATGGTCATAAGGATGCTGAAAAGGTTAGAAGACAAATTCAACAATATGTGTAAGAACCAAGAGGAGGTGAAGAAGGGCCAAGAAGAAATGAAAAATGAAATCACTGCAATAAAAAACACAATAGAAAGAATCAACAGTAGACTAGAAGAAGTGGAGGCCCACATTAGTGAGCTAAAAAATAAGGTAGAAAAAAATACCCAAGCAGAGCAACAACTTTGGAAAAAAACTTAAAAAACAGGAGAACCTAAGGGAACTTTGGAATGACAGGAAATGAAACAAAATCCACATGATAGGGGTTCCAGAAGGAGAGGAAACTGAGCAAGGAATAGAAAACTCGTTGAAGAAATAACAACAGAAACTTCCCTGATATTGGGAAGGAGAAAAAAACTCACACAAGTCCAAGAAACTTACAGAGTCCCAAACAAGATGAACCCAAAAAGACTGACTCTAAAACACATTATAATTAAATTGGCAAACATCAACAACAAAGTAAGAATTGTAAAGGCTGCCAGAGACAGAAAGTTACACACAAGGGATTGCCCATCAGACTATTGATTGATTTTTCAACAGAAACAAATCAAGCCAGAAAAGAATGGAATGAAAGTATACAAAGTCATGCAAAGCAAGGGTCTGAATCCAAAAATACAGTACCCAGTTCGGCTATCAATCAAAGTTGAAGGTAAAATCAGGAGCTTCACAGGAAAAAAAAAAAAAGACTAAGGGAGTTTATTACCACCAAACCAGCAATGCAAGAAATGCTAAATGGACTGCTGTAAAAAGAAGAAATAAGAAGGGAAGAAGAAACACAAACATAAAGAATAAAAATGGCAACAAACAAGTAGCTATCAATAATAACTTCAAATGTAAATGGATTAAGTGCCCCAATCAAAAGATATAGCGTATCTGAGTAGTTAAGAAAACATGACCAATATATCTTCTGTATACAAGAGACTCAACTCAGAACAAAGGACTCACACAGACTGATGGTAAAGGGATGGAAAAGGTTTTTAAGGTGAATGGAAATGGAAAAAAAAAGCTGAAGTAGCAATTCTTATATCTGACAAATTAGACTTTAAAGTGAAGGCCATAACAAGAGACAAGGAGGGTCACTTCATAATATCAAAGGGAGCAATTCAACAAGAAAATATAACTGTGGTAAACACATATGCGTCCAAATACATAAAAAAGTTTTGGAGGATATCAAGGGAGAGATTGACAGCAATACAGTCATAGTAGGGACTTTAATACCCCACTAACACTACTGGATAAATCCTCTAAACAAAAAATCAGCAAAGAAACATCAATCATAAATGACTCACTAGATCAGATGGAATTAACTGACATCTGCAGAACATTTTACCCCAAAGCCACAGAATTTACATTCTTCTCCAGTGCACAGGGGTAGTTTTCAAAGATAGACCATATATCGGGACAGAGGCAAAATCTCCTCAAATTTCAAGAAGATAGAAATCATATCAAGCATTTTCTCAGATCACAATGGCATAAAATTAGAAATCAACTACAATAAAAAATCAAACACCTGTAGGCTAAATAACATACTATTAAACGATGGTTGAGTTACAAAGAGATCAAAGAAGAAATAAAAAGCATCATGGCAACAAATGACAATGAAAACACAACAATCCAAAACCTATGGGACACAGTGAAAGCAATTTTGAGAGGAAAGTTCATAGCTCTACAGGCCTACCTCAAAAAACAAGAAAAAAATGGTAATAAATTATCAAACTCTACAACTCAAAGATTAAGAAAGAGAGCAACAGGAAAAGCCCAGCATAAACAGAAGGAAGGAAATAATAAAGATCAGAGTGAAAAAAAATGGTATACAGACAAAAAAGTCAATAGAACCAAGAGCTGGTTCTTTGAAAGGGTAAAGAAGATTGAAGAACTAAAACCTATCCTCCTCAGACTATTCCAAAAAATTCAAGAGGAAACAACACTTCCAAGCTCTTTCTATGAAGCCAGCATTACCTAATTCCAAAACCAGATAAAGACACCACAAAAAAAAGAGAGAGAACTGCAGGCCAATATCTTTGGTAAACATTGTTGCTAAAATCCTCAATAAAATTCTAACAAATCGAATTCAGAATTACATTAGAAAGATCATACACCATGACTAAGTGGGATTTATTTCAGGGATGCAACAATAGTACAATATCTGCAAATTAATAAGTGTGATACATCACATAAACAAAGTGAGAGACAAAAATCATATAATTATACCAATCAATGCAGAAAAAGCATTTGACAAAATCCAACATCCTTTCTTGATAAAAATCCTCAGCAAAGTGGGAATACAGGGATCACATATCTCAACATAATAAAAGCCTTATATGACAAACCTATAGCCAACATCATACTCAATGGGCAAAAACTAAACTAATTTCCCCTGAGAACAGGAAAAAGACAGGGATGCCCACTTTCACCACTCCTGTTTGATATAGTACTGGAAGTGCTAGCTATAGTGATCAGACAAGAAGAATAAATAAAAGGCATCCAAATTGGAAAAGAAGAAGTAAAACTGTCCTTATTTGCAGATGACATGATACTATACATAGAAAACCCCAAAGACTCCATCACACACACACAAAAAAACTATTAGACCTAATAAATGAATTTGGCAATATAGCAGGATACAAAATTAATACCCAGAAAGCTATGGCCTTTTTATACACCAATAATGAACTAACAGAAAGAGAAATGAAAAAAAAAACCATTTACCATTGCACCAAAAAAAGTAAAATAGATACCTCGGAATAAACTTAACTAATGAGTTAAAAGACCTGTACTCAGAAAACTACAAGACATTGAAAAAAGAGATAGAGGAAGGCATAAACAAATGGAAGAACATACCATGAGCTGGTAGAATCAACATCATCAAAATGTCCATAATACACAATAAATCTACATATTCTATGCAATCCCTATTAAAATACCAATGACATACTTCAAAGATCTAAACAAACTCTCCAAAAATTCACCTGGAATACAAAAAGACCCCGAATAGCTATAGCAATCCTGAGAAAGAAGGACAAAGTTGGAGGAATCATAATATCAGATTTCAAGCTATATTACCAACTCACAATTCTCAAAACTGCCTGGTACTGGCACAAAAACAGACATACTGTATAGATCAATGGAACAGAACAGAGAACCCAGAAATTGACCAAACCTATTATACTCAATATTTGACAAAGGAGGCAAGAACATACAATGGGATCAAGATAGTCTCTTTAATAAATGGTGTTGGGAAATTTGGTCAGATACATGCAAAAAAAAAAAAAAGGCATCTTACACCATATACAAAAACAAACTCAAAATGGCTAATGGACTTAAATAGAAGACGGGAAACCATAAAAATCCTACAAGACTCCATCGGCAGCAAAATAGGAGACATATGTCATAGCAATATCTTTACAGACACAGCTCTTAAGGGCAATGGAGACTAAGGAGAAAATAAACAAATGGGACTACATCAAAATAAAAAGCTTCTTCACAGCAAAAGAAACCTTTAAAAAAAACAACAACAAGAAAGCCCACTGCATGGGAGAACATATTTACCAATGATATTTCAGATAAGGGTTTAAGCTTCAAATTCGTAGAGAGAGAACTCAATACAACCTAACAAAAGGAAGATAAAGGACCTAATCAAATAATGAGTAAAGGATCTAAATAGACACTTTTCAAAAGAGGACATGCAGAAGGCTGAGAGACATATGAAAATATGCTCAAAGTAACTAATCATCTGAGAGATGCAAATCAAAACAACAATGAGATACCATATCACACCTGTCAGAATGGCTATCATCAACAAATCAACAAATGACAAGTGCTGGAGAGGATGTGGAGAGAAAGGAATCCCCGTGCACTGCTGGTGGAAATGTAGACTGGTGCAGCCACTGTGGAGAACAGTATGGAGTTTCCTCAAAAAGTTAAAAATGGAACTCCCATTGACCCAGTGATCCCACTTCTAGGACTATATCCCAAGAAACCAAAAACACCAATGAGAAAGGATATATCCACCCCTATGTTCATAGCAGCACAATTCACCATAGCTAAGACTTGGAAACAACCTAAGTGCCCATCAGCAGATGGGTGGATTAAAAAACTGTGGTACATTTACACAATGGAATACCTTACCACTATAAAAAAAAAAGGAGCTTTTACCATTTGCAATAGCATGGATGGAACTTGAGAGCCTTATGCTAAGTGAAATAAGCCAGTTGGAAAGAGATAAATATCATGTGATCTCACTCATGTTTTTAATATAATGATCAACATAATTTGATGAACAAGAATAGATCCAGAGATAAATGGCAGGGGAGTGGGGGTTAGAGAGCAACCAAAGGACTTGTATGCATGCATATTAGCATAACCAATGGACACAGACACTGGGGCAGTGGAGGCTTGCCTGGGGTGGAAATGGCTGGGGCGAGGGGCAGAGGGTCAAGCATGGAAGAAAGAGACATATAAAACTTTAGACAATAAAAAAAGTAATTTCATTACACAAAGGAGTACTATGCAAATAAGAGGGATCGCTTACCCTTTGGAACAGCATGGATGGACCTAGAGACTATTATGGTAAATAAAATAAGCTAATCTGAGAAAGATAAATATCACATAGTCTCACTTATTTATGGAATCTAGTGAACAAAACGAATTCACCAACAAAACATGAAGGCATGGAACAGACTAACATATGTTGATGTGGGGATGGGAGGAAGAGGAGAAATAAATCAAGTAACTTACATACTTATATGCATAGCCGATGGACACAGACAATAAGTGGTGAAGACCTGGGGAGGTGATTAGTGGCTGGGTGAAGGAGGGTAAAGTGGGAGAAAAATGGGAGACATCTGTAATATTGTCGACAATTTTAAAAAAAGGAAAAGAAAGAAGAATGTACAGAATAGTTCAGAATAAGGGGAGGCTGGGAGTATATAATAATTTATATGAGACAATATAAGGGTCATGAGTTAAAGGGGGGATGGGTGAGGTACTAGAATAGATATATTTAGGCTCTGCTCCATACCTACTATGCAAGAATTTATGTAGAGTATTTATTTTTAATAAACTTCCTTGGTGGCTTTGCTGTTTGGCTATTTTTGTGGTCTACTACAGAGTCAACAGTTCTTATCAGCATGTGGAACAAGCAGCAATCTGACCTTTGATTAAGGTTCACAAAGTTGAACAAATAGACAGGCCTTGGTCACCCAGTCATAGATTTCCCCTCAATATTAGGTGGCCCCTGAAGGAAGAAAGAGTAATTACTCAGTTTCCTTGAGATGCTAACCATAGGCAAGTTCTTTTCCAGTTTGAGAGCCATTAATGGGTGCATTGCTACAGTGCTTCTTGGAATGGTGATCTAAAAGTTACTATAATAGTGATTCTTAGTAGTAGCTATAAAAGGGAGTCTTCCACTCAGTAAAGAATGATGATAATAACAGAGCTCTGAGTACTTGCTATGTGCCAATCACTCTTCTATGTGGCTTTACATCAACCATGTAATTTAGTAAAGTAAGCATTGGATTCCTAAAGAAAAAGAGGTCTGTGTTACTGTGACTGCCTCACAACATTTTGAGCAACCAACAATGGAGAGAGAGAGAGAGAGAGAGAGAGAGAGAGAGAGAGAGAGAGAGAGAGAGAGAGAGAAGAAGAAGAAGAAGAAGAAGAAGAAGAAGAAGAAGAAGAAGAAGAAGAAGAAGAAGAAGAAGGAGAAGAAGAAGAAGAAGAAGAAGAAGAAGAAGAAGAAGAAGAAGAAGAAGAAGAAGAAGAAGAAGAAGAAGAAGAAGAAGAAGGAGGAGGAGGAGGAGGAGGAGGAGGAGGAGGAGGGGAGGAGGAGGAGGAGGAGGAGGAGAAGAAGAAGAAGAAGAAGGAGAAGAAGAAGAAGGGGGAGGAGGAGGAGGAGGAGGAGGAAGAGGAGGAGGAGGCATTTGTCTCTGAGTAAAATGTTCTGATATGTAAAATTTGTTGAAAATGGAAATTCAGTAACCAATAGTATTTTAATCTCTCCCCTCATGACTCTCTGATAACTGCATGACTTCTGAGTAAGGCCACAAGCTTCACCATCCTTCCCAGATGGGGAGCAGAACCATTGCTACACTGCCTTTCAGTGAAGCCCTAGTCCATATCCTCCCAAAGAAGACTGCCTTGGCCCTCTGCCTACAAATGCCTGCACCCCTCCCCTCTGACTGTCCCTAGCTTAGGCTCCAGCAGTTTGTCACAGGGCCAAAAGTCAGATTGATTTCCTCCACCAATTATCCAAGAAAATCATAGAATTGTGGGCATTAATTCCATCTCTTTAAGTAATTAAATATTGTATTATCCATTATGATTGCTTGTAATTTTCATGAATTATTTGCATCATTAAAAATTAATATGAAAATGGAGATCTGTTTAGATCAGCAGATTTTCTTTCCTTCTGTCTTATGTCAGGCATAAATCTGGCGATATTAAGGGTGTTGAAATGTTCTCCTTTCCTTCATGGAGGATGCAAAAAAAAGCTATATTTTGGAGGAGAGTGAGAGCAAATGTCAAAAACTCAGATAAGTGATACAAATGACTGACATTTAGTTTAGCTATGGCTACAGCAGTGGTATTGCTGGGCATTTTACATATTTGATTTATATTCACACCTATCACAATACATTAGATTGCAATTTGATGGTCCTGCCTAAGGACCTTGGTGTGACTAATGTTTTAGCTGTAATAATGGTTTGGGTTATAGCACATCTTGTCTGTAATTTTACTTTTTTTTTATTGACTTTAAAAAAGGAAGGGAAAGGGAGAGAGTTAGAGACATCAATGATGAGAGAAAATCATTGATTGGCTGCCTCTGGCAACCCCCTCCTCCTGCCAGCCTCACTGGGGATTGAGCCCACAACCCAGGCATATATATGCCCTGACTGGAATCAAACCATGACCTGCTGGTTCACAGATCGATGCTCAACCACTGAGCCATGCCAGCTGGGTTGTAATTCCACATTTTTGCAATTCTGTCAATATCTTGCTCAGCTTGGGATTCTATAAAAATAGCACAGACTGGGTGGCTTAAACAACAAATGTTATTTCTCACAGTTCTAGAGGCTAGGAAGTCCAAGCACCAGCAGATTTAGTGTCTCATGAGAGACCCCTCCCTGATTCTGTTCTTGCTTGGTGGAGGGTGAGAGAGAGATCTTCTCTGTATGTCTTTTTAAAAATAAGGACACTAATACCATGTATGAGTGCACTATCCTTATGACCTATTTACATCCTAAAAGTGCCACCTCCCGATACCATCACAAGGGGAATTCGGGCTTCAACATAAGAAATTTGGGGGGATACAACATTCAAACTATAACAGTCTGCCCCTGAATCTCCAAAATTCATATCCTTCTCACAGGCATATATTATATTCAGTCTATCCCAATAGCTCCCCAGAAAATTGAAAGTCTCATCTAACTATCACAAAGCCTTTGGGCATTGCTTTATTTGCAATAGTGTGTCATATTACAGCATACCTCATCTACAATCCCACACTTTTGTATACTGTCAGCACCAGTGATTGACTGCATACAATGTGTGAGACACGATGCCCACCACTGAACAGGCATCATCTGCTTGAATCCTTCTAACAATCTAATGGTGAAGGTATTAACACTTCTACTTTACAGGTGAGGTGCCTTTGAGAGTCTCCAAAACTGAGGGCAGTTTTTAAGTGTCTAATACCACAGATATTTATCATAAGACTAGAGGCCCAATGCATGAAGATTCATGCAAGAATGGGCCTTCCTTCCTCTGGCTGCCAGCACTGCCTTCGCTCTGTCCCAGAGCTGCCTTTTTGCCTTCTTACTGACCTGGAGCTGCCTTTCTGCCTTCCCACACTGCTCAGAGGCCTGGAGCTGCTGGGGTGTTGTGAAATGCCAATAAAGATGGTGGGTTAATTGGCATACTCATTCCTGATTGGCTGGTAAATGTTGTGAACGTACGATCAATTTGCATGTTTCTCTTTTATTAGTGTAGATATATAGGTCTATCTATAGAGGCTATCTATATATTATTATTATGTCCAAAATTTATTATTTAAGGAAACTTAGGAATATTTCTTATATTAGAAATATATTTACTCAAATGTCTCTCTAAGCCTATAAAAAAATCCTGCAAAGATAGACATCTTAAATTTTGTAATACCCTGGGAAATGATGTATGATCAATGTCCTCATAAACATTAATGGATAATCTACTCTTTGTACACCACAATGTTAAATTTTGAGGTGCTACAAAGATGTCTAGCCCCGAGGTTCTGTCCTAATTCACTTGAAAAACTAAGTAATTACCTGAACAATTAAAAAAATTGCACAGAGGAACTAAGTAGCTTAATATAGTTTTAAAAAATGTTCCAAGGCAGAATACAGTGAGCTAATAAATTAATAATGGAGGCACTGAACACTCTGGTTCAGAAAAAGTCTTTCAGTATGTTCCTTTGCTCTCCAATGAATGAAAACTCCATGCTTATTTGTTCAATCAATAAATATTTATCAAACACCTACTGTGCTTGGAGTTATTGCCAGCATGGTCCCCACTTTCATGAGCTCCCAGGCAGGTGTAGAAACCCAAAATGAAAGGCATGATGATATTTATGAAGGGCGAATTAGAGGGGCAAGGGGACCATACAATGTGGGAGAGTATTTAATGTTGGAAGGAGAGAAGGGAAGGCTGTTCTGTAGTTCTGTGATAGCATCTAACACCCATGGAGTCAGTTCTTCCCTTTTTAATGGAGGGTGGCTGACTTTGGCCACTGGATAAGGGGTAGAAACTTGTAGGTTTGGTATGGTGAATGAGCTACCACAGGGCAGGCAGAGTTGGCCCAAAGAAAATGGGTGAAGTTCATGGACATCTGTTACTTTTTCCTGCTGAACACCCGTGTGCCTCCTTCTGCTTAAAGCATTCCAGTTCTTCTTGGAAACCACCGCTCCTCCACCTTGGCTCCTATGGTTTGGGTGCAGCTGACCCAATTGCATTTCCATGGTTACGATGACTGGTTCAGAGATGGATACCTAACTCAGTTGATTCATTGAGGTTCAGTACAACACTTTAGCTAAATCCACAGGGAAAGCAAAGCTTTTTCGGTTGGGGTTACTATTTTCATAGAATGTAATTCATGAACTATTGGCAGCAACCAAATTGCCTCCATAAGGAAAGAGGCTGTGTAAGAATGAGGGCAACCCAGAGGAAAGAGCTGAGATGAGAAACACTTGATGACATCACATGAGCGTCTGGGCCCAGCAATGCCTGTAGGCCTCGTTCTTCAGTTACATGGAATGATCAAATCTTTTCTCAGTCTAAACCATTTTGAATTATGGTTCTGATCATTGCAACCTATGTGAGTACAAAGTATAGACAGATTTCTGGCTGTGAGAGCCAGAGTTCTTTGAAAAGTGGCCTTTGCATGTACATTATTAGGGAGCATTTCTGTGTCCAGAGGACCATTACCCAGACAGAAGGATGGACGACAAGCACAAAGAGGCTGCTAGTGTGAGAAGCAGCTGACAGGAAGTCAAGAGCTATGGATGCCACACAGGCAGGTACGAATGCAGCTTTCTGTGCATGGAAATGCTTGCTTGGTTGGCAGAATCCCAATGCCCAAAGCTCCCTTTTCCTTGCTCCTGATGGTGACCTCGTTCTCCCCAATCTCTCCCCATTCAAGTCCCACCCCCTCAGTGCACGTTCCGAATAATTCAGCTCTCAGTCATCTCTCCTCCTTCTGCCCCTACCAGCCAGAGTTTCTTTAATTGGTTCCCTTGTGTTGGTTTCAGCTTGGAGCTGGTGTGGATCCCCAGGGATCCTTACCCAGGGCTGTCTGTGGGTGGTTCCTCCCCACATCCCGGAGACTCCGAAGTGTGAGAGGGAGATGCAGTGGAGTTCAATGCACCTGCCTTCTGCATTCCTCCCACCCTCAGCGAATACTGGCATATGGGTTGAGGTCTTGATGCCATGAACATAATGCAGGACAGACGGACATATCTCTGTTAAGGATGCAACAGGCCTTTGTGAAGTTTTGTGTGTGTGTGTGTGTGTGTGTGTGTGTGTGTGTATGCATTGAAACTTCTTTCCAAAGCTGAACAATCAGGCCTGTATGCATTTGTACATCTCATGTGTTTTTCAGAACATGGTAAGTATAAGGTTTCTTCTCTTAGCCAGCCTTCATGAAATAAAAAGTGTGAAAATGTTTTTTTACAAATGAAAAGTGAAAAACATTAGCTGCTGGTAATTTTAGGGATCCTGGCTCCTTATTCTTATATAATTCTTTCTTGTTTATCTCTGAGGCGGACTTTTCAGATACACTGGCCTATTTCATCATTTGTTCACCAATAAAAGAGACAGAAGACTCCAGAAGTGAAGTTATGATAGGATGTGGCCACTAGATGGCGAGCACAAGCTGTAAACGCTTCTCTGATTTTGGCCAGAGATTTTCAGAGCGCTTCCCCAATACTTGTTTAACCACAGTGTGTTTTCACCCCGTGTTCCCAAGCATATTTCCATTTGCTGTGGAATATTTCAGCGGGTATGGAAATGTGGAAGAACACACTGGTTCCTTTGCATTCTTAACTACTTTTGTTAATTCAACCAGGTAGAGCTAATTGACAATAAAGATGAACTGCAGCTAGGGCTGACCGCGACAGGGACAGACACAAGGTCAAAGCACTGCCATACTTTGGAGAATGTGAAAGTTAGACCAGAGAGATGCAGAGGCAGGGAGTTGAGTATCTGAATGGGAAGTGCCACTGGATTATTCTTTATTGGTAGCTGATGACTCCCTAGTATTTCATTAATACTGAAACTCAACCCCTCTATTTCCTCTGATCCAATCATGTCAACCAGGCTCCAGCCGTGGACATAATCAGGAAATAAACTAGACCGGAACGCATTTCTATTTATTGTGGGCGGGTGAGAAGATCATAGGACTCAAGAATAAAACCCTAAATTGATGTACAACAAATAGCTATCCTTCTTAGTTATTATTTGTCAACAATATGAGGCCAGTTTGGTTCTGGCCGGTTGGCTCATTTTCCTGCATTAATCACCAGGCACCCAGACTCCCTGCTACAGTTTTTCACTGATGATCCTCCCTGCAAAGCCAAAGAACACAAACTGCAACTTCCCACAGATGAACAATCATTTTCTGAAACCATGGTTCCAGTTAGTAGAAATAAATTAAAATGGTTTGCTATCACAGATAAAATGGGTTAATAGCTAAATCAATGGCTCTCAATTAGGTGTGCCTTTGCCCGCCCCTCCCAGGGGACACCTGGCAATGTCTGTTGGGGTTTTTTTTGTTTGTTTGTTTGTTTTTTGGTTGTCACAATGGGTTGGGGGTGCTTCTGGCTTCTGCTCAGCATATATTTAGTATAGACTGGTTCTCTTCTCCCCTTTATAACTTTTAAACATTGCAGAGCCCAGGGGTGCTGCTACGATGGCCCCAAATGTCAAGAGTGCTGAGGCTGAGAGGTCCTGATCCCAGATCATTCAGCTTCATCCAGTGGCCTGGGAATTGTAGGCACTTCCGAGAGATACTCTGTAGGAGGATTGATGGTGGTCTTGACCGTTTGGTCCTGAATATCTTCTATCCCCTCTCATCCCTACCCCAGTGCATTTGCACACCCTTTCCAGCCCTAGTTGTTTAATAATTGCATCAGACTTTCCATCTGTCTCCAGAAAAAAAAAAATCCAAAAATGCAAATGACTTATTTTCAGCAAAGTACACAGCTGTGCAAAGAATCATTTAAATCAGGGCTGGTAATATGCATTTATGGGTTTTTTTTTAGGAAACTTTTCCAAAACTTCTCCAGCATCTTAAACAGTTCCTTAAAAAACATCTTATGGCTGGATTGAGAGATAAAGTTGCCCATCTCTTTTTTAAATGATCGGCTTCCTGCTTTACTGAGAATTTGGAGATTGCCAGAGAGAGATTTGTCTAACAACTTCCTGTGGCATTTTCAAGTTCTTTTCCATCCCCTAGAGCAGTGGTCGGCAAACTCATTAGTCAACAGAGCCAAATATCAACAGTACAACGATTGAAATTTCTTTTGAGAGCCGAAAACCGACTTCTGTGCATGAGCCACAAAGTTTCAATCACACTGTATGTGCAGGCCCGCACGTGGTATTTTGTGGAAGAGCCACACACTCAAGGGGCCAAAAAGCTGCACGTGGCTCGAGAACCGCAGTTTGCCAACCACTGCCCTAGAGCAAGTTACCTGATGGTTCCGTTACTAGTCAATGGGGCAACACCTACTTCACAGGGTTGTTCTGAGATGGGTGCACCTAGTGTCTAGCTCAGGACAACCCTTTCTCTCTGGCTCCCTCTCCATGCCTTGGTTTGGCCTCTAGCAGCCACACCTGTGGCATATGAACGCCTTGCCCTCCTGGCCAGAGCTGATGGGTCCAACTGAGCACCTGATCAGGTTGAGACTATCAGATCCCCTTCTTCTGAGCATTTTCCTCCAGTTGTCCTTCTAAATGTATTTATTTCTTTAAGTTCTTGCTCCTTGGTTTAATTTTCCAGGCTCTTTTTCACCATGACTCAACCTGTTTATAGATTTCATTCGCTTTCCCTCCCTTTCTGCTTTTTCAGAAGATCCCTTTCCACACAGCCCTGTGCCTCTGAGACCAGGTGATGGTGGCCATGGCTTCCTTTGCTGGAATGCCCTCCCCGCCAACCCTGCGCTTGCAAAAAGCCAAACTCAAGGCCACTTCCAAAGCCAGCTCCTCCAGGAGCATTCTTTTGTTTTTCCAACAAGAAGGAGCCCACAGTTCTTCTCAGAAGGGAATCTTTTTTATTTTATATTGATCATTAATCACAGGACCCATTTCCCTGTGAGTATGCATGTGTCCTCAGGACAAAATCTTGGCTTTGCTTTTCTTCATCGTTGGCATCTAGTAGTGTTGCTCTCAAAATAAGTTGTAGATACTAAATTGAATTTAACAAATTAAAAATTATTCACTATATTTATTTGTATCCTGGGAACTTCTTCAATAGTTATCATTTTATCTATTTTAAGCCTGTACTAAAATGTTAATGTCTATACAAATAAAATTTAGAGAGAAGTAAGGTGCTATTTCAAATGCTTCCTTTCTCATGGGACTTCCTTTGGTTTTCCCATCAGAAATTAAAAATTTCATTTGTATTTTATTCAGATAATTCAGGAGACAAAGCCAACTGTGAAGTAAAGTGTTTTGTTTTGTCATGGCTATCGGCATTCAACAATACCACTAAAGAAATGTTTTTTATTCACTTTACTTGCAGCTGTCATGGAAAGATTTACTAAGCAGAAAAGAAACCATGGAATGTTCAAGTAACAGCTTGGCATGTTCTAGAATGAATGTTAACCAGAGAAATTCAGAGTACAATTAAACAATATAACAAATAGAGACTGGGCATTGTGATTCTCAAAATGTAGACCTTGTATCCTGGAGATTATTTTAAGTGGCACAAAGATGAGACATCAAATATTGTTAATGTTGTAATTAGCTAGTTATTAGTATTAATACAAGGAAAGGAGCAAAGGGAATGCCAGACACAAGCAAGGCCATCTGGGCAGCTTTACCAGGAAGCTACAATTTCACACTCCCCAGGGAATCATGGGTTCATGCCCTGCATATCACTGGGAAACGGGACTGGACAAAGGGGAAGATGGGTGCATGCCCAATGAGTCAGGATACTGTATGGGAACAAAAATAATTGGCTAGAAAGCTTGGCCACTGCAAGCCTTCCTACAAAAATGTGGGAATACATAACCCCAAGACAAAGGAATTCTCACTCTTGTTCTTGTTTTACTCCTGCTTCCTTGCACTCACCAGTGCTCCCTCCATACCTAGGTGGCCCTAGAAGCTGATGGACCTCACACACAATGGACTGCAGCTGCAAACACAAGCTAAAAGCTAGCCTGATGCTGGACTGGACTGTGCAAATGTGGAGCGGGACTCTGGGCAAAGGCTGTAATCCTATCTCTGCTGAAGACAAAATAGTTCTTTTCCTTGGAGGGACAGAAGGAGATGGGAACTTGGAAACTCAGGGGTTTAATTCCACAGAAATAAAGCTTTCCATAATAACTCATCCTCTTGTGGATGCCTCTGGAAATTCTTTTCCCTGTGGCACCCCAAGGAGTCCACTTCCATTGGCAATATGTGAGGACATGGAAGACACCCCACTGATACCAAAGTGGTCCAGTGAGACGCCATTCTTTCCCATTCTCTGTTGACTTCAAGATGAGTCTGTACGGCAGGAGAAGGTTTAGATGTGTCGTCCTTTTGTTTCGGAGACAGGACAGTTTGGTTGACATTTGTAGCCTCCTTTTTCAGTGAACAGAATCTATCTAGAATTTACTAATGTTTTGTTTCCACTGAAGTTGTTTTTATGGCAACTATTTGCCATCAAACAGAAAAAAAAAATGACAGATTGAAAGAAAAATATCCTATCTAATAAGAGAGTAACATGCAAGTTGATCATACTTCTGCTATACTACTAGCCAATCAGGAGCAGGGGGCATGGTCAACAGACAGGGGGCATGGCTAGCAGGCAGGGTTGTGGCCAGCAGGCAGGGGTGTGGTCACAGTGCTGAGTATGCAAGCACCACACTATAAGCTGCCAATATGGTACTTAAGGGCCAGCAAGATCCCTCTCTCATTACACTTACTGTTGACTGAGTCGCAACCTTTCTCAGTGACTTTGGGATGGTTAGGGGAATTTTATGCCATGATATCCCCTCATGAGGCCCACATGTAGGTTGCTCTGTTATGCTGTGACTGAGGTGTGGGGTTTACCTGTCGCATGGGACATGCAAATGAGTGCCAGGGGCACCTTGGGTAATTGGAGGCAAGTGGGAGGCCGGGCTGTGAGCCAAGCAGCAGTCTGCTCTGTGGGGCGATGCAGCCAGCCGGGACTGTCTATGCCTCTTCCCCCTAGCAGCTGCTGCCACCTCCTTCCCTGTCACCACAGAATCAGCACCAGTCTCTCCGGATCCTGGCTGCTGAATTCAGGTGGGGAACGGGGCACAGGGCCCCTCAGACCCTGCGCCCCGTGAGCTTGGTCCAGGACCCACCAGCCTCCCTACAGGGCAGGCGGGTGGGGTGAGCGGGGTGGGCGGGCCAAGCCTTCAGAGGAACAGCAGCAGTGGCAGGAAGGAGGGTGGCTGAAGGAAGCCAGAAGATGGATGGGGGGTGGGGAAGGAAGGGGACTAGGGCTGCGCTGCTGGGGTTCATGGACGGGTGACCCTGGACCACAGGAGAGAGGTCCCATAGCTGCCACCAAGAAAGGCCCTCGCCGGAGGACGCTTACTGCGGGGGCTGTGAGGAGCCTGGCTTTGGGCTCCCCTGCCCAGCCTGGGCCCCGGCCCCTGAGGCTGGAATGGGCGCCATGCAGAGCACTGGAACTGCCTGTGCATGGCATCTGTCCGCTTCCCAGCATTGGGTTCTACAAATCCCATGAAAACTGAATTTTCTACAAATAAAAGTGCCCTTTAAAATGACTATGAACACTGAAGTAAAATGTTTTCATTTTATAAGCCTATATTTTACAGTATGCACATTTCACATAGTAACACCCCAGAATTTATCTAGGGCAGGGGCCAAATGCCATTGCTATAAGGAGCCAGAGTGCAGCCTAATTTTTGTGGGCTACACATGGCCTCGAATACTCCACTTCTGCAGTCCTAGCACGCAAAGCCCAAAGGAACAGGATGGCTGTGTCCCAACAAAACTTTATGGCCACTAAAATTTGAATCCTATCTAATAAAAAAGTAATTCGCAGATTGACCATCACTACAACACACAAGAGGGCTGCCCCCATGTGGTCAAAGATTCTGTCCCCATGTGGACACAAGATGACCATCACAAGATGGCCAGCAGGGGAGGGCAGTTGGGAGGTTCCAGGCCTGCATGGGAGGGAAGTTGTGGGTGATCAGGCCAGCAGGGGATGGCAGTTGGGAGGGAGAAGGCCTGCAAGGAAGGGCAGTTGGGGACTATCAAGCCTGCAAGGAAAGGCAGTTAGGGGTGACTAGGCTAGCAGAGGAGGGAAGTTGGGGGAAAGCAAGAGGGCAGGGGAGCAGTTAGACATCAATTAGGCTGGCAGGGTAGTGGTTAGGGGGTGATCAGGCTGGCAGGCAGAAGCAGTTAGGGACAATCAGGGAGGCAGGCAGGTGAGCAGTTTGGAGCTAGCAGTTCTGGATTGTGAGAAGGATGTCTGACTGCCCCTTTAGGCCCAATCCAGGATCGGACCTAAAGGGGCAGTCGGACATCCCTCAAGGGGTCCCGGATTGGAGAGCATGCAGGCTGGGCTGAGGGACACCCTCACCCCCCCTTCCCCATGCACGAATTTCATGCACCGGGCCACTAGTCCTATATAATAAAAGGCTAATATGCAGACTGACCAAACTGCAGGATGACCAGTCACTATGACAGACACTGATCACCAAGGGGCAGACACTCAGTGAAGGAGCTTCCCTCTGGTGGTCAGGCCACAGTTGGAGCGTGGCTCAGCCAGGAGCCCTGAGGACTCCTGAACTGCAAGAGGGCGCAGGCTGGGCTGAGGGCCCTCCCACCTCTGAGTGCACAAATTTCGGGCACTGGGCCTCTAGTAAAACAAATAATAGTTCTGGTGGTGTGCAGGTAAGGAGTGAGGGTGGTCAGGAATGACTGAAATCTCAGAAAAATGCAGTTCATGCTACTATAGATTTAACTGCAGTGAACGTTAAAAATATCTCGGATTTGAAAAAGGGAGGGTGACTTAAAAGTAGTTATCTGTCCTAATTCTTCACAAAGCCATATTTGGAATAGATTTTTCTATGAAGACTTATCATTAATATGTATATAGGACGATTTAGTTTTACATAATGTTAAGTCCTTATTTCTCTGAATCATTTCCATGTTACATTCTACCTTCTTTCCAGTTTTTTTGGTTTGTGTGTATGTGTTTTTTGGTATGTGTGCACCCTGCTCTCAACAGAACCACAAATACTGTCACATTGGGATGCTGATGAACTATGCAAACTTCTGCCTAATAATTGGATTACCAATTATCCTGTGTAATTAAAGAAGTTTTAAATTACAACTGAGCTCAATTTTAAGGGGGAAAAATAAATCTCTATTTTTAATTTTCTAATGCCTTAGTTTTATCCAGATTTATGAATTGTACTTATGGCCTGTCTATAAAAATAAACCTAAATGTAAATTATGATTTAAATCCCACTGGGCAAGCAGTTCAGCCTTATTTGTTAGAAAGCAAATAAGACCTACTTTATGGCCTGTTTATTAAACTGAAAATTTCAAACCAAGGGATTTAAAAGACATCAACTATATTGATATCATAACCATAGAAATTATTCAACGAAGTAGTGCTCTCAGGAAATTCTAATCTTAAAAACAAAATATTATCTGATGTTTTTCTTTTAAATTATATGCTGATATGGTATTCAAAAGTGGTATATATGCACATTACTTATGTCCACCAGTTAAGCTGTTGTTTAATCAGTGTATAGACTCATAAGACTCCAACCAATGCGGATTTTGGTGATTTTGTTTTGACCACAGAGGTCACTCAAGGGTGCTTCTATTCCCCTCCCCTCATCTGGATTGTGTCGCAGTCATTGCTTTAACAACCAGTGGAATGAAATAGGATTCCTCTCTCCTTAACAAGCCATTATTATCTGAGGTTTCAAATATATACAGTCTGGACTGGTGTAATGAAATGCTGATTGAGAAGCCCCAGGTGAGCAACATGTTCATAAGTCAGTTGATGGCTCCTTGCCCTGAGGAAGTTTTTGCAGGGACAAGTTTCGTGCTCATAATGTCTGAATAGCTGGGTCTTCTCCATAGTAAGTGAAGTAGAGTGTTCCTCCTTCTCTCTTCAGAGTCACCAATTAGGGAGAAACCAATTAGGCAGGTACTCTGCTGTGCGGCTGTTCCCAAAGGCGTAATCGGTTGGAAAGAAGAGCCCCTGCTGTTTAGGGAGTAAAGCTCTGGTCTAGTTCATGCTGTGACAACAGAGAAGGCTCCTCAGCACATCCTCAGCTGCAGCCCCCGCTGGGGCCATGACTCAGCCCTGAAGGCTGCAGGCAACACGCACTCCCCCAAGCACTTACCCTTCAGGCAGTCACCTTCTCCCAGACTCAAAAAGTGCACAAGAGAACGACAGAGATCTTAGTAGAGGATGCTCCCCAATCGTTTATGTTTGGCTAAATTTTCTGTGTTGGCAAAATTTAGTAACTCACTACCAGTCACGTGCTTCATACTGATGGTGACACACCAGGTGTGGTGACAAACAACAACCGGCTCTTCTGCAGCTCAGGAAAAGACACCTCAACTGTCTGGTTGCTCAAACCCCAAACCTAGATGCTACTCAGGATGATTTTCACCCCACTACACACACACACACACACACACACACACACACTCTGTCACACACACATATACTCACACACACACACACACAAACAAACACATACATACACACTCACACACACATATACTCTCTTCATTACACCACAAGCGTTTCTGTATATTCTCCAAAACATACCTATTTTTCTTTATTGCCAATACTGTTTAAGCCACCATCATCTCTTGCTTGAAAAGCTACAATATGAAATTTTTTCCCTGATAAGTGTTTTAAATAACAACTTTATTGAAGTACTAGAGGCCTGGTGCATGAAATTCATGCACGGGGGGGTGAGGGGGACGGGGGGTGTCCCTCAGCCCAGTCTGCACCCTCTCCAATCTGGGACCCCTCCAGGGATATCTGACTGCCCATTTAGGCCAGATCCCTGTAGGACCAGACAGTTGGACATCCTTCTCACAATCTAGAACTGCTGGCTCCAAACTGCTCATCTGCCTGCCTCCCAGATTGCCCCTAATTGCTTCTGCCTGCCAGCCTGATCATCCTCTAACCACTACCCTGCTAGCCTAATTGATGTCTAACTGCTCCCCTGCCAGCCTGTTTGCCCCCAACTTCCCTCCTCTGCTAGCCTGGTCACCCCTAACTGCCCTCCCTTGCAGGCTTGATAGTCCCCAACTGCCCTCCCTTGTAGGCCTGGAACCTCCCAATTGCCCTCCCTGCTAGCCATCTTGTGCTGGCCATCTTGTGTCCACATGAGGGCAGGATCTTTGACCACATGGGGGCAGCTCTCTTGTGTGTTGAAGTGATAGTCAATCTGCATATTACTCTTCTATTATATAGGATAGAGGCCTGGTGCATGGGTGGGGGCCAGCTGGTTTGCCCTGAAGGGTGTCCTGGATGAGGGTGAGGGTTCCCTTGGGGCATGAGGTGGCCTGGGTGAGGGGCCTATGGTGGTTTTCAGACTGGCCATGCCCCTCAGCGACCCAAGCAGAGGCCCTGGGACCTGGGATTAATTTATGTTCTACAATTGAAACTTTGTAGCCTAGAGTGGAGGCCTAGGCTCTAGGGCTACAGAAACTTGGCCTCCTTCATCACTCAGACAACCCTAGCCTCTGTTCTCTCCAGCTCCGTGACTGCCACCATTTCTGTTGGGATTATGTGTCTTCTATAATTGAAACTTTGTAGCATTGAGTGGAGGCCTATGCTGGCAAGGGCAGGCAGAAAGCTTGGCTTCCTCCATTGCCAGGGAAACCCAAGCCTCCCTCCTGCTCTCAGTGGCTGCAGCCATCTTGGTTGGGGTTTATTTGCTCTTGATTGGCATGTGGGCGTGGCTTGTGGGCATGTCTTGATCAAAGGCATGGTCAATTTGCATGTTACTCTTTTATTAGATAGGATATTTTACATACCATGAATCATCTCTTTTAAGTGTACAATTCAGGGATTCTTTTGCAACATTTGCAACACTGCACAGGCATAGCTAGAATCCAATTTTAGGATGTAACCCTCACCCTTAAAGTGCTCTGTGCCTGTTTGCAGCCTGTCCCACTCCCCCTGCCAGCCTAGGCCCCTACTAGTCTACCTTCTGTCTCCATACATGTGTGTATTCTGGACATTTGTGTAAATGGATCCTGTAACATGTGGTCCTTGGCATCATGTTTCTTTTCCCTGTAATGTTTTTTGAGGCTTATCAGTGCTTCCTTTTTATTGCCTAATAAATAGTATACTCGTATATGTAATATCTGAAGTATACATAAACAAACACAAGGAAGCCATCACTCAACTTCGAATTGGAATATCACAAAACTATTCAGAGCTCCATTTCTCCCTCAATCTGTCGCTCACCTAACAACTAACACAGTGGTCAGCCTTAGTTTTCAACTTCCTGATGAATTCCTGTGACCGTTAATATCAAATCCAAAGTCCATGAAGTTCCCTCATGGCCCACAAGCACCTTGCTTCTCTCTTACGACTTCCCCCTTACTCACATACTCCTGACACAATGTCCTTCTTTCTGTCCCTGAAACATCACAAGTGATTCTCACCCCACTTTCAACTTGCTTTGTTCTCTTCCTTAAATGCTTGATCTACAATGACTGGACCCCCAACACTGTAACCTCGATTCTAGTCCCTCAGGGAGGGTCATCCTGGCCAGCCATCCAATGGGGATTTCTCTCCAGCCAGTCATTCCCATCATATCAGCCTGTTTTGTTTTGTTTTTGGAGTCCTACTGCTGTCTTTGATCATCTTATTTGTTAACATGTGTATGTTTCCTCCCCGAGAGCACGGCCTATGCCTTGTGCCTGGATCACTGGCTCGAATTCACTTTTTATATGAATGAGTATTTCTTTAATGAATAAGGAGATGTATGAATCAGGGCACAGAATAAGCAGTAAAATCAGGCTGCGAAGTGGATCTGGAGAACTGAGGCAGTGGACAGCAGAATGCACCAAACCATGGCCTTTGCTTAGTTGAACTGATGATATTTTTGGATCTGTGCTTTCCCATTTTCTTTTGAAAATAAGCATTCCTCTGAAGAAATTTAATCACTCATCAACCTTGATTAGGTTTAACCTCATGCAGAGAAAGTATGCACTTCTGATCAGCACTTTGGGTCTAAATAAACAGTGCAAACACTGCTGGCTTGAAGTTTTGTGTGATTTACTCCCACTTTTTAATGAGGTGTTTGATGGCAATTTCAAGAGCCTTGTGGTTTTAATCACCCTGGCCATTTGTGTTTAGAATGAAGTCCTGTTAACCGCCTCTCTACTTAGAGTATCTTTAAGATTATGTAGGTTTCTCATCCTCTTTCATAAGTTCCTCAATATTTTCCATTTCAAATGTGAGTCAATTTCAAATGTGTGTGTGTATATATTAAAAAGAGATTACAAAAGCCAAAAAAGGAGAAAATCCTTTTTTTTCTCTCCTTCCCCACTTCTCTCTTTTTTTCTCAAATTATTTTTATATTTGTTTTTTATATTTACACATGCATAGTTTTTATATATAATCATTTTTCCTAGACCAGTGGTTCTCAACCTTTCTAATGCCGGGACCCTTTAATACAGCTCCTCATGTTGTGGTGACTCCCAACCATAAAATTATTTTCATTGCTACTTCATAACTGTAATTTTGTTACTGTTATGAATCGTAATGTAAATATCTGTGTTTTCTGATGGTCTTAGGCGACCCTGCTAGCAGTTCTCAACCTGTGGGTTCTTTGCAGGGACAAGTTGAGAACCGCTGCCATAGAGCCTAAGACCATCGGAAAGCACAGATATTTACATTACGATTCATTAACAGCAGCAAAATTACAGTTATGAAGTAGCAACAAAAATAATTTTATGGTTGGGGGTCACCACAACATGTGGAACTGTATTAAAGGGTCATGGCATTATAAAGATTAAGAACCACTGCCTCTAGACCCAAGAAAAGTTTAGGTATTCGGTTACTTCAGTTGAAGCCAGTGGTTTTAACTCTGGTCCTAGCACTTGCTTGGCAGACATTTACAATATTAGGTGTCTAGATCCCTGATAGGTTAAAAAAAATGTGAAGGGATTACCAAACAGACTGTTTAAGAAAAGGACTTAAACTGTCACTAGTTATTGCAAAAGGCCTGGCAGATGAGACACGTCTGCTACATTGTCTCTCTCTGTGAACTTTAAGCCTGATGTTTCTCCTGATGTGTTAAACAAGATCCTGCACAAATATAACGAAGGCATTAATTGTTCTCACCTCAATGTACAAACACCACATTCGTGTTTATATAATAATTCTAATTGTGAAGCTTGTTAAGTATCTGGACAAATGGAGCAGATTGAGATTGCTCAGCGAGCCTGGAGTGTCCTTCCTCTGTGCACAATGACCTGCTTGCTGTTTGTGTACAAAGAATGGACCCACATCTTAATTCCAGGCTCAAGCTTAAAAGTGGCGATGAATTCTCTGAGGTGGCCAAAGACAAAGGCGCTTCCCGCTATGCCTCATTCCAGGGCTTCTGACCAGTACATTCAGTGAGTGACGATCGGCCATACCACCTCCCCAGGACTATGTCACTCAGACAGGGTGGCCAACTACCAGTTTACCCAGGACACTGACTTTCAGTGCTAAGACCAAAACCCTGGACAAACCAGGATGAGCTGGTCACCCTACTCACCAACATGAAGGAAATAACTAGCTGTGAACTAATAATACCATTTCCAGGAATCTGTCCAAAAGAAACAATCAGGTGAGTAAGATTTTCATAAAAGATTACCTATCATTTGCATGTATCTGTGGGTGTGTGTACTCAAGAAACGCAGAAGAGCAAACTAGAAAACACCACCAAAACATTTACAATCATTATTGCCAGGTATTGTGATCATGTATGATATTTAACTTTTCCTTACTTACTCTTTCTCTCCGTTTTGGCAATTATTTTTGATCAGAAACATCAGATCTAATTTTAAATACTAAGCCAATGATAAGACCATGTACAGCTTGATTCAATATAGAGACTAAAAGAAAATGTTGTTGGAAGCATAGGCAAAAAAATACATATTCCCCGCCCAGGTGTTTCAGCAGCTGCCTCTGTCAGGAGAGCCCTGGGTCTGAGAGTCCCCTGCAAAGTTGGACTCAAGCCTGACTTACTTACACGCAATTAAACACTTCCCTCCTGAAAACCCTCAAGGACCCAACACTCCCATTATCCGCAGAGAACCACTCTCTGGCGCAGTGAGATGGGACCCATTGCAGGCGATTTCTTGAGATCCTTTCACATTAACTCTCCGTCAGCAGCGAGCATTACCACAGCACACACACCCTGACTTTTAAATGAAGCAGCAAATAAAGTCTTCTGGGGGAAGTGAATGTCTTAATTTTCTCTTTTCATTTGGTGTCAATGACACCCTAATATCAGCATGTAACGTTCTGTAAAAGACACGTCTTTGCAAATGTGGAAAAAGAACAATGTGGCACAGCTGCGAGGTAATCCTTTGGAGGAAACAGAAGACTCGGCTGGAGAACTGGCTGTCCCAGTTCCCAGCTGCTCATCCGTTGCCCACAAGGTTGTAAGAGATGCTGGCTGGCTGGCTTCAACTCACTCAAGGTCGTTCCCCAAGATGCTGGAACTACCGGGTGCAAACTGGCAAGCGGCATGTGCAAAACCAGGTTTGGGGGTAATAAACAATTGCAAACTCAAGAGAGAAGAGCCAAATGTTGTCCAAGGCTAGAATGCAATCTCCAGAGGCATGGTACTCTATTTGGAAAAAGAGCAGACTAGGGAAGGAGGGAGGGTCTTCATTCTAGGTCCCAGTGTGTTTTGAACTTGTTCCTTTCACTTCCCTTTCTCTGCCATCGCCAGCCATTACCATTGGCCACATGACGAGAGCAGCCTCCCAGCTGGTCTCAGCTTCCACTGCTGCCCATGTCCTGCATAGCCACGCCCTAGCACAGCAGCCAGAGGGATCTTTCTGAGATGCAAATCCCATCAGGTTAACTTTCGGGTTTGTAATTCAAACTTCTTGCTTGGGCCTCCAGACCTGGGATATGGCCTTGCTGATTCCCTTCCCTTCCTTCCCCTCTCAACCTGCTCACTCTCCCCAGCCCCTCAGGGTCTCTGAACTCCCCATTCTCTCTAAGCAGCATGCTCTTTGCCAGACTGGTTTCTTCTTGTCCAGTTGCCACGTCTTAGGGTCACTTTCTGGCCAATCTAACAAAAACAGTTTTTCTCTCCAGTGTGGTTAATCTGCACTGGATCACAGCAGAGCTGAGGGCCCTGATCCTACATTGACTGAATGTTGCATGAGCTGTGAGTTACAAGCAAATATTTGGCCTAAGTATTGACATTACAGAATAAGCTTCTGGGAATATAAGAATCAAATAAAATTATTAACAATGTAATTGTCATTGCAACTTTATTATAAAATTTTAATAGTCAACATTTAAACTTTTGCTATCATGGTATAGGAAAGCTAATTTCTTAGCACTATCAGCTACAAACTCCCCCTTGCATCTTCATATGACACATTGAGGATAGACACCAAATAAATGTTTATTTTGCCTCAAGGGCTGGTGGAGGAGATAATTTGGGGTCAGCTCTGCACTGTGGGGAACTGTGAGCTGTAACAGCTTTCTTTCCTTTTGGATAGGAATGTATTAAGGTAAGCTTTACTTTATTTTGATTAATGTGATGATTGCTACTACGCCAAGCAGGTCTGCAAAAATTAGAATTATAACATAGCCTTATTTTAATCTTTCTGCCTTGCATTATTATTTATGTTATATAAAAGTTTCTTGGCTCAAAAGAAATATTATATTGATCCTAAAGCTATCAAGTTACATTATTTTACCTACTTATTTATTCATCTGTTTGAAAATCTTAATCTTTTTCACATAAAATAAGCAGTTTTATAGAGTCAGTTATTAGATGTTGACATTTTGATTTATGCATTTGCACTGACTGATAGGATTCCAGCACATAAAGCACATTTAACCATTTTGACTTCAGAATGCATTTGGAATGCTCAGTGATATTTCAAATGAATATTCAGTATGAACAACAAGGAAGAATGGCATGCTTTGCTTTGTTACAGACATTTGTCCCACCGACTGGCCATGAGGGTTACCTGTGTGTTGCATGATCATGGAGTGGGCACAAGTGCAGAGACGCAACACATGAGTTTGAAATGACATTTGAGCATTAGGCTTTCCAAAGGCGAAGTTGGAGAAAGCTGTAGCATAGATGTTGATTAAACTGTAGGCCAAAGCCAAACTGGGATGCATCTCTACCCAGTGTTTACAAATGGTCTTGTCTCATATCTGCCTGTCCTATTCGATATGGTGCCACCATGGTAGGCCTTTTGCTTCTTTGGTTCCTGTTGTATCCCCTGTACCTTGAAGAGTGTTTACATATAAAAGCTACTCCAAGGTGAGAAAAAGGACAGACAGACTGAATGGAGTGAATATCGTTGTCTGCTCCTCTCTCTATAAGCTGATTCTCACCCCCATACACATGTATTTGTGGGGTCACGTGGCAGGCCTTGGAGATGAGTCCTGATCACAATAACCAATAGAGCACAATGAGCTCTGGAGACTGCCATTCTACAGGACAGGCTGGCTGCGGTTAGTTTTGTTTGGGGTCTCTCTAAAGTAGGAAAGTGGGAGGGTGAGAGAAGCATTTTCCAGGTCCCATGCCCAGACACATTCAGTGCAACAGAAAATCGCCTGGCTCTGTACCTGGAGTAGAAATGGCATGACTGAGGGGCGGAGGGAGGGGGGAGGGAAGAGGGAGGAGGATGGGTGACAGCACGTGGCAGGGCAGAAGTCCCAGCATCTAGGACTTCAGATGCAGATGCCGAGATTCCTGCCTCCAATTCCCCTTTAACAGTCCTCAGATAGTGACATTGCAATTCTATAGTACTTCTTGATATGTAAACAAGTGATAGATGCCCTCTTTTTATTCTTTTTATCTGTCTAGTAAATTTACAAAAGAAAAG